>CM059206.1:21079714-21679714 GCA_030347435.1 Clarias fuscus | reverse complement strand
TAAATATATTTTTAACAGTAACAAGCCGATTGCATTTGGATCATTGCCTACACTTTATTTTGAATTCTCCTTTCATCATGCCGCCACAAACTATCACTGAGAGTTACATTATGGACTCAGCACACGCGGCACACTCTTACTTTAGCACAGAATCACAAGCTATCACCATGGAAACTAGTGTAGTTCACCATGGAAACATGACTTGGATGTCAGTGGTGGAATTGAATGGGTTTGCTGCGATTAAAGGTACAAGTACTCACAAGGAATTCATACATACACTCTATACACTTCAAAACCTTGTCTGCAAATATGTTAATTGTATATTTGATCAAATATGAATTTATGAATTTATTTTTGATCACACAGACTATATTTGACTCTATGCGTGCCATTTGATCATGGTACAAATAAAGGGCCATGCCAAGGTACACTGATGTCTGCCAAAATATATTTTGTCCCATAACATAAAAATCACACTTTAGAATTTATACTTAAAAAAAAAAAGCAGGCACATTATTTAGTGAGGACATGAATGAAGCTCAGAGTCAGTGGAGTGAAAGAGAGTAAGGGGAGGGAAGGAGAGAGGAGAGTAGCACTGCACCGAGAAAATAAAAGAAAGAAATACCGCAAGATCAAAATATTAGTTGTGATTTATTATTATTATTATTATTATTATTCTTATTTGGCAGTGGCTTGGAGTGCAGTGATAGCAAAAGGCAAAGGTGTATATAGGGGAAGCTGGTATGGTACAAATGGTCAAGCAAGCAAAGACCACTATAAATGGAAAAAATAAACATTTAAAAGTAAGGCTCAGTCTTTGGCATCCATATCCTATTAGTTCCTGTGATCCAAAATCCTGTAAATGATTTTCTTTTTTTTTTTTTGCAAAAGAAAGAACAATAGCACAACCAAATGTCATAAGTAAATATACAGGGTGGGTGATAAGAAAATAGGCATTAAAACTGGTATTAAACTACATATGTCTAATACAAATTGATTAAAACCAACTGCACATGTACTTTATTTCATAGGAAAATGCACCAGTGGCATCAACCAGTTTCCTCAAACAGCTGGGGATGGAATTAATTGGATGACTTCTGAAGGAAGTCCTTTGGAATATTGCTGAGAACCTCCTGAATCTGTGCCTCCATGCACAGTAAGAGTAAAATGGGGTGGTGCAACATGGGGTGGTTACTACAAGTTCTATTAAATATTGCCTAGTTAATTTTCACCCTCCCAGTATATATACAGTGGAACCTTGTATTACGAGCATAATTCGTTCTGGAAGTGGGCTTGTGTTCCAAAACACTCATAAACCAAATCATCATTTCCCATAAGAAATAATGAAAACTCAAATTATTCGTTTCCCAAAAAATAAATACATAAAAATAATTAATACAATCTATAAAATGAAAATAAAACAAATGAATCTGCACTTTACCTTTAAAAAAAAGTACAAATAAATACCGACAGATAAGTGTTTCCGCTGGTGTGCGCAGGCGCCGTGTGTGTGTGTGTGTGTCTGGAATTAGCCCCTTCCCTCGCCTCTTTTTACATAGTGAAGGTGAGAGAGTGACGCTCGGTGTCAAAATAAGAGTCGCATGCATGATATATGATACTCGGTACTCGTAAACTAATACTTGCTCGGTATCCAATTAAAAATTTATTACAAATCTTTGCTCGTTTTGCGGAACACTCGTAAACCACATTACTCGCAATCCGAGGTTCCACTGTACTCCGATCACCCACAACATTAAAACACAAAACATTAAGCACAATATTGTATTGATTCCCTTTGTGGCATTGGGACAGCTCTGGTCTCTTGGGGCATGACTTTACAAGAACTCTGGGGGTGTGCTTTGATGTCTGACACCAGGACCTAAGCATTAGATCCTATGAGTGCGGTGTTTTACGGGGTGGGGCCTCCATGGATTGGACTTGTTTGTCCAGTGCCTTCCATGGATGCTCGGTCGGATTGAGATCTGGGAGGCCGGATCAACAACCTTGAACTGGTTGCCTTTTATGCCCTATATGCGGCAGGTTGTTATGCATTCTGTGTTCTGATATCTTTCTATCATGGCCAGCATTTACTTTTTCAGGAATTTGTGCTACGGTAACATTACTGTGGGAAGTAGTTAAGAAGTAGTTTAAAAAGTAGTTACTACGAGCAACTGAAAAAAGTACAATGAAACCTTGGATTATGACCATAATTTGTTCCGGAAGTGGGCTCGTGTTCCAAAACACTCGTAAACCAAATCATCATTTTCCCATAAGAAATAATGAAAACTCATTTGTTCCACAGCACCAAAAATTTAATGCATAAAAATAATTAATACAATCTATAAAATGAAAATAAAACAAATTAATCTGCACTTTACCTTTAAAAAAAAGTACAAATAAATCCCGACAGATAAGTGTTTCCGTTCACTTTTTAAGTTGCACAACAAACGGACACACACAAACACAAAGGAAATACAGTTTTAACGAAAAAAAAAAAAGAAATCTCTCTGACACTGGCATGATCGTATACTAAAGGAATCTTTAAGTTTCACAACAAACACACACACACAATGGAAACACCGTTTTAACAGGAAAAAAATCTCTCTGACACGCGTGAGCCCATACTAAGGGAAACACTGCGGTAAAGTAAAAAAAACAAAAACAAAACAATTGAACCAGCACCTTACCTTTTAAAAGAATCGTGACAGAGCAGAGTTTCTGTATGTTTTTGAAGCCGGGGAGGGGGTGAAAAGGTGAGAGCGTCTGTGTGTGTGTTAGGGTGTTTGTGTGTATGTGTGTGTCGGTGTCAAATTACGCGCACACACACACATAAGAGACGCTGAAAGAGAGAGAGATTATGCAAGTAAGAGACTAGCACTAAAACCTAGCAGGGAAGACAATTACACACAATTCCGCAGCGCAAGAGTGACGCTCTGTGTCAAAATAAAAGTTGCATGCGTGATACATGATACTCGCGCTCGTAAAGTAATACTTGCTCGGTTTCCGTTTAAAAATGTATTAAAAATCTTTGCTCGGTTTGCGGAACACTCGTAAACCACGTTACTCGCAATCCAAGGTTCCACTATAGTTACTACACGCAACAGAAATAAAATTATTATTTCTAAGAACAAACAAGGTAATGAAAAATAATGTTGCTTGTGAGCTTAGTCTTCTCTACATATCCTCCACCTAAGGCGACACACTTCTTCAAACGGTGGATGAGCTGATGGAGACCGTCTTTTTGAAGAATCGTTGAAGAAGCCTTCTATTTGGCTCTTGAGGAAAAGTTCCAACTCGGTAATCACCTTGTTGTCGTCAAACGTCTGTCACAAAGTGGTTTCTTGAAGTGATGGAGGAGAAAGAAGTAACTAGGGGCAAGATCGGGAAGTAGGGAGGGATAAGGCAAAATTTTGTTCGTGTAATGTTTCACCGTTTTTTGTCAGCTGAATGGGGTGTGCACAGCCCATTGATTGATGTACTCATGAAGTAGCAAGTAATGGTAGGGGCTGTACCTCCAGCTCACTTTCAATCAATGGTGATGGCATTCACCATGCAGATTCTGTTTAGATGAGGGTGTTCCTAATGCCTTGCTGTAACAGATGAACATTTGGTCTGAGAATTGGATGGATTTAGTCTAAAGGAATAAATGCTCTACAGGTTTGTTTTCATTAAATGCTACAATACCAATTAATTGATTCACAAAACTGATGGATAAGACTCTGGTTTCAAAAACAAGCCCATAGTAGAGTCATCTGGCAAACCATGCAAAATGAGCTAATTTCCAGAGAATACATTTCTGCCTCTTTTGTTTAAGTTTTCAAACACCCTTTCAAATCAGCATCTTTTGCAACAGACGTCTTTGCAAAGTACTCGATGGACTCCAGCAAAAGTGTGAGATCCCACACAAGCCTCTTGGGGAACTGTGGCAGATGGAGGTGACTCACTTTCAGGAAGGCTGTAATAGGTTTATAGGGGCCCTAGAGAGATGCCATTTATTGTGCTGTGATGCGCTCCATATACACCTTTAGTGTAGACAGAGACTTGCTACTGTTAAGCAGTCCCTGAAGTAAAATGAGCAATTTGTGTTGGGTGTACAGCATTAATGGAACAGCTCCCATTAAAGGACAAACCGTATGTTGAACTATGAGCTCTTGCATTCAGTTGTGTTTCCTGGACTGCTAGACGAAACCATGCAGTTGATTACCATCAAACACAAACTGGCAAGACTGACTGAATCCGTTTAGCTACTACTAAAAGCAATCAAGAGCCAGAGCACATGGATGGGTTCTTTTCAAGTTAAGACTTGTAGGTAATCTCAAAAACAGTTCAATGCCATGAGACACAACATGCATACCAATAAAGGTCACACATCACCCATTAATGTCTCATAATTTTTTAAATAATTTTTTAATACAATTAATAATCATTGCCACAAAGCTGCTTCACAGAATTAAAAAAAATATTGCGAAGAAATGGCAGAGGGGGGGATTCTGAAGGTGCTGCAGTGAGTGAGGTGAAGTCATAGGGGGTATGAAGTGTGGGGTGTCAAACCTGAAACCTCATTCAGGTCATCAGCCAGTTGTTTGTTTCCTGCACAATGGGGAGAAGGTCTCCTATAGCTAGTGATATTCTGAAGGCCTCGGCACATTTCCGCAGCGTCGTGTTTGAAAGATGGTTTTTCAGCTTTTCTGAGTACGTCCTTATTTGCTGCATTTGTTCTCCATGACAAATCTTTTTTTGAGTTTTGCCGTAAAGCAGAGTTTGTTGTTATTGAAGGTCCTGATGGACACACACATCTCTTTACAGAAGTTATTGTAGGATATCACAGTTTTAGTAAATTCATCTAGGTCAGCCTTGAAAACACTCCAATCTGTACATTCAAAGCAAGCCTTAGCAGTCTACCTCTTTACTGTTAAATTTCTGCCTGTATTTCAGAATGAGATGAACCATGTAACCAGGGAGTCCTAAGCACTGCACAAGGGACAGAGCAGAATGGATCCTATATAATTATATTAGTGGTCCAGTGTGTTTTTATTCTCAGTTAATGTGCTGTTTGTAGTTGGACATTGTGTGGGTGAGGTTTTAAACCTGCTCCATGCTAGTTATTTGGTCAGCTAGATGTTGTAATACCTTGCTCACACATGCTTGCGGAAGCATGTACACATCAGCCAGAAGGAATGAGGAAAACTCCTGTGGTAAATAAAACTGTTTACTGTTAATGAAGATGAGTTTAACAGCCGTGGCCAAAAGCTTTGAGAATGACACTAATATTAATTTTGGAAACGGCAATTTGCCTAATCTGTCTTTGGACCGTGCGAGGAGTACTGGAAGAAACATGCAAACATGACCAAAGAGGTAGGGACGGAACCCTAAACCCTGGCGGTGCGAGGCCACAGTGCTAATTACTACACCACTGTGTCCATTATTTGTGCATAACCATGCATTGTCTATACTGCTTACTCTGTGTAATCAGCCTACATTGCTGATCTTTTGACTTTGGGAAGAAACCAGAGTACCCAGAGGAAACCCACTATGCACAGGGAAAACATGAAAACACCACGCACACAGACCGGAGGGGAGATTTGGAACCTCTAACACTAGGGTGCAAATGGGTGGGTGTAGGTGGTTCATTTAAATGATCTTCAAAGAAAGAAAATGCACCAAGGACAGCAAATGTCGATCTGAAACAATGATTTTTCTATAATCTTTCATATAGAAAACATTTTATGCAAGTCAAATTAACCCGAACACAAAACACAGGTTAAAGTAGGTATATAAAAGTACGTTACACATTTTAAAAAATATTAGTCAAAACCCACAATTTATTTCTTTCCTTTTTATTCAGTTTGCCAGATAAAGTCACACTGCCACATATAGTGTCAGGGGTAGCTCAGTGGTTAAGGCATTGGACTACGGTTCGTAAGGTCCCAGGTTCAAGTCCCACTACCACCAAGTTGTTCCTGTTGGGACAGCAAGGCCCTTAACCCCAACTGCTCAGATGCATATTGAGATAAAAATGTAAGTCGCTCTGGATAAGGGCGTCTGCCAAATGCCTAGATGTAGATGAAGGTTTTCCCAGGCCGTCACACATATACAGCCGTGAGTGCCCTTCCATTTAATGTCAATGTTTTATTCAACAATCTATTAGGCTTTGCTCCACAATATTACCCAACCTTTTAGAACAGCCCGTTTGTCTTACCTACATGATAATAAGTATCAAAAAAAACGAACAGCCTGTTAAGTGAAATATTATTGAAAAGCAAAAGAAAGACACTTTACTGACCCAGTGACGCAACTGAGGTGCTGCGGCGAGATGATTAAACTTAATTGTACAATGACATGCCTCATGGCCTCCAGAAGCATTTGTGTTTAAAGGTGACTCAAAACATTAGATGATTCATAAACAGTGTAATATTTTGCACAAAATACCTAGGTGTTTCTGGATCATGAGAGGACATCATAGAATTCAGAGAAAATACAGTCTTATGCAAAAGTTTAGGCACCCCTTGATAAATTTTGGTGATTTTTTATTGAAAAGATGTTAACACAGTCTCTCTTGGAAATGGAAAAAATACAAAATATACAAAATATTGTCAGCAAACATTGGTGCATAGTTACTTCTTATGCCATACATTTAACAAAAATAAAAAATAAAAACATTATGATGGCACTGTGCAAAAGTTTGGGCACCCTAAGAGCTCCAGAGTCTCAGATTCTTTTTACAAGGTTTCAGACTAATCAGCTCGTTAGGTTTGATGCATGGCAACAGCTCTCATTAGTAAATGCCTATTTCAAAGCTTTACAAATACTTTGACTCTTCAAACCTTGTGCACACACTTGAGGAAACTCAACAACCATGGGTTCCTCTAAGCAGCTGTGTAATGAAAGTTATTGATGCCCACAATGCAGGAGAAGGCTACAAGAAGATAACAAAGCGTTGTCAGCTTGCAGTTTCCACAGTAAGAAATGTAATTAAGAGATGGCAGTTCAGGGGAACTGTGGAGGTCAAGATGAGGTCTGAAAGACCAAGAAAACTCTCGGAGAGAACTGCTCGTATGCTGGTCAGAAAGACAAATCAAAACCCCCATTTGACTGCAAAAAACCTGCAGGAAGATTTAGCAGCATTTCATGAAAAGAACACTTTGGCAACTATTAAGCATGGGGGTGGATCTATCAAGCTTTGGGGTTGTGTTGCAGCCAGTGGCACAGGAAACATTGCACAGGTGGAGGGAAGAATGGATGGAAGCATGGAAGAATCTTTTCACCAAAATCTGCTATTTATTAAGGGGTGCCTAAACTTTTGCATAAGACTGTATATGAAACCCCACACAGATAGCAACCTGTACTCAAGTTCAAATGATTAATCAAGAGACTAATTATTATTATTATTATTATTATTATTATCATAAAGTTTATTTATGAGGTACAATGCACAACAAACATTAATCTTGTATGGACAAGAGATGTCTTGTGCCAGATTATAGCTGACAGCTAATTTCCACCCGCAGTCCCCAGGCAGAAAAAGAAAGAGATAAAAGTATTGGCATCAAAAATAAAAATACAACCATAAATCAACTATTAACAAATCATGTTAGACATAAACAAATTAACCCTATATTAAAAATTCATACCACAGTAAAAGTGATTAATGACTCTATGAGTATGCATGTATAATCCTTCCTCCTTTCTCTCCCACAAATTCATAGCCATTGCACTTCTATATCATACACACCAATTTATACACAATTCAGCTATCATAAATCAACACTGGCAGGTTTGATTGGTTAAAATCAGTTTTTTAACACAGAAAAAAAAAACAATTTTTAAGTTTAGGTCCACAGGGACCCTAGGGTTTTGAAGACCCTTTGCTAGCCATTAAACCACCATTGCATTTATAATTGTAATGTTTAACTGCTGCACTTGTACATTATCTGGGATTACCATGGATAATAATTGTAGTTCTTTTCATTTTGGATAGCTAGTGTGGTTTATTTGGTTCCTGGCTGCATAGCAAAAGAAATATCGTAATGTCATAACAAAAAAAGTCGCACGCTTTAATATTTCATTGGAGTACCACTAGCACTGATTACAGGGTGCATTTCCTTCGACAGCCTTTTGCAACATCACGGCAATTTTTACATTTTTACAGTTATATTAATTTTTGACTGAAACACTGATGACAAGTGGGCTGAACCACTCCCCAAAGCCATTTCCAGCACATACCAAAAACTTTCAACACGGGTAAGGTCAAAACTCTGTGATGGACAATTTATTTTTGAAAATGATTCCTGATGATCGCAAAGCTGCTCTTTCACAATTTGAACATGATGAATCTTCATAGAATATGCCTATGTCAGGCTTAGTTGGGAATTACATGAGGAAATGCATCCTGGTGCATTGATGGGATAGCCTGGACATTCAGTACATTCAGGTCATATTGCTGGACCTGACCAACTGAAGCAACTCTAGATCAGAACACTGCTTCCAGAGACTTGTACAGAGGGCACTATGCATGGTGGGTACATTGCTTCATGTAATTCCCAACATACCCTGACACAGTCATCACTCTGCAACAGGGTCAGTCTGGACACATGAGATCACATGACCATGTTCCATTGCTGAAAAGTTTTTATGCTCTCTATCAATTTGAAGCCCTTTGTACTTATTAGTACTGATTAGTCTCACTAACAAGTGTTTTTCTTATGGTCACACTGCTATTTAGCCTCAATCCTGTGAGTTCTCATCGCATTGTGTTTGTGTGTGGAAATGCTCTTCCTCAATCTGTTAAACATAGCTGTGATTTCTACTGTTATTTGTAACTTCACCAAGTATTTAAGCTATCTCTGACCACATTTTTTTCTGACCACATTTTGTCTGTGTGAGGTGACAGATGACAAATCTTTTCAGGTTTTATTAATGTGTCGGGCTATTCTTAATCCAATTCTAGTAATTACAGCATTTTAAGCATCTCCTTAGTTGTTTTTCTTTGCTTGATCCAGGCCAGTATGTTGAAGCTTCTAAAACACCGGAACAACTTTTCCATAGCCACGGCATACCTTTTTAGTTACTCTCCCAGTGTAGTTAGGGTTAAAAATACGCTTATTTGCTTATTTAAATGTAAACAATTAAGTTTTTTTTGGCCAGGCAGTGTATTTGACATGACTTTTTTTGGCACAGTTGATTTTGTCACTAATTGTTTTTTAATTGTGTTGAAAAAAACATGGTGGAAGCAGCCTGACTACAGTTTGAAAAAGCAAAGAAAGGCGCTATGCAGGATGGAGCAAACCAAAAGAACAGTTTCACATCAAACACCATAGACACCATTTTTTGGACTAGCAAATTAATTTCCTCTGGCATATAAAGTTGTCTATAGTGATTTTTTGTGCTGCTGTATGTCTGATTACATTAACTTCATCGCCTTTGGGATTTTTTAATTATGTTATAACTTTATTGTACAGTAAGTCCTTGACTTATGAACGATTTCTGTTCCAGGAGCACTTTCGTAAGTCAGATTCATTTGTAAGTCAGACAAAGTGAGTCTTACATCCCTATCTCACCTATGTAGAGTCAGCGCAGTTTCGAGCAGGGTCCCTAAATACGGTTTATCGCGATTCATGGCATGTTTTGGTGTAGTGATTACATTTTCAATCTTTCCACATGTTAACATTAAACATGTAAATATTTTTGTTTTTTTTGAGGACTCTGTGGAACCCTGCGGAACCTTGGGTGTCTCACCACGAGTCACTGCATAGGTGAGATAGGAGTGTTACACACCACTGACACAAATATACTAGGGGTGCTCCGATTGATCGGTCGCCGATCATAATCGGCTGATAATTGCTTTGGGGAGGCAGTCTCTATAATGGTCGATATAGAAAAGTCGATCAGGAGCCGGGAGGGATGAGAGGTACTTAGAGCTCCCACATTAATCACGCCTCTACAGCCAATCAGGGGTGTCTGTGAGCTCCCGTAAGCAGAAGGAGCGGATAGCGCTGTCCTCCGAGTGTGTTACGCCGCCCCCAACGGTGCGTGAGCGAGCAGTTTGAAAAGATGCGGTAGGCTTGCGTCATGTGGTTTGGAGGAAACACGCGATAGGCCTTGGCCCTCCCGGCTGAGTGGTAGTAGTAGCCTTAATGTAGGAGCCCCCTAGTGACGGGGAGGAATTGGACACGAGTAAATTAGGGAGAAAATTGGGGAAAATCCAAAAAACAACAAAAAAGAAAAGTCGATCAGATTATGCAAAACTGGCGGGACAACTTTTGGCTCAGAGCTGTATTGGACTGTGAGGATTTTCCGAAATTAGCATTACAGTGTTCACCATCAGGTGAACATCAGCTTTACAGGACAGCCATTTTCAATCAGCGCGCTCCCGGACTGATTCAATGAAACCAGTATGGCCGACTCATTTCTCCCACACGCACACACTTACAATATACTAGACATTTTATGCATTCACTTACACACTGAAAAAATATTCTACTGTATATAATTGTAAATATTGGTATCTGGTGCACTGCAGTGTTTTTTGTACAATACACATGAGGGAAGAATGGGTGTTGTAAGGTACATAACCATACTATGATAAGCTATATAATATGTTATCTTTGGATGAAACTGGTAGTGGAGGAGGCTGATGATACATTGTAAACTGAATTTCTTTTTTCTTTTGTTTCTCTTGATCTTCAACAATCTTTGTAACTAAAAAGCTTTGTGTGCAAAAACAAACTTTCTTCCTTGTTCCAATTTGGTGCCAGACTAAAACACAATGAAAGCATGAGTTTGTTGCTTTTTAATACTAAAACTCAACCAAAAAAATGCAGGCTGATTCATCCATGTGTGAAGTTATATGGTGTAATAGAGATTTCAAAATCACACAAAATTCAAACTGATATAATCAACACAACTTTACATAATATGTTGGCATTTGTGCTTTCTATCACTGTCGAGACATATAAAAAATATTATCTATCAATTTGCAATTCCTTTTGCTTTATTTAAATTTCGAAACTGCAAAAATGGAGTTCTCTCATTTTGATGTTAAACTGTTCATAATGGTTCCATTATGGCCCAGAACCTGAAAGCTGTTTTGTGCAAGAAAAGACCATGATAAAGTCTCTAAAGCATAGGAGTATAATATCAGCACTTTGTATAAGCTGTAGAGCACTGTCAGAATGCTGAGTGATTCTCATCTTCAGTAAAAAACTGTATCAGTACTTGATTGATTTTCAATTAAATCTTGGCAGTATCAACAATGAGTGCTTCTTAGTATTTATGCGTGCTCTCTGTTATTGCTGGACTTTAATATACAGCTTCAACTAGTTCATAAATTTGTCTGTGAAATGTGTTTGGAAGCAGTAAATCTTAATAATGCAGAAATATTTCAAATTTTACAGGAAAGAACTTGTGGGTATTTGTTAATAGCATCTACAACAGTCATGGGTGGATTGATGGTTGAGCCCATATACACCCATCAGCCACAACACTAACACCACTGCCAGATGAATTGAATAACATTGATTATAATTATATACCAGTATAATCTGGTATCCCTGGTAACAGGATCATGGGCACGCAAGGCTCATTTATGCCTGTGTAGAACGAAGACTTGCCCTGATCCCACCTATCTGACCACTCATTCCACCACATCCTGCTGCATATGGGAATTAGCAAGCCAAAAGTTCCCGTCTGCAAATTCTTTAGATCTCAATCTGACCGAGCATCAATTAAATATGTGGGGCATACTATATATCCCATATGGGGGTAAGTCTGATCCATGAAAGCCCTGCTCTTGCCAGGCAGCATTATTTGTATACAATAATGAACATTTATTGTTTATTATTTGTATACAATAATGAACATTTCAAACACAGAGGCAACTCAAAGTGCTTCACATATTCAAATCTTTAAAAAGATTTTCAGTTTAGCTTTAAAAGTGGCTAGAGTTGGGGCACATTTGAAAACATCAAGACGATGCTTCTAATTGTGTGCAGCACAGAAGGTAAAAGCAGTTTCATCCTGTTTAGCTAGTACTTGAGGCTCTACCAGCTGACTGCTTCCTAAAGATCTCAGAGCCCTGCAGGGTTTGTATTGTGTGAGAAGATCGGCGATGTATTCTGACCCTATATTGCTAACCCCCAGGATCTGCCGCTAACATCCCAGTGCCAGACATGACAGCACACCCCACAGCACATGGCCCTGGCAGTACAAGGGGAACCTAATTGTACATGCTGGTGGTGGAAGCCAGCATCATCAACAACAGCAGTATGAGCATTTCAAGGATGTACAGTATTTCAGCTATGTTTTTTGGAAGTCATTTTTAACACATTTTGTTGGGGACATTCAAAGTTATCCTGGAATCATATCGGTCCAATGTCATTTTATCAATTCTAACTTTTATATGCAGTCTCAATAGTGCATACGCCTGAAGGAGTGGTATTTGCACCCAGAGGAGGTGTGCCAAATGTGCAAGACTGGCCAATGCAGGCTGACGTTTTTTGCTTAAATTAACTTGTGACCAACTGTAATTTTTCCTGGTGGAGCCAGACAGTGTTTTGGGGACAGGGTGCACTGGCCCCTGACTGACCTTAATGTTCATTGTACACCTTTCCATTTTGATCACTGATACTTTTCACATTGCTAATAATTCAGGATATAGGCCACCAACAACTATTTGTGGATCCAAGAGCCCAGTGAGACCTTTGTTCTACCTTACGGGCTAGATTTACTGCACACTGACTGATTCCCAAAATGTTGACCTTGTTTCAGGCAGCCATTGTGTCACAGCACTGTTCTCGGCAAATCCTGATGTGGAGGTACTCGTGACATACACGATGTGGCCAAAAGTATGTGGACATCTGCCACATGTATTGAGTCTTCCTCAAACTGTTGCACAGAAAAAGGTTTGGACAGAATTGTCTAGTAAGTCTTCGATGCTATACCATTACGATTGTTCCTTTACTGTATGTAAGAGGGTCTAAACATGCTCTATCATGACAATGCTCATGTGCACAAAGTAAAGCCCATGAAGACATAGCTCGTTTGGTATGCAAGAATGTGTTTTCAACCAAACTGAACAGCTATGTAATGTGATGTTCAACACACACGTGGACAAAATTGTTGGTACCCTTCGGTCAATGAAAGAAAAACTCACAATGGTCACAGAAATAACTTTAATCTGACAAAAGTAATAATAAATAAGAATTCTATGAATATTAACCAATGAAAGTCAGACATTGCTTTTCAACCATGCTTCAACGGAATTATAAAAAAAAATGAACTCATGGAACAGGCATGGACAAAAATTATGGTACCCCTAACTTAATAGTTTGTTGCACAACCTTTTGAGGCAATCACTGCAATCAAACGATTCCTGTAACTGTCAATGAGACTTCTGCACCTCTCTGCAGGTATTTTGGCCCACTCCTCATGAGCAAGCTGCTCCAGTTGTTTCCGGTTTGAAGGGTGCCTTTTCCAGACAGCATGTTTCAGCTCCTTCCAAAGATGCTCAATAGGATTGAGGTCAGGGCTCATAGAAGGCCACTTTAGAATAGTCCAATGTTCTCCTCTTAGCCATTCTTGGGTGTTTTTAGCTGTGTGTTTTGGGTCATTGTCCTGTTGCAAGACCCATGACCTGCGACTGAGACCCAGCTTTCTGACACTGGCCAGCACATTTCTCTCTAGAATCCCTTGATAGTCTTGAGATTTCATTGTACCCTGCACAGATTCAAGACACCCTGTGCCAGATGCAGCAAAGCAGCCCCAGAACATAACAGAGCCTCCTCCATGTTTCACAGTAGGGACAGTGTTCTTTTCTTGATTTGCTTCATTTTTCCGTCTGTGAACATAGAGCTGATGTGCCTTGGCAAAAAGTTCCATTTTTGTCTCATCTGTCCATAGGACATTCTCCCAGAAGCTTTGTGGCTTGTCAACATGTAGTTTGGCATATTCCATTCTGGCTATTTCATGATTTGTGTCCTCCTTGGTCGTCTCCCATGTAGTCCACTTTGGCTCAAACAACGATGGATGGTGCGATCTGACACTGATGTTCCTTGAGCATGAAGTTCACCTTGGATCTCTTTAGAAGTCTTTCTGGGCTCTTTTGTTACCATTAGGATTATCCGTCTCTTTGATTTGTCATCAATTTTCCTCCTGCGGCCACGTCCAGGGAGGTTGGCTACAGTCCCATGGATTTTAAATTTCTGAATAATAAGTGCAACTGTAGTCACAGGAACATCTAGCTGCTTGGAAATGGTCTTATAGCCTTTACCTTTAACATGCTTGTCTATAATTTTCTTTCGAATCTCCTGAGACAACTCTTTCCTTCACTTCCTCTGGTCCATGTTGAGTGTAGTACATACCATGTCACCAAACAACACAGTGACTACCTGGAGCCCTATATATAGGCCCACTGACTGATTACAAGATTGTAGACACCTGTGATGCTAATTAGTGGACACACCTTGAATTAACATGTCCCTTTGGTCACATTATTTTCAGTATTTTCTAGGGGTACCATCATTTTTGTCTTTCACTGACCGAAGGGTACCAACAATTTTGTCCATGTGTGTATGGGTATGACTGGTTTCGTCATACAGTTTACATGTGTCAACTATTATGCACTGGATTAATTTCAAAGTTAAAACTGTGCTTTCCATCATACCTATAATACATATGTAAGAGGGTGTTACATTATTCCACAGTATTTGCCCTAATGACAGCCACAAAACTGCTGCTTTCTAGAAAAAAAAAATTAACAGGTTACAGTAATGGTCAAGAGTCTGTCATGTAAGTGCCCATGAGTGGTGGTGAAATATGAGTAGATAGTAATTTACAGAGATAGGCTTGTGGGGAGCTGTAATCACATTGTGTGGTTGAGTAATGCAGCAAAATGTGATTTGAGACAAATGTACGTAGACAGAGCTGGTCTGAAAATGGACAGGATAGAAAGGAGGTGCAAAGGAAGAAACAGAACTGGAGGACTCATGGAGGATAATTAATGTGACATTTCCCTGACATTTAGCTGGAAGTGTGGTACAGAAGACTGGAAGGAGGGAAATTAGGACACAAAGTGCATGGGAGGGAATTGGAAAAAGCACCATGAGGAGTTCGCACAGCAAAAGCATAGTCAGTCCATCTGGTACATTGATCATATCTTTATGGTAGCCCAGAAATAAAATATAACTCACGTTTTAAATCAACATGGACAATGCTGGATGAACATCCACAGAGGTGAATCATGTCCAGTGACCATTTGGATCCATTTAGATTCACATAAACACTAGTTTTTCATTTAACCTCTAGGGGGCTGTCACACTTTGATGAAGACCATGAAGTTTCCAATTTGTCCTAAAAATATCAATGAATGCAGCAATAATGTGGTCAAAATGTCACTCATGTCATCACTCATGTTGTCACACAGGTCCGAAGAGAACAAACCAAGTTATTAGTATGCCCGATCAGACCGCTCTTACCAGGTGCTCTTACCAGGTGCTTATCACATGCTTTCTATTTCTATGTTGTCACTGCATCCGGCGGGCTGCCGTTAACTGGTCGATGCCATCGTTAATATAACTTTATTAAGTTCTTCCTGCATCTTGCTTCAACCATCTCCTCACTAGGCTTTTTTAAACCACATCCAAAAAATCATAGTATTGGAGACAATACTATGTCCGCACCACCACCGCCACGTCACACTGGTCCACATTCCCAGTACTTCTACTAAAAATTAGTTGAACACAGGTTGTACAACAATGCAGGAGCACAGTAGAAACTGTTAAGGATGCATTATTGTCTCCCTTGACGTGGAGCTGCAATGCATTTTTGGACATGTTTTAACATAGTCAAAGCAAGATGCCGAAAGAACTTAATAGGAATGTAGTAACAGCATTGACCGGCTATCAGCATTGGTCAACAACAGCACTGACCAGTTAATGGCGTAACTTATGGGTATCACAGATGTACAACAAGCATGGCACAGACAGGAAAGTTTGGATGTCAATTTGACTGAGCTGTCATTATAATGTCACTGCGATGTTGCTAGACTTGTGCCGTAACCATGGTGTGTCCACGCCACATTACAAAAGACCACATTACGTTCATATTACATTCTTCTGGTACTTACCAATTTTAGGGTGCACATGCAGCAGGTTATCTGTGCATTTGCATCATGATCAGAGAATTTCATATACGTACTGGATCCAATCCCTCACACCATCACTTTGAGAGATGAAATGCACTATGTATGTTGCGGTACACAATGACAAAGTAGTAAGCTTGTGATCAGCGCCTGATAATAGTATGGTGAGATCTGATTGGACATAGCAATAACTCAGTTCGATCTCATTGGACGTGAAGAGCAGGAAATTATTGACAACATGATAGGTGCATTGAGAAACAGATAGAGACGTGGCTAGGAAGTAATATGAAAGAAGCCTGTGGTATTATAAACTATAATAAACTATTTTAGTAACTCAATAATTCAAACATACTGGTTCATATGGTACACTGTTGAACTTACTCTTATACACACGTGGACAAAATTGTTGGTACCCTTCGGTCAATGAAAGAAAAACTCACAATGGTCACAGAAATAACTTTAATCTGACAAAAGTAATAATTTAAAAATATTCTATGAATGTTAACCAATGAAAGTCAGACATTGCTTTTCAACCATGCTTCAACGGAATTATTTTAAAAAATAAACTCATGGAACAGGCCTGGACAAAAATGATGGTACCCCTAGAAAATACTGAAAATAATGTGACCAAAGGGACATGTTAATTCAATGTGTGTCCACTAATTAGCATCACAGGTGTCTACAATCTTGTAATCAGTCAGTGGGCCTATATATAGGGCTCCAGGTAGTCACTGTGTTGTTTGGTGACATGGTATGTACCACACTCAACATGGATCAGAGGAAGCGAAGGAAAGAGTTGTCTCAGGAGATTCGAAAGACAATTATAGACAAGCATGTTAAAGGTAAAGGCTATACATCTAGGAACATCTAGCTGCTATACTTTCCAAGCAGCTAGATGTTCCTGTGACTACAGTTGCACATATTATTCAGAAATTTAAGATCCATGGGACTGTAGCCAACCTCCCTGGACGTGGCCGCAGGAGGAAAATTGATGACAAATCAAAGAGACGGATAATCCGAATGGTAACAAAAGAGCCCAGAAAGACTTCTAAAGAGATCCAAGGTGAACTTCATGCTCAAGGAACATCAGTGTCAGATCGCACCATCCGTCGTTGTTTGAGCCAAAGTGGACTACATGGGAGACGACCAAGGAGGACACCATTGTTGAAAACAAATCATAAAAAAGCCAGACTGGAATATGCCAAACTACATGTTGACAAGCCACAAAGCTTCTGGGAGAATGTCCTATGGACAGATGAGACAAAAATGGAACTTTTTGCCAAGGCACATCAGCTCTATGTTCACAGATGGAAAAATGAAGCATATCGAGAAAAGAACACTGTCCCTTCTGTGAAACATGGAGGAGGCTCTGTTATGTTCTGGGGCTGGTTTGCTGCATCTGGCACAGGGTGTCTTGAATCTGTGCAGGGTACAATGAAATCTCAAGACTATCAAGGGATTCTAGAGAGAAATGTGCTGGCCAGTGTCAGAAAGCTGGGTCTCAGTCACAGGTCATGGGTCTTGCAACAGGACAATGACCCAAAATACACAGCTAAAAACACCCAAGAATGGCTAAGAGGAAAACATTGGACTATTCTAAAGTGGCCTTCTATGAGCCCTGACCTCAATTCTATTGAGCATCTTTGGAAGCATGGTTGAAAAGCAATGTCTGACTTTCATTGGTTAATATTCATAGAATTCTTATTTATTATTACTTTTGTCAGATTAAAGTTATTTCTGTGACCATTGTGAGTTTTTCTTTCATTGACCGAAGGGTACCAACAATTTTGTCCACGTGTGTAGCATCTGATTGCAAGCAGATGACATAAAACCATTGTGCAATATTATGTTTTTTGCTAAGTTTAAAAACAACATACACAAAATGATACCTGCCAGAACATGAGACAACAGCAATGTAGAATACCATGAGAAATACCACTTACACCACATTTGGCAAGAAGGAATGGCTCAGCCAGGACTGGTTTAATGCATACCTGCCTAGGACGGAATCAGCAATCAAGGCCAAACATTAATTTTTATTAGCAGACAAGAGATGCCCAAATGCTAATTGCAGCATCTATGTGAAAGAATCCACCATATCACTGACTCTCACAACGTTCAGGGCATGAACAATAGCATTAAGAAGCCCCTAGGCCCTGTTGTGAAAGGGATCACTCCCCTGAGGTCTCTGAATATCACCGACCACAAGAAGTGGAATAAGGAAGAGCATTACTTAGAACTGTACTTGCAAGAAAAAACAGTTTCTGCGGCTACCCTCAGAAATATAAAGGATCTGCATGATGGAGAAAGCAAAGTGTTATTTATGGATGGGTTCAGCAAAGCCATCCACTCCTTTCCAACTGAAAAAGCACCACGTAGCGACAACGTCCCACCCGAAGGCATCAAACATGGGATAGCCACCTTAAATTTAGCTACTGCACAAGCTATTCCCTCAGGGAAGGGAGGCAGGGTAGACCTTAGTGACTGTAATAATTAGAGAATATCTTTCTAATGTGAATCATTGGGCTGCAGTTGCTTGTAAATCGCGTGGACCTGTAATTCTCCCTCAAACAACCTCAAACAGGAAAATACAGGAAGCAAGACTAGCAACTTCACCAAGACCTTTCACTGGGTCAGTTGCAAAGGCTGCCCCCAAGGAGTTCCTCAGGACGATTGGCCTCAACCAAACCTCTGCAGCATGGTGACAAACACCGATAGTGATAAATATCATTATTGATGATAATAATGGGTCCTCTTCAGATTCCTTCCCCATCAATCAGGGCTGGTTTCTGACACCAACACTTTTCGTGAATTTCTTTCCTTGCTTCTGTCCTATGCCCTCTCTTCTAGTGATATGTGAATGAGAAGCTGTTTAACCTGGCACCTCTGCATTTAAAGACAATGAGAAAGCTGATACTCTTGAAGAAAACATAATAAGTACAGTAACTATAAGCTTGAAGAAAACTTACATCAGCACACAAGATGTCAGTATTGGCCAATTCATCAGAATTTAAACCATTGGCCTGGAGGCAGTAGATAACTTTACTTACCTGTGGTTGACAATCATCAACGCTCCCTGGCCCAAAATCAAACTTGAGAGATGGTTTCGGAAGGCAAACATTATCATGGCTAGGCTGACTAAGAGGGTGTGGGAGAATAAAATAAAATTCTGACACAACACGATAGAAGGTTAAGATTAAGATCTACCCTACGGGAGTGAGACACAGAGCATCTACATGAGGCAAGAGCACCAACTCTCATACAATGCTAATATAATCAACACCACAATCCTTGGCACATTTTAATGATGAGCTGAAATTGATTAAAATTAACGCACAACATTGCACAAAAATTTACAAAATTAAAATATTCCACTCTAATACCTACTTCTACTTACATTTCCTCTGGCAAAAATAATTTGATAATTTGAAAAAAAAATTTACTCTTAAAAATTGATTTAAAAGAAAGAATTGCAAAGAAAAGTATCAGCATTTGTAATAGATATTTTTTATAATCAATACAAATAAATGATCAATTCTATACCAGGTGTCTTGCTTAAAACCTGTATTATTGTATATGATCAAGTCTTGATTGACCATCTGACCATCTGTGTGCCTCAGCAGAAATGGAGATTCATCAGCCTAGCCTGCATTTTTCCAACCATAAACTGTCCTGTTTTGGTCAGTCTGTGCCAAATTTATGAATAACAGAAGCGGAACCCAGTGCTGTCGTCTGCTGCTCACTTTGGGCATATACAGTATGTTGTACCCTTTGAACCATCTCTTTCACCACTCACTAGGTAGATTTTTCTTTGGCATCTCCGATTATACCACAGTTAAAAACCACTGAGAACCTTAGTAAATCCCATGGGAGCAAAACTGGACCTTACCATAATGTGCATAATTATAATGTTTTTACATTGGCCATTTCACTCAAATATTTGTAATAAGTGCTTAATTTGTTCCAGATCATGCTACAATGTAATCATGCACCTTTCAGACTTCTAGTGCCTGTTTCTTGAAATTATTTAAACTTTCCATTTATAAACATAAAATAAAAAATATATATAATTGTTTTATTGATATGACTACAGCGATACCTCGGATTGCGAGTGACAAGGTTTGCGAGTGTTCCGCAGGACGAGTAAAGATTTTTAATCAATTTTGACTTGAAAAACGAGCAAGTCTTGGTTTACGTATCATGTATCATGCATGAGTATCATGTATCACGCATGTGCTTCTTGTTTTGACGGTGAGCGTCATGTGATCACAACTGAGTCAATGGTTTTTCTCTCTCTTGCGGAATTGTGGGTGAGCGTGTAAAGCAAAAGCAAGTCTCATTAGAGAGGTTAAAGATCCATTTTCTCTCTCTCTGTATCAGCCTGCACTTTGTGTCTGTGTGCGCACGCGTCTTTGGACACCATGCCTCTTCTTACACACACACACACACACACACCTCCCTTCTCTTGCCTTCACACACACACACTGCTCTGTCGTGATTCTTTTCAAAGGTAAAGTGCAGGTAAATTTTTTACTTTACAGCAGTGATTCCGTTAGTGTGCTATCATTCGAGTGTCATTAGAGAGATTTCTTGTTTATTTTTCCGATAAAACAGTGTTTTCGCTTTGTGTGCGCGTGTGTGTGAAACTCAAATAACAGAGGCAGCGGGGTTAATGTGTAAGATGAGAAGAGGGAGGGGGGGAAGGGCTCATTCACAAACACACACACAGCGCCTGCGTGCACAAACAGAAACACTTATCTGTCAGGATTTATTTTGCACTTTTTTAAAGGTAAAGTACAGGTTAATTTGTTTTATGTTTACTTTATATTTATATTAATTAGTTTTATGTATTTTTTTTTTTGGGCTGCAGAACGAATAATTTAAGTTTCCATTATTTCTTATGGGAAAATTACATTTGGTTTACAAGTGTTTTGAAATACGAGCCAGCTTCCGGAACGAATTATGTTCGTAATCCAAGGTTCCACCGTATATATAATGTTACCTACCTCCCAAAAATAATGAATACTTGGTAAGTAAAAATCGTATCTTACTTGCGTTATCAGTCGCATTTGCTCACAAATTATGGATATGGTAAAATGCAGCAGAATTTGTCATTTCTTAAAGAAGTAAACAAAAGATGTTCTGGTACATTATGTAGTATAAATTAGGCATGGTCACTGGATTGAAGAGGTCTGTCCGTATGTGTAATAATATAAAATAGATTAAAAACAATTTATGTTATTAGACACTACAGAAAAAAATATTGTTTTCTCTCCAGGGGAAACTAGGGCAGCACTACACTACATCATATACGCTAACTACAATAATAATAATGTATTAATATTATTAATACTATTATTATTAATGTTTGCTATTCTTCTTCTTATTATTATTATTATTGTTGTTGTTGCCGTAGTTGCAAAATTGGTTAGCCCAGTTAATCTTTTTATATGTTTGTGTTTAAATAAAAAAGAAATATATGGAAGTTTATTACATCATTATCAAATAGGAAAGATTATTAATAAGTTTAATGTGCAAGATCAAGCACATTTTACTAACACAGAAAAAAAAAATTTGGTACTGTAACACTGGATTTCTTATCTATGTTATTCACTACCATTAGCTACAGATTCTAACAGATATTACAAATATTATTTCAGTTTCTAACTCTAATATACATCATACCGTATAGCCTACTGCCATTGTAGCTATGACTTTAAGTAACTTGTTAAGTGACAAACAACTGTTGCTTAGGTGCATGTTTTTTCAATACCCTCCTACTAAGGCCACAGTCACAGTCAAAGCAGCTTTTACATCATTATATTATTTTCTATGGGTGTGGGTATACTATTTCATCCCAGATTTGCAGCTCGCTAAAGTCACTTAAACCTGAGTGCCTCACTGTAAAAAATATTCTACAACCATGGGAGGCTTTATTGGAAATGCTGAAAAATTTGAAATGGATGTTTTTCAAGGAAATAAATAATTAACTTTTGCCTAAAATAAACGTGTTAAATAGATTAACACAACTGTTTACTTTTTATGTTTAAAATAAAACCAACATTTCTTTCTACATGTGCTATTTATTAAATTTGTCTAATTTTCCTATTGTCAGTGTCTCTTGAGACATAGAATGAACTCGGATTTTCCAGCTAAGTTTAGTTCGTTGGACAGACTTTCTTAATCCACAGGGGCCGCTGGTGCTGGAATATCTGAGCAAATAAGGATAACCCTAGTGGACATTGCTAATTAAATACTGTTCAGTATTGTCTCAACAAATACACTATACACTGATCAGCTATAATATCATGACCACTGACAAATGAACTGAACAACACTAATCATCATGTAGACAACAGGAAACTGGTGAGAGGATCATGGACATCCAAGGCTCGCCTGTCCGGTCCAATTCCACAGAAGAGGCAATGCAGCACAAATTGCCGTCAATTTTCAATGCTGGCCACCCAGTACACCAAAGCCAGTCATGAACAGTGCTTGGCTGGCAAAATGCCCAAGGTTGCTGACCCAGGTTCCAGACTCCTCAGATCCCAATCTTATAAAGCACCCACGGGATGTGTCAGGCAATCAAGTCTGATCCATAGAGAACTTACAAAGCACAGCTCCCAAACGATCTAATGTCCCAGTGCCAGACACCATAGCACACCTCCAGAGATCTTGTCCCGAGGGGCCAGAGCCACCATAGTGGTAGAAATGGAACGTAAAACCTAGGTGGCTTAAACGTTATGGCTGATTGGTGTAAGTTGGTCAAACTGCCATTGAGCGTACTCCTGATTTTGATTTCCTCAGCAGTAATGTGAACTGCATTTTTTTATTTGGCCTTTTAAGCTAATTGCCAGGTTATAAATGTGCCAACCCTCCAACAGATATGTCGACGTAGCGATTTTATCTTGGCAGAGAGCATGATTTGACAGGGAATCAGGCCTAATGGTATTAGGAAATGACATTACTGGATTCAAGTGCCTTGAAAGAAAACAAAACAAAACAACCAACAAACTCATTTTTTATTCCTATCAAGACTCTTAACCAAAAACTGGCTCTGGCACTTGGGTAGTGCTAAAGTGTATAGCATTAAATCTCATAACTAAAACATTAACCAGTTGAGAGATTGTCAGGCATAGCCATAGAACCTTATCCTTGTGAAAACCTGAAGCTTTATCTATTGTTTACAGTATATCTGCTTGCTCTCTCTCCATCTATCTATCTCTCTCGGTACATGCATATGTAGACAGGTGCATCTCAATGAATTAGAATATCATCGAAAAGTTGATTTATTTCAGAAATTCAATTATTTAAGACCAATAAGAAAAATGTTTTTAACACTGAAATGTTGGACTACTGAAAAGTATGAACATGTACAGCACTCAATACATAGTCAGGGCTTACTTTGCATGAATTACTGCAGCAATGCGGCATGGCATGGAGGCAATCAGTCTGTGGCACTGCTGAGGTGTTTGAGGTTGCTCTGATAGCGGACTTCAGCTCTTCTGCATTGTTGGGTCTGGTGTCTTGCATTTTCCTCTTCACAATACCTCATAGAATCTCATAGTATTGTGTGACGCAATGGTCCTTTAAAAAGGTATTAGTACTTTTGGCAGTGTGGAGCTGATAAAACACAAAGGACCAACACCATTAGATGCCATGACTTCCCAAACCACCACTGACTGTGCAAACTTTACACTGGACCTCAAGCAACTTGGATTCTGTGCCTCCAGACTCCGGGACGTTGATTTCAAAATGAAATGGAAAATTTACTTTCATCTGAAAAGGTGACTTTGGCCCACTGAGCAACAGTCCAGTCCTTTTTGCTCTTAGCCCAGGTAAAGTGCTTCTGATGCTGTCTCTGGTTCAAGAGTGGCTTAACACAGGGAATGCGACAGTTGTTGCCCATGTCCCGGATGCGTCTGTGTGTAGTGGCTCTTGAAGCATAGACTCCAACTGCAGTCCACTCCTTGTGAATACTTCCCAAATAACTTGAATGGACTTCTATGCAACTTTGCATTAATGTTCTTGGATACAGCATTCTGTGAACAGCCAGCTTCTTTAGCAGTGATCTTTTGTGTCTTACCCTCCATGTGCAGATCGACTTAGGGACAATTGTCAAGTCAGTCTTCCCCATGATAGTGTAGCCTACTGAATCAGCCTGAGAGACCATTTAAAAGCTCAGGAGACCTTTGCAGATGTTTAAGTTAAACAGATGATTAGAGTGTGACACTATGAGTCTCCAATATTGAACTTTTCAATATATATATATATATATATATATATATATATATATATATATATATTTTTTTTTTTTTTTTTTTTTTAAGATACTGAAGTTTGGGTTTACTTTAGCTGTAAGCCATAATCATCAAAATTTGAAGAAGAAAAAAGCAGTCTGTGTGTAATATAAAGTATGAGTTAAACTTTATAAATTGAATTACTGAAATAAATAAACTTTTCGTGATATTCTAATTTATATGTGGGTCAGTGCATCTGTGCATGCTTATATACACGTGTCTCACACACGCATACACACTAGTACTACTGTACTAGACTCCCATAGCTACCTTGGCTGCTACAGAAGAGCCGGGCTTCTCCAGCAGGTCCCACAGTTTCTTGCGCTTCTCCGAACAGCACGCGTTATCCAGCTCCTCGCCCTCGCGCTCCTTCAGCGTGTCAGCCTCTCGCCGCAGCTCCTCGTTCATCTGCTCCTTTTTCTGATGGTAGCGCGCCTGGCAGCATGACTCCAGGTAGATCTCGTCGACGCCCCAGTAGTCCAGCTCCTGGCTGAACGATAGCGCGCACATTTCCTCCATCATGTGCAACTTTCCCGTGCGGTAGAAGTTCAGGATGGACGTGAACGCGCCAGGATGCCGGTCAAAGAAGTACTCGTTCTCGTCCAGGTTATAGTCGTCGCAAATATCCATAAGCGCCTCGTGCGTGGTGCACGCGCGAAGTTTGCCCAGGCGCGTGCGCGGCAGGCGCTCCAGCGTGCGCCAGAGCACCTCGTGCGGCAGGCCGCCCACGTTCAGACGCACACGCCGGTAACACGACATGCTCCGGATGATGTCCACCGGCTCCGGAGGCAGTGAGGCCGCCGACCGAGAGCCTGTTTTACTGATCATGGCGGACGGTCTCTCCATCGTTTCTGGTTCGGCCGCAGTTTCGTAGGCTATGGCTTACTCCAGGCGGGCCGCGGAACCTGCGTTACCTTTCGGTTTGGGAACCGCGTTCTTCCATCGCTGCAATGAAAACGAGAGACACGCACTCACAGTTAGTACACGTTTGTTATGATACAGTACTTCAAGAATCAATGGTCAGGAATGTCCAGACGAACTAGGAGTACACACACAGCAGTAGTAGTCAGCTACGCGTCTGAATGGAAATATGTTCGAGATGAATGAGCGCCTTAACCCCCCATGTGTTCCCATGCTGAAAACACACATGCAGTAGTGTCATTCCCCGCGCTAGTGTACAACTTGTAGTTGTAACTAGAGGGTGGGTATTTCTAGTAATCTGTGAGATGTTTTAGAGAAAGCATGGCACACGTGCTTGATCAAAAATCAAGTCATGAGAACCTGCCTGTCATTCAGTGCCCCGTGTCTCTGCTTCAGCATGTTTGAAGAGAAAGCATAATGTCCCAGAAGCAACCTGTCAATGCTAAATAGTTGAGGGCATCTGCGCCTGTCCATACAGCCAAGAAATCCGGGAAGCAATCATGAGAAGAAAAAAAACATACGCGTCTCACAAATGCGTTCGTTTTGGACAAATTCTGGCCAGATCCACGATGCGACCTAATTTTGTTGACATCACCGGGAAATTCGCTTGCGTAAATAATCCAGCGCGCAAACCAGTGTTCCAGAATCCAGACGTCTATTTAACACACGTTTTATGTTTGTATTCTGTTTATTTAAATAGCATTACGCAGGAAGAAATCAAGGAGTCGATAAAAAAAAATGTGTATGGAAACAAGTGTGCTTAATAAAGTAGAGTAGGCTAATGCCAGAGATGGAAACAGCACGGCTTTGATGTGTACATACTGTATGTTTTGGTATTATTGTTCTTTTTGTGGTGACTGCTAGATACAAACAATAATAATAACAATAATAATAATCATCATCATAATCATCATCATAATAAAGCTGGATATTCATCACAAAACATACCTCAGTAGCTGAAGGCTGAGAATGATGGAAAAGCCCATAAATGAGAAGGAAAACAGGAGGAGCGTCACTGCTTTACTCCCATGTCTAGTGTGAAATAAAGCCCATGCAGAGAAACGCTATGTTCCAGTCTGGGCATATTTCGCTGCTCTCTACAAATCGCCGGTGTTTTTCATAGGAAGAAAAATAAATCAACAAGTCCAGTGGTAAATCTGTGTATCTGGTTTCGCGGCGGCGGGTTTTAGCGTGCGGAAGGCTGGGTCTGGGATTAACCCTTCAGTGTCCTGCAGAGCCGGAGTCTTCCTCTCTCCTGCGCCACGGCCCACTGACCTCGGGCAAAATGGCGAACAGCATCGCTCCACTTGCTCGTCCATTTCTGGGATTAAAAAAGCACTGGTGCTATTTTGCTCAGGAAATAACATATTATTGAACGAACGCGTACGGGAGATGAATGAATGCCATAGTGCTAAATTCAGACACAGCTCCGGTGTTCATGCTCTCTGTAGGAGTTCATCAGGTGCTTATTCTTTACAGTTGAGTTTCTCAGTTGAGAGTCTTTTCTTTGGCACAGAACGCAACTGCTCAAAATGCAACCCATCTTTGCGTATTAAACTAGGATTTAAAGGTTGGAATGTTCGTTTCATTACACGTTTCGTGATAAGGTACCTCCCTTCTGAAAGAATATATATATATATATATATATATATATATATATATATATATATATATATATATATATATATATTTTTTTTTTTTTAATCAGCCAAGGTATTAAAAAAAGAAAGAAACTCAAGTGTCCCTGGTGAAAAGCTCTGTAATAAGGAAAATAAATAATGTAGACCACAAACATCCAACCAGTATGAAAAGGTCAAACATTTGCCTGTTAATTTAGACAAATAGCCCATTTCAAACATGCAAATTATTATATAAAGTTATGAAGCTTTAGATCTGTGTCATGAGAGGTTACAAATCATACCTTATGCCTCTATTTCTATTAAAGTATAATACATTTTCCATGCATCTTCCCATTTGCACATATTCACATTTGCATTTTTGCAACAGACAAATAAACAAACAACAACAACAAAAACATCCTGGCTTAGCTAAAAAGCCACAGAGGAGGGCTGTATTTGTTTTTATTTTCCATTTTCTTTTTTGTTTAACAGCTCACTTTACTCTAAATTGCTGCTTTTACCATATACTCGGGCAAAGGTTTTAGGGTTCAAGGTGAAAAACATTGGAAAAATGCATGCTGAAGGGTAGCATAGGAAAACTGTTAACACAGCAACTCTCATTACACCAAGCAAAAAACAATCAAAAAGCACAGAATAATGTCAGCAGGGCAGCATTTAAAAAACTGTACAAATATTAGAATTATTGACCTGTTTATTTAAATAAATAACAGGTTTATGTCAAATCTGTACAAAAAGCAACAAGAACAAATTATAGCAGCTGCCTATATACAATGAAGCCACTTATTTTAAAACTATATTAACTGTAATTTTACATTATGCAATTATTTTTTTTAACTTATAGCGGATTTCCAAATCCCCTTCTGGTTGAAGCATCCCGAACCCATAATGGCTGGGGTCCACTGGTGGCATGCATGCATTAGAATCA
The DNA here is from genome assembly GCA_030347435.1 of Clarias fuscus. Classification (NCBI taxonomy): domain Eukaryota; kingdom Metazoa; phylum Chordata; class Actinopteri; order Siluriformes; family Clariidae; genus Clarias; species Clarias fuscus. Next base: position 21,651,793 of record CM059206.1, on the reverse strand, counting down.
AATAGCTCCAGGTCGAACTGTGTCAAAATCATGAGCACAAATCTAAAAGAAGTGGGTTAAGAAGATAAAAAATTAATAGCAGTCAAATAAAACATGGAATATTGTTTTCATTTTGATATACAGTATGTTTAAAAAGACCATGGTTTGATGGCCATTGTACTCAGTTAACACACCTTTTTAAAGCACAAACTGCAAAATCACGTCCAGGACACAAATTGCTCCCCGCTCCCCATGGCATAGTACCATAATTCATCCGTAGTCCCTCCTTACAGAACATGTTCTTCTCTGTTCCATCAGAATTTAGGAAGCGGTCAAACTTGAACTTCTGAAAGAATCGAGAGCAGATACACAGATTCAAACATAGCTCTTTAGAAATCATCTGTCTGTTCTAATCTAATAATCTCAAAGTGACCATCATATACAGTCTCTTGATATTCACTATGTTGGTCATAGCATGGCAGAATCATTATAGCAAAATTGATTTGGTCTTTGGGAATGTTTAAAAAAAATCCATGTCACTTAGTATTATATTACTAAATCATCTAATATCATATTCTCTCTGTATTGAACAATAGAGTACAGTAATCAAGTATGTCATGTAAAATGAGACCATAAACTGCTGAAGGGTGCAAATTCAGCACTTATAGCAGCTAATGGCCTGCCAAAATGTCTTCTTTGTTAAGAATGTTGCTTTGCTGCCAAGTACTGTTCTCTCCTGTCTCATTTTCCTGTTTTTGCATTAATAACTCCTGGCTTGATCCTAGACCTCTCTTTAAGTCTTTTTTTGTCACATATATATGACTCCACAGTAAAATAATTCTCCTCACATCTCCTAGCTCGTTAGCTGCTAGCTGGGGTCAGAATGCAGGGTCGGCCATGATACAGTGTAGCAGGCAGGGTTAAGTGCGGCAACTTGGTGGATCCGGGGTTTGAACTGTCGACCTTCCGACCAGTAACTGAGAGCATTAACTCTCTGAGCTCCCACTGCACCATTATGGGGTTTACAGACTTAATCCATAATCCAGAACTCACTTGTAATTAGAGCTATATTGCATCTACTTTAAGTAATCTGCATATTTTTATTTTGTGGCCATAGGAACTGTGGGCTTTACGGAATTAACATTTCCAGATACATAACAACAACTTTTCTCACAAACATTCTATTTAGTATAGCTCATTGTTATATGACATCTATTTCTATTGTCTGATGTCTATCCTGTGTCCCTCTCATCTTTCGGTCGAAGACATTCAAACAAATGTTAAATCACTTATAATTGCCTAAATGTATCTTAAAAAGTCAGAGTAAAATTGGGTTAACGTGTACTTTGGGAATGAAAAATTATGTTATGGTGAGTATTATTGAAACAAATGGTCTATACCACTCCAAATGCTAAGTCTTTCCTAATATTTGTTATATTAAGTTTATACCACAGTTCAGCTGAATACACCAGGTGAACACACCACCCTGGTGTTGACAAACGAAGCCAATAATCCAATTCTGTTGAATTTTATGCCTTTGGATTATAAACAGGCATCTTTTTTTTTTTTCAATGAAAAAACTATACTAATAAATATATCTGAGGTTAAGCCTACAGAACAAGTTCAACAGCTAAACAGCTGAATGATAAATGCAAATAGCACAGAGAACAGAAAAAAATGTGAAGCGGACAGCAGGATGTTGAGCTTACCTCTGGCTCATCATGGATTTGAGGATCCATTTGTGGACTGATGAAAGGGAAGATACAGAGGCGATCTCCATGCCGTAGAACATAATCTTGGCCGCTGCTTAATTTTACCATTTTTTCCTTCATCACATCTCTGGTGATAAGGGCAGCTGCTCTGAGGCGCAATGTCTCCTTCAAGACACTGTCTATAATGGCAAACACAAATTTCCTATTATAAGGGCATCATATAATAATGAATGATAATCAGTTTAAATTATTATTTTTTAAATTCTCTTTCCGTAATATAAAAAACACAGCCTCAAAAATTGTTTATGCAAATTTCTTGGCTTTTTTGGTGGTTAAATGTCCCACCACTTAAACTTACTAAGCACTGGTGTGTTCTCTATTTTGTCCAGGGGGAGGTGCTGTAGAGGGCTCAGCTCCTCTTTCACAGCTTTCAGAGCCTCTGGGTGAGTGAGCAAGAAGCCCAGCAACCAGAATGCTGCAGGGCCGGCGTTACCCTACACATACACATACACACACGCACATTTAACCTAAAGCCTATACATATGCTATCTGGTTTTCCTGTAAACAATGACAGTTCCTCAACTTCATGAACTTAAATAATTCCTCTTGCAACATTCAATGTTGCCACAAACAAAAGGTCATATATGCTAGCCTGCTTTTAGAATAATGTCACAAATCATATTACTCTGACCACAGTGGTAGTTTTTCTTAGCATTGTTTTGGTAATTTTGTGTACATCTTTACGTCCAAAATCAGACCCAAGGGTGTGGAAGTAGAGACTTCAGATAACTGGTTGCCATAGAATTGGTTACAAATATATTGAAGGTTTGTAAAACCTTAAATTTTGCATTACTCTGTGTAAATTAAAATGCTGCCATGTTACTTACAACTGATATCAGTCTCACAGGAAATGGTTACCTTGCTTTTGATGATCAACATGCATAATCTGTGAACGATGTATATGTCAACCCTGATATATCTGCATGTGTCAACCACAAGAAAATGTATAATGTGACTCTACACTAACACAAAGTTCATAGATAAAGTGGTTTCCAAGAATACAGTTCTCTCTCTAACTCTACTAAACTCACACTTAATGATATACACTGCTAGTTTTATTTAGGTTTCAGCATGTGCATAATATGTTGTGTGTACAGACAGAGGACTGGCAGTTATAAAAAAAAATATCAATAGGTCTCAGTTACTACAACCACAGGTAACCAGGCAATGTTAGTGACTAAGGAAATATGCAAATCTATTTGAATATTTGTGCCTGGGATATAGATTACACCAGAATTATTGTCACTCTCAAGGAAAAATTACATTTTTAGAAAAGAACAACAAGGTCAGCCAGTGATCTGAGCTCAAATGTAGACACAAAAGTAGCCTTGTTAATCTACAAAACACTGGTTTTACAATTCTTAGTAACCATGCAATTAATACTTTGTGTTACCTGCCCTCAAGAGAAAAACAGCATCAAGCCCTTTCTTGTCATGTTTAGTTATTTCTGTGCTGTTTGGCTTCTAATCTTATTAAACGATCTAGTTGACCAAGTTTGAATTTGAGTATTTACAGGGGGTATAAAAGGGAAGGGAATATTTCATGAATGGAAAAGAAGAAAGAAAGAACGTTTGAACATCTAAAATTCCAAAGACAATGACTCCTCAGGTAAAATAAAACATGTGTAGTTTTTCCTCTTGTTGCAGAGGAAAACTTTAAATATATATGATATTTATTTCTTCCAATATGTTTTATATAAGGAATAAGATGCTTTAAAATCTAATTGAGTAATATCTGTTCTTGTATCCACATCATTGATACATTTGATGTTGAATTCTATGTGATTTTGGGAGTATCAAGTCAGGTATACTTTTCATTAAATCCATCCATCCGAGAACCTCTGTAGTCCAGCTAGGGACTTTGAAGGCCAATGGTGACCATTGATTTTATTAAAATTTTAGTTTACGACCGTGTTAGAACCGCTGAAAAATTGCCTAATCTGTATGTCTTTGAACTGTGGGAGGAAACCAGAGTAACCAGAGGAAACCCACCTAGCACAGGGAAAACATGCAAACATGCAGGGCCTGGAGGTGCAAGGCGACAGAACTAACCACAAAGTCAATGTGGCCCCATACTTTTCAATGTTCATAATTCTGTTGTTCCTTAAGTCTGAAGTTAAATAACCATATCACATTTTTGCTTGTTTGTACTCTCCCTCTCTCTCTCTCTCTCTCTCTCACACACACACACACACACACACATACACACAGGCATGCTTGGGCAAATTAATTGAGGCCAGGAATTCTTTCTCTCTCTTTCCTGTTAAATTTCTATCTATCTGTTCATGTGTAATTGTGTATCTGTACATGTGAGAAACACCACATTAATTCTGCTCACCTGTGTAACCCACAGCTGGAGAAGCATGGCTCGCCGCTGGGTCTCTGAATCCAAACCCTGTTCTTCTAGGTGCTTTAAGCAGGTCTGAATCCATGACTGGGCAACTGTTCCCGTGTTAAAACAGGTTGGACGCAACAGTTCCCACAGCTGCTTTCGTGCTGAGCTGGCAACCTTAACCTCATCTAACATGCATGCACACACACACACACACACACACACACACACATACAAACACAGACCCACAAAACATTTATTTGAAGTTTGGCACATCATGTTTAAGCAAAGGCACAGGCTTTATCTTGCTTTTTCTTCCTTTTTATAATTATGTGAATGACAAATAGCATTATGATTCCTCTTTAAAATACCTTTATTTGCAGAATTTCGTGCCAGTTTTGGTAAAACCTTGTCAAATCGCCGAAACTCTTCATAAACTTCACTGAATTCAGCACTGTCATTATTCTCTGGGCTAAAAATAGTATGGTATCCCGCCCTAAAGAGATAATAAGAAAGGTTGGTAGATCAATATATAAAAAGTCAGATTACTTTGATAAGCAGTTTCACAAAGAATTGGTTGCTATTGTCACCAAAGCGGTACACATCTGTAATGGTCTGATGACCTAAAATAGCCCCATCTGTAAGACAGCCAAGACACGCCCAACAAATTCTTATGTTAACACTCAGGGATTCTGCAGGTATGAGTGTGTGTGTGGCTCAGTTGCTGTAATGTGTCTTGGCAGAATATTTAGGTTCTCACACTTTTATCTTGATTGCATAATACTGTACATGCTGACATACTTGAAGAGCAAGCTGTAACAGAAGTCAAAAAGTCTGTCCTTTCTCCATTCCTCTGGGTTCTGTCTATTTACAGAGGCCATGAGGAATTGCAGGCTGTTCTGCATTGAGCTGGAGAGTTGAGACAGATTGTCTTTAAAGTATCTAAAAGCATACACAAAAAGAAACATTATTATAACCCAGTATTTGGTATTTCAAGGTTGGCAAAGACTGAAGGTGCTACAAGCTGCTGTAAAATGTATCAGTTCTACAAAACACTGGAGACCTGACACATATTATTGAGATGGGTTAGGTAAAAAGATGCTGCTCAGAAAATAAAGGGAACACTTTTTTTTTTACTTGAACACGTCTCATACACACACACACACACACACACACACACACACACACACACACACACAGCGGCACGGTGCTGTAGTGGTTAGCACTGTCGCCTTGCATCTCCAGGGTCTGGGTTTGATTCCCAGCCAGGTTCGATTCCCGTCCCTGTGTGCATGGAGTTTGCATGTTCTCCCCTTGGTGGGTTTCCTCCGGGTACTCCGTTTTCCTCCCACAGTCCAAAGACATGTAGGTTAGTTTAATTGGCATTCCCAAATTGGCCGTATTGTGTGTATGTGTGTGTGTGCCCTGCGATGGATTGGCACCCTGTCCAGGGTGTACCCTGCCTTGTGTCCTAAGTCTCCTGGGATAGACTCCGGGCCCCCCTGTGACCCTGAATACAGGATTAAGCGGTATAGATGATGATGTTGATATACACACACTAGTACACATATGGGTGTCATTAAAGTCAGACTAGATCTAAGTGTTCCCTTAAGATTTTGAGCAGTAAATATAAAATGCATTAGGAACTGCAAACACCTACTTGTCCACTTTTTTTCTCTCAGAGACTGGGTCATGATTAGGCAACTGAAGGTTGAAGATTCTCTCCATTAAAAGTTGACTATAGCGAGTCAGACTTAGGGACTGGGAATCTTTGAGCACATCATCATAGCAATTGGAATCCAAGAGGACTGTCACATAATTACCAGCCACACACACCTGTAGATCAAATTATAACAGTAAGCTGTTAAAACTTTCAATGCAAAATATTTCTTAAGTAACACATCGAAAATGTGACACATTGAGTAACTCAGCCTGATACTTTTTTTTTCCTGTTTCACTGTTCTCTGTGTCAGACATTACATGATGTCATCTCCTGGCAATGCAGCTGAAACGCTGACTAACATGACTCTTGTGACAATCATCCCACAAAAACTCTACAGCAATCAGACATTAATTAGGGGGAAAAAACCTGAAAAGTTGGTTAAGGCTAACATGTAAGGAGATAACGTTTCTCAAAGTTTTTAAGTGTATACGTTATTGACGTCTTCTGCAGCAGTGTTACATTTGTGCTAAAATAAGACATTGCTATGAATTACAGTATTAAACTATATTTACATATAAGTTTATATAGATTAATTCACATATAGAACAATGAACTGAAGCACTTGCAGTGGATTGTTTTAAACATGAACACCAGATAGGGCAGGACATGTCAGCCAATGGCCTAGGCTTTTAGAGCATAACTAATAGACAAACTCCTTACTGTAAATATGTCTCCATGCTTATCTTTCATCTGTGTTAAGAACTTTGCTGCATCTTTCCCAAATTCGAGAGCATGACCAAGCCAAGGAATTCTGCCTTTATCCAGTGGGGGCTCATTTGTTCTCCTTAAAAAAAAAAGAAAAATATTATTATTATCATTATTGCTATTATTACTATTATTATTATTATTGCTTTTTCTGTGACAGGACCGCAGATTAAACAAACGTGTATGTTTAACTAAGTTTCAATGTTCTGCAATATCATTACAGAATATTGCGCGCTCATGCAAATCTGCATCTTGGTAAATAATAAGCGGCAGTAGCATCTACAGGATCGCTCTGTGTAGTGGGAGCGCTTCAAGTAACCTGAACTCACCTTGTGCGTCTATTGTAGAGTAAAAGCACTGCGGACAAAACTCCGATCAGCACCGGCACCAGTGTCCACATCATCCTGTACGTCTCCTCACACCACGTCGTTTTGGTTGAGCAGAGTTACAATGCATGCATACAAGCAAGCATACGGCTGCATTTAAACAGCGGGCTGTCTCAATTCTGCTCACGTCACTCACGATTACGCAACACGGGCCGCAACCGTGGAAGTGGGCGTGGCTTTCAGGACCAGGTCGCTCTGTGTGACACAGTGACGGAGAGATGACGCATTGAAAGGAACGAACGAAGATCTCGAGGTAAAACTCAGCATTTTAAACTCGCAGTGGTCATCCAATAATACAAAATGTCACAATTGGCAGATTTAAACCAAGATATGTATTTTTGTTTCTTAACTTTAAGTCCCAAAACAGCGACTTTATATTAAAATGCAGAGCTCATTTCCCCACGTTTAGTCGAATTAAATTCCAGTCCAGAGTCGTTGTTATTTTTATTTATTTATTTATTTATTTATTTTGCCAGTTTTCATTAGAGTCCTGGGGCGCATTTCGTGCCTAAAAATTACAAAACCAATCCTCTTTCTCAAGAAAAACGTCACCACTTCTCGTTTTCGATTAAGAGTGTGTTTAAGTGAGATCACTTGGTCACTGGGCGCGGTGACAGTAATTTTTACATATAAGACAGAGTTCTGTTAGAAACTTATTTGACAGAGGTTTTGCAAACATTAATACATTTCACTCACTCACTCATTGCCTATACCGCTTTATCCTGTGTAGAGGGTCTTGGTGGGTCTGGAGAGTATCCCAGGAGCCTTAGGGCATGAGGCAGGGTACCCCAGGGCGGGATGCCACAGCACACACACATACAGTATAACCTGCATGTCTTTGGACTGTGGAGGGAAACCAGAGTACCAAGAGTAAATATATACACACACACCTCTGTACTCCAACTAGGTGGAAATGGTGATCATTGTATTTATTCCCATTTTTATGACCATTGTGGGACCAGGCAACATTGACACGCGCATTCACAGACTATGGGCAATTTGGAAATGCCAGTTAGCCTAATATGCCTGTCTTTGGAGTGTGGGAGGAAACCGGAGTACCAAGAGGAAACCCATCAAGCATGTTGGAATCAAACCCAGACCCTGGAGATGCTAACCACTAAGCCATCATATTCCACTGTAAATAATTTTAATATATCAATTTATTACTGGAATGTATAATGACCATAATAGTGACAAATCTTTAAAGTAATTAAATAGTAGATTGATGTGCGCTATTTAAATGAATTATTTGAAGAAGAAAAAAATAGAAAGAAATCAGACTATTTTTTGATAACCCTGTAGCTAAACTTTTTTAAAAAGTTAACAACTTTGTATCATAATCTAAGGCTGTTGAAGGAGATGCGAGGATGAACCAGGTTCTGTCATTTGGCTCTTCTTCTTTTTTTTTTTTTTTTTTATCTTCACTGGGTATATTAATCATTAAACATGTTGATGTAGTGTTTGCCTTGTGGTAGCCGATGTTTTTTGGAAAGTTAAATTTTTATTTCTGTCACAGACTTACATGGAAATTAAAAGGCACACAGACACACAATATATTACACTGATCTCTTATCGCATATTTGTTTTTGTGTACATGTATTGTGTAGCTGATGTGTTTCCTATGGCATGTCCTATACTGTTTTTCTATGTGCTCTTTGTAGCAAAAATCACAAACTGAATGTGGCTTTTGGTGAGCTCACTTGTTCTCTCATTTCAGAGAAGCCAAGCCTAGCCTTTGGGCGACTGCTTAAAAGCAGCTGCACATAGGATTAAGGATACTTAAACCTTTACTTGTACTGCTAGTGTTTGGTCTTGCAAGTCTGGGCAATGCTTGTAAAAAGGAAAAAAATAGACACTGATGAATTTGTTCCCTGAACTTGCATTTGTCCCACTAGGTGGAGACTGTGTTGCACTAACCAGAGTGTTTTACTCACTATTCTTCCTTTTAGAAAGAGCACACCCCTTTTTGAGCTACACTCCAATTTCTTAGTTTTGTGACGTAACCCTACAGTACATGCCAGACATTTAGTTATTGCCAGGGAAGAGAAAACATCACAATCCCACAAATTATGGCAAACAAGACCACGTAACCACACATGACCTGTGTGGACAAATATTTTTCTGCCATTGTTTACCACAAATTCCAGACTAATCACCTACATCATTGTTGATTCCTGCTCATTCATAGCCAGCCACGGCTACAACCACATACAAAGTATACATGTATAAAAATTATATATCTAGCTATCTACCAGCTGTTATCTGTCAATGTGTGCTATTGTTAGACCCTAAGATGCAATAACTGATAGCCCTCTCTATAACAAACAAGCTATCAAGGCATATCTTGCTACATATTCAGAGGAGAGCTGACCTAGCTCCTAAACCAATAATCTTCTAAGAACTTTTAGGAGAAAACTCAAAAATAGAATTGTGGGGCATACAATACAATGTGTAGCCATCCAGATCTTTTTGGTGATTAAATGTAATGAAATCCCTATACTAAAATCTGATCATAACATTAGATTGAAAAGCTGTATTAAGAAGTCCTGATACAGTACGTTGCTTAACCTCTCTAAATTGGAAAGACTTATCCGTTAATTTTTGTGTTCTTGGTTTTATTAGCTTAAAAAATCCTTGTTCTTACATACTTTAAATTCTTCCATCATCCTAAAATGTGGGGCTTGGGACATCTCATTTGACATCTAAAGTGCTTTAGATATGAATGACTCTCGATTAGTGTAAGAATTAAAATTGCTTTTAAAGTGTATTTCTAAATCAATTCTTTAAATATGCCCTTACTAATTTCTAAAGAAATGCAATCTATCTATCTATCTATCTATCTATCTATCTATCTATCTATCTATCTATCTATCTAACTAACTAACTAACTAACTAACTAACTAACTAACTATGACTACCAGGTTTGTTACTTTTATCTCGACCTGCACTGATCTGTGATTATGACTTAAGAGCCAAGCCCAAAAACTTGAGTAAAAACTCAAGTTGGAAAAGCCAAGTTCCAAGTCTGGAAAGCCAACTTATGAATGTGGTATGAAGATTTGTATTAATGCTATGTATTAATCTCCATTAGTGATAGTAGAGCAGTATTGAAAAACCTATTTGTAATATCTGGGGCATGCAGTTGTGGACCACATGTGGGTAGGAGATAATTTAAATATCAAAAATATCTTGGGACACAAAATGAGGACCTGCACTGAAGCCCATGCTTTCTCTGCATGACATTTCAACATTTGAATGTAAATAAGTGCATTGGAGCCTTGGTCCCAGTGATGTTGTTTGTCCCTTGGTGTCCCTTGGTGAAGTTGTTTATTATTACATATTGTATTTAATTCAGCATGTAAAAAATCTACCGGTGCTTTCCTTCCTTCACAAGGTCACGGTGTGAAAACATTATTTAGGTTCAGGCTTATTTTATTGAAGATTTTAACCTTCTTTATAGGGGGCAGAGATTATAGGACATGAACAGGGCAAAGAACAAGAAGGAATACATTTGTGGAGTCATACCACTGGATGAACACTGATGATATTGACAGTGAGATAAATGAGTATGTTTGTGTTGGTGGTTTCTAAGGTGTTGTGTATGTATCTAGTTTACCCCAGGTTATTGTTACAGTGAAATATTACAGTAGTAATTACATTCACAGGACAAGCTGCTGCTCTTTGTTTAATGAAATGTCTTGACGGGTTCAACATTATGTCATTTGTGCACATTATTATACACTCATTTATTTAATTACAGATTGCTCAATGTCCCAAATATCAATAACAGGGCACAATGAAAACTGCTGCCAGGAAGCCAGGTCATGTTCTTGCTGTAAATGTTACTTGTTACATCATTTGGGAATTATTATGATCATAATGGCACTCCTATATTGGTAAAAACATTGGTTATTTCAGAGCAGTGGGAACGTGTGAGTTTTTTGAGTATGAACAAATCATAATGCATCATGCACCATGGTTTCAGGGTGGGGTGGTTCTATATCCATGACAAATATCTGCCAGGGAATTTAGAAGCAACATTTGCACAGTCAGCAGTATGCACTGATTTCACTCTTACACTTGTGACTTTTGGTGTGAAGCAATGTGTTCCATCTGCTCATCCTAACCAAACGATGAGCATGATAAAGTATACCAATGAGTCCCAGCACAATTGAGACAAAGACATGAATAGTGTTGTAGAGTGTATGAAACAAACCCTTCAAAATAGTTGGTTTAATATAATTATAAATATTTTTAATCTGATTAACATTACAACATGTAACACACATATAGTAAGAATTATTAAGGAGATGCCATTCTGATGTTCAGTGTTTCAAGTTTCTCAATAGAGATTATAAAACATAAATCGTTGTAATCTTTCCAAGCTTTAGAATAATGTTTCAAGCAAGTCAGAATAAAGGATTCATGATGATAATTTTTTTTTTTTTTGCAGAGGCATTCTGTATCCCTTTATGTTTGTTAGGCAGAACAGATTGATTGTCTCAGAACAGACTGAGACAAGCTGATACAAATTAGGATAGAATTATAGAACAAAATGTTTTAGACTTTGATTCATTGGGTGTTGTTCTGCTGAAAATGTCCAAATGCATTAAAAGAACAATATAGTACATACAATGAATCAACGATTCAGTCACTTAGAGGTTTACACACCTAACACACGTTAATAATGTAATGCAATAATAATAATAATAATAATAATAATAATAATAAATTATTATTATTATTATTATTATTTGCTTCAGTGTACCTTTACCATTGAACTATCATTAAAAGTGATAGATGACAATATGCAGATAAGAAAATTCATATAAAATAAAAAAATGTATGGTGCTTTCAAAGGTGATAAAAGAGTGGCTTTTACTGACATAGAGAATTCTTGTACAAACCCAATTTTCTCTGTCTCTTGCCAGTTCTGTTGCAGTTCTGATTCAGGGCCCTGTCCATCCACATATTGTTTTGTCTTCTATATACTTCTCTTATCCATGACCTAGCCATACACACTCTTCTTTTGTCACAGTCTTTTGTCTTCAACACAATGATTCATCTTGTCTTAGTATTTTTAAGATGACTTCATTTCTAATTATTTGAATCCTGGATACACCCATAATTCCATACAAAAATATACTTTTCTTCACTCTTCTTTATTTTCCAGCATCACAACCATACAACATTCCTAAATCACAAGTGTTTTATTCACTTTGACCTTAACTATTAAAGATAACTTTCAAAATCTCCAGATCTTGTTCAGTGTAAAAACCATTACCCATGACAACCCAGACGGCGGCCCTGTCAGGATTCTGTATTCTCTGTTATCTGATTACCCAGCTAGACAAATTCCACAACTTGTTCCAACTTGTCTCTGTCAAGCAATATGTTAAGGTTTGTTCAAATCCAGGCCTGGAGGGCCAGTGTACAGCACAGTTTGGGAAATTTTCTGTTCAGTTTCAGCTGATTCAACTAATGGGTTAATTTTCAGGTTCAGTGGGTGTTTAAGTGCTGATGAATCACAACCTGTGATGGACACTGGCCCTCCAAGTCAGAATTTGGACTGCCTTTTTCTGGTCTGTTCCCACAAACTTTTTTCATTTACCTGTTATAACCTGAAAATGTTGAGGTGATTCAGCTATCAGTGATATATAATCTGCAATTCTCAATTTGTTGATGCTGTCCCTGCTGAAAAAAACAGCATAGAACAGCATAGCTGGTGACCATTATACCAGCATATGTTGTGTTTGTAACGACGCGGGTCGCGCGAGGGGCAGAGGTTGCTAGGCAACGTCGCCGTCAGGCAATCAGCCTCAATGAGCCACACCTGACGGCGTGTTTATTTAAGGGTCCTGATTCCGGCGCACTTCGTGCGATCATTTAGGTAGCACTGGTGAAGGTATCAGGGCCAAAGAAAAGAAAGAAAGAAAGAAAGAAAGAATGAATGAATGAATGAATGAAAAGAAAATAAATTAAATGATAGACAGACAGACATATAGTGTGCTGTTTAGAGACAGAGGCAAAGCCCCAGCCTCTGTCTATTTCAGACGCCAACGAGAGCGAGTGAGAGAGAGAGAGAGAGAGAGAGGTAGAGCGGCACGCAGCAGTACAGCGTGCGCTCTCGGTACAGTTTATTGGTGCGCGAAGCACAAACTCTCTCTCTCTCTCCCATAGGTCCTCGGTAAGGGCGAACGCGGAGAGAGGACAAGTTTTGCTTTATTTTCCAGCGCCCCGCCCGTTCTCGACGGAGACGGCAGAGCTCTGTTTATTTTGTGTTTACGGTTTTCATTGGTTTTCCTTTTAAGTTCCTTAATTAATAATCCCACGCTATCTCCAAACAGGAGGGTCTTCCCGTGCGTATCACAAGCACTCTCACTAACTCCTATTTCATTCACCCACTCTAACGCCCAGCATAAGGGCTCTTATCATTAAAAACATCGCGTGGTGCGGCCCTCCATACTGCACCACATAACAGTGTTTTGGTGCTGGTATGCTGGTGACCAGCATACATGTTGCTGGTATGCTGGTCACTTTACTGATGCTGGTCCCCAGCATACCAGCATACATTGAATACATGCAAGATGGTCATCCAATAACTCTGTAAAATATAGAACAGAATCAATATTCATAATCATAATAATCAAATATTAACAATGTGTAATATGTAACAATATATACAATATGCACATTTGTAACAATATGATAATTAAAAAATGAACAGCAAACATGTTTTGATAAAAAATTAATAACAAAAACAAAACATGAGACCAACTTCTCAGGGACACTTTCACACAGTTACTTTCACACTACAGTAGTGTAAATGAGTGAGCTTGGCCCTCACTCATTATTTAGGGTTCTGCAGGTTTATGGGCCCTGAAGTAGTTCTAACATGTCCTGACATTTGTGTATTTTTCTTACACATATAAATGTAACCTTACTTAAAAACATATAAATGTCACCTCTTTCACCTAGTGCAAAGTATATGTCTAGGATTGATCGAAAAGGGACACAGAAAGCACATTTATGGCATACTGTAAATATGACCATGCAAACAGACATTCTGGGTAAAACAGTGGGAACAGGAACAGTGCACTATGAAGGGAGTTAGGTTTGTAAAAGGCCACTTTTACACCCTATACACACAGTCATACAACTTTGTGCCTCTCTCGAAAAGCAGTTCTTGTTTAACTCAAGACACAAGTGAACATTGCATACTTGGCATTTCCATGGTGTTTATGGCTGCTTACCATAAACTGATTTGCAATTCACACAGAAGTGACCAGAAGTGGTAACATTCCTGGCATCTGAGGTCAGTCCATGTGCTGGTTATATGCAGTCACAGGTGAAGCCAACCGCTTAAAAAAATACAAGCGATCCATTACGAATCCAGACCCCAGTTGTGGTCCAGGTTCCCATGACATAGTGATGGTCTGTCTGTATCTTGCCTGCTTGTTTGCATTTGGTCTTTATAAAACAGGTGGCTGATCATTTTCACGGTCACAACTGTTTATAAAAAAGGAAGAAGAAACATAAGCATGATGATAATAAAATTACTGTCAATAACCATCAATAACTATTGACCATGCATAAAGACAACACAAACTTTTGCAATGTTATACAACGATTTATACTTTTTGCATTACGAATTACACTTACACCTTTATATCACAAACATCTGTAAGCTACATAAGGCAGTATTTTAGGCAACGGCAGCTAAAGTGTTTGTGCTAAATAACATTGTGGATAGCAGTGTCATAAGCTAACCAAAAAGTGAACCAAATAGCTACCATAACATAAAGCTATCCAAAACGAGGTGAAATATATTATAGACATTTACACCACAGCTCATACTGACAACCATCTGTAATTTACATACTGTAAGGCATTAGCTTAGCCACCGTGAGTTAACCTGTTTGTGCTAAGCTACATAATGTAAAGTGTTATCTACATGCTAACCAAACCATGTAAGTGACATTAAATGACAATGTTTCACATAAACTGCCAAAGGCTTGTGAGAAAATGAGGAAAAATAAAATAATATTAGTTTTATATTATCAGAATAAGGATTATATAAGATTTAATAACTTACCCATAGTAACATCTTGCTGAATTCTCCTCCTTCGTTCTCTGTTGGAGTCTTAGTGTTGTTCTGAGGTAAATCTAAGCTCCTCCCACTGTCCAGAATATTCTGTAGAGCTTCAGAAACCTGTATAGCGCCTAACAGCGCCTTCCCAGAAGGCACCTCGGTCAGGTGAACCGAGGTAGCTCATTAAAGTTTCTATAAATAGCAGTTTGTTCTGGGAAACTGGGTCGAGCATTGTTTGATTATTTTGTAAATGTATCCTTGTCAAGTGGGCATTCCTTTTGTTTGGTTTAGTTTCTTTAAGTTTATATTTTGGTTTATGTATTGTAACCTTGGTTTCAAAAGGGCTCTATTATTAGTTTTCTTTATATTCCTTGTGTTAGTGGATTCATGGAGCTGTCTTGTTCAGTGTTTAGTTAGGCTGTGTCTCCTCCTGTGTAAGTACTGTTCTGTGTGTCCCTAGAGTCCGTCTTCTTGTGCAGTTCTTTGTTTGTAGCTTCCCTTGTCTGTTTAGATGTGTGTAGCCACATGAGTGCTCAGCCGCTAGCAGGGTTAGCCGCTAGTAGGCCTAGGCTGCTAGTAGGGTTAGCCCCTAGTAGGGTTAGCCTCCAGTAGGCTAGCATCTAGTGGGATTGATTGCTGGTGGTTCTGGTCGCTAGTAGGTTAGCCGCTAGTTTGGAATAGCCTCTTGTGTTCCGGTTTCCTTAGTAGGTCAGAACTAAGCCGGTTAGCCACTAATCCAGTTAGATACTAACCCGGTTGGTCATCATTCCTTACATCCATATTCCAGGTAGCTACTAACCAGTCCTGGCTCTAGTCCTGGCTCTGTGCCCCTGGTCCTTTCTCCAGTCTCTGTGTACTGTCCCATGTCTTGTCTCGTCTCTAGTTCTGTGTCTCTAGTCCTGTGTCTCTAGCTCTGTCTTGTCCTGTCCCGTCTCTAGTTCCCATCGTTAGTTCCCATTTGTGTCTTTAGTTAGCTCAGGCTCCATGTCTCCTTGTGTCAGCTCCTTGTCCCTGTGTCAGCGCTCAGTTCCCTGTATTAGCTCTTAGCCTGTGTGTGGCCCTGAGCCCTAGTTTTAGTTTGTTTTTTTGGTTCCTTTGTTGGTTTGTTTCAATGTTTGAGTTTGTGTTGTAAATAAAGACTCTTTCTGTTTAAAAACTCCTCTGCATTTATGCCTGCCCTATTTTGCCCACGGCAACCACATCAGCCGGTCTGGCCTGTAGTCACAGCCAGACCGTGACATTATGTGTATGGTTAAAAATTATGGAGCATTTTAAGCTATTTTCACGGTTACCATAAAAAATGCAAGTGGTCCCACTGCCAAAACAGCTGACCCCATGATACTGGTGGTGGTATGCTCGTAACCCTGCTGGTATAATTGCTGGTCAAGCTGTTTTTTTTCTTTCAGTTTTAAGTGAATTCCATTGATTACTTTTTTTTTTTAATATGCATTTATTGCCAGTGCATTTATATAAAAGGTTTGTGTTGTGTTTTTAGACAACCCACAGATATTTAATAAATGTAAAATACTGTATTTACATGTTTTTGGTAAATGGATTATTTTTGTCTCTTGTATGTAAATGCATTTAAAGATAAAACTACACGGTCCATGTATTTATATCACACATTATTTTCAGTAATAGCTATTAAAATACAAGATAATGAGCTAAAATGGTAACCAATTTTAACTACCAAAACCTTGTGGGTTAGCATATAAATCATGCTGGCCTATGCTGGATTTTTCAGCAGGCATGCTGGTCTTCCATCAGTTATGCTGGTTCACCAACTAAACCAGCACCAGACCAACACTAACCAGTATTAACCAGCATAGACCAGCATATAAATCATGCTGGTCTATGCTGGATTTTTCAGCAGGGGTAGTTGTGTTAGCAGAGTCATCATTTTGCAGAAATAGTTGGTTTAGACACATTCCTTAATTAATTCTAACACTGCAGTCATAAAAACTTGTCCTTTCATCAGTCAGCAATATATATATTTTTTTTATTAATATCAGCACAGTGGGAGTGTGTCTCTCCAAGTCCAATAAAAATTGTTTGGTAAGCTTCATAGGTGTACGTCCAGTCCTTTTGTAATTCAATGTTTAGAGCACAGACCTGACCAAACATCGCTCCAAAAACTGCTGTATAGTCACCCAGGCCACCAAGGCCTACAGTCCCCTTCACCAGCTTGTTCATGCTCTTCCTGAAGCAAAAGACCATCCGTCATACCTCTAAACCAATCCTCCACTGCAGAGCACTGGTTAAAGAGAACAAAAGAAAAAGACAACCAGATATTCAGTGAAATTTATTCATTATAAAAAATATATTATTTAAGATATGAATAAGGCTATATACCATGAGTGTGTGTAAAAGAATGTTTCTGGAATTCTAATCATGGGTTGAAGCTACATATTGCTTTATATTTAAAACCGTTTGATATTTTCAAGGGTTTTACTTTGTCATTCTGAGGAGAAACTACATGTTTGTAGTGAAAAATCTATTTGGTTTTCATACAAAAGTTTTTTATTCCTTAACTTACCGCGGAATGAAGCGTCACTACTTCTTAACTGTTAAACAATGTTTTTTTTCTCGAACTTTTGTTAGCTGAGCGCTCGCACGACCGTGTGTGCTGGGGTGGAGCAGGACCCTGTTTCTGGGCAAAAGTCAAGGAAAAGTGGGGAAAAAAAGATATGGTTTTGAACATTTAGCTTGCTAACTCCTGTACAGTGTGGTACCATGAAGTTTAATGTTAGCTAAGCTCACCTCAGTAATGTCTGGTAACCTCAGTATAACATGAAGTGGAAACACACTGGCCTCACGTATATGACATTAACTGTCTAAAATACCTATACCAAATAAATAGTTACCAGAATAAAAAGGCTACAAAACTCTCTTAGTTCAGTTTGATAGTGTCCGTCCGGCTGGGGAAGGGGGAAGTACGGCGGGTGTTTCGTGGGGGTCTATAGGGAAGGTAAATTGCTGGCTCAACTTAATTTTTTTAGTTTATTAAGTCTATGTCTCCATAGTTTTCAAGAACATGTTACCTGTTGCCTCAACAAATACCACTGTAAGACGTTGGGTCACCAACACAATATTAATTAATTCAACATTCATCTAGTTGGAGTTTTTACACTGCGAGGCATCCATGATACAGACTTTCAGAAAACAACATGGGTATAGTCTCTGTTGAGTTAAAAATGTAACGAATTAAGTGTTAGATAACTATCGAGAGAAATAGTTAAACATGAACACACAATGAGTGTTAAATGTTCTCTGGTTTATTCACAGAACTCAGAAAACATATAGGTTCTTGGCCAACAGCCAAAGTAAACACAGGAGTAAATGGTGGTCCTATCACTGGCTACCACGCACACTACATGAGGAGTGCATGAGATGTGCACTCGCCCTTACATCAACAAAAGGAAAGAAAACACTAAAAGGAATTTGAAAAGACCGAGGCAAAGAATAAGAACATACTAAAGTTAATATAATACCAAGGGGGAAAAAACTAGTCCCAAAGTCCTACACATTTTAATATATTGCATTCTGCATATAATATATTGTTTCTTTTTACATACAGTTATGTTCAAAATTTAGTACTCCCGTCTTTTAATTCCATGTTTTTTCTATATTTTTTATAATATTTTCTATATAAATAAAATTGAAACCCTAAATATTGTAATATAAATTGTATTATATAAATAAAAGAAAGGTTTGTCTATTGGTCAGAAGTCTGTATATCCGTCTGTATGTATGTCTGTCCAGCCAGATTTGTCACATCATCACGCAAAACTGGCTACGTAGAATTTAATTAAACTTTTGCAGTAGTTAGATATCTGCCTGAAGATTAACTTACACCATAAGTGAAATAAAAATGTTGAGTAAAAGCGATGTTGTGAACAGTTATGTGCCGGATTTATTTATCTACTTTAAAATAAGCTACTAATAAGCTACTTGTTCAATGTAGAAATACCTGCACCAATATTTATTCATTAGAAAAGCTAAACTGAATATTTTACTGGAATTACTTAATATTTTCACCACTAAAATAACAGTTCTGATGTGGTCTAAATGAATTTTAAGACAAACTTCATCCTTTTCCAAACTAGTTTTTCAATTTCTCATCTTTGATTCACTGTACGATTACTGAACAGGGAGTGTATTTAGCTGATAATGAAAGAAAAACAATTTTATGTAAAAACAACCGTGCCAGTTCGAATCCCGGGTGGTGCTGTAACCTCTCGCAGCCGGAGGTCTAGAGAGAGCTGATTGGCCGAGCTCTCTCAGAGGGGAGGGATGAGAGGTACTTAGTGCTCCTACATTAATCACGGCTCTACAGCCAATCAGGGGCGTCTGTGAGCTCGCGCAACGGAGGGAGCGGATAGCGCTGTCCTCCGAGTGTGTTACGCCGCCCCCAACGGTGCGCGAGCGAGCAGTTCGAAAAGATGCGGTCGGCTGGCGTCACGTGGTTCGGAGGAAACACGTGATAGTCTTCGGCCCTCCCGGCTGAGTGGTAGTAGTAGCCTTAATGTGGGAGCCCCCTAGTGACGGGGAGGAATTGGAAACGACTAAATTAGGGAGAAAATCGGGGAAAAATTCAAAAAAAAAAAAAAAAAACCGTAAGATGGTCAACCTTTCAAAATTTTATTTCTTTGTATTAATAAGAGATCTGCTGTACAGAAAGACAGACGTGTATGTTGGCTTCAAACCTGAAATAATAAAATCACTGATTACATTAAAGCTCATCAGATTATTTTTAGCTTTAACCTTTTAACTATTTCCACAAACTTGTTAACCATCATTAATTGGCACTTCAGCTAGTAAAACTAATAAAAATCATTTGATCATAGTAGGTTTCAGTATTAGGCAAATACAACCACAGACGAAAAACAACATTTTTCACTGTGCCATTATTTGTTTATTTATTCATCAAAAATGAAGCAATTTTTTAATCAATACTAAGTACCCCATTATTCAATAACTTGTAGATCTACCTTTAGCAGCAGTGATATTCTCTGGTATACTCTGGTTTTGGGGCATTTGCTTATGCACAGTTTTTACATGGGTTGAGACCTGGAATTTGACTAGGACATTCCCAAACCGTGATTCTTTTATTTTTGAGCCATTTTCGTGTAGATTTATTGGTGTGCTTTAAATTATTGCCTTGTAGCATGACCCAATTTCCACCAAGCTTTAGCTGTCGGACAGATGCCTCACATTTGTCTCTAGAATACTCTGGTATACATACACACGTGGACAAAATTGTTGGTACCCTTTAGTCAATGAAAGAAAAACTCACAATAGTCACATAAATAACTTTAATCTGACAAACGTAATAATTTAAAAAAATTCTATGAATGTTAACCAATGAAAGTCAGACATTGCTTTTCAACCATGCTTCAACAGAATTATTTAAAAAAATAAACTCATGGAACAGGCCTGGACAAAAATGATGGTACCCCTACAAAATACTGAAAATAATGTGACCAAAGGGACATGTTAATTCAAGATGTGTCCACTAATTAGCATCACAGGTGTCTACAATCTTGTAATCAGTCAGTGGGCCTATATATAGGGCTCCAGGTAGTCACTGTGTTGTTTGGTGACATGGTATGTACCACACTCAACATGGACCAGAGAAAGCGAAGGAAAGAGTTGTCTTAGGAGATTTGAAAGAAAATTATAGACAAGCATGTTAAAGGTAAAGGCTATAAGACCATTTCCAAGCAGCTAGATGTTCCTGTGACTACAGTTGCACATATTATTCAGAAATTTAAGATTCATGGGACTGTAGCCAACCTCTCTGGACGTGGCCGCAGGAGTAAAATTGATGACAAATCAAAGAGACAGATAATCCGAATGGTAAGAAAAGAGCCCAGAAAGACTTCTAAAGAGATCCAAGGTGAACGTCATGCTCAAGGAACATCAGTGTCAGATCGCACTATCCATCGTTGTTTGAGCCAAAGTGGACTACATGGGAGACGACCAAGGAGGACAACATTGTTGAAAACAAATCATAAAAAAGCCAGACTGGAATATGCCAAACTACATGTTGACAAGCCACAAAGCTTCTGGGAGAATGTCCTATGGACAGATGAGACAAAAATGGAACTTTTTGCCAAGGCACATCAGCTCTATGTTCACAAACGGAAAAATGAAGCATATCAAGAAAAGAACACTGTCCCTACTGTGAAACATCGAGGAGACTCTGTTATGTTCTGGGGCTGGTTTGCTGCATCTGGCACAGGGGGTCTTGAATCTGTGCAGAGTACAATGAAATCTCAAGACTATCAAGGGATTCTAGAGAGAAATGTGCTGGCCAGTGTCGGAAAGCTGGGTCTCAGTCGCAGGTCATGGGTCTTGTAACAGGACAATGACCCAAAACACACAGCTAAAAACACCCAAGAATGGCTAAGAGGAAAACATTGGACTATTCTAAAGTGGCCCTGACCTCAATCCTATTGAGCATCTTTGGAAGGAGCTGAAACATGCTGTCTGGAAAAGGCACCCTTCAAACCGGAAACAACTGGAGCAGCTTGCTCATGAGGAGTGGGCCAAAATACCTGCAGAGAGGTGCAGAAGTCTCATTGACAGTTACAGGAATCGTTTAATTGCAGTGATTGCCTCAAAAGGTTGTGCAACAAACTATTAAGTTAGGGGTCCCATCATTTTTGTCCAGGCCTGTTCCATGAGTTCATTTTTTTCATAATTCCGTTGAAGCATGGTTGAAAAGCAATGTCTGACTTTCATTGGTTAACATTCATAGAATTTCTTAAAATGATTACTTTTGTCAGATTAAAGTTATTTCTGTGACCATTGTGAGTTTTTCTTTCATTGACCAAAGGGTACCAACAATTTTGTCCACGTGTGTACAAGGACAACATATTGACTACAAGGTCCCAGGTCCTGTGGCTGCAACATAAGCCAAAATTATCACCCCTACACCACCGTGGCTGACATGAGGTGTTTCTGCTGGAACGTGGTTATGTTTTTGCTACACATGTCGCTGGGCATTAAGGCCAAACAACTCCTCTTTGGTCTCATCTATTCCAAGATTGTTCCAGAAGTCTTCTGGCTTGTTTAGATGCAGTGTTGTGAACCTCAGCTCAACTGTATGCTACAGTAGATCATAATATACTATAACATGCCGTATAAATGTATAGTTGAATTTATAGATTTGTTTGGATTCAATTATTCAATATGTTTGTGCCATTTTAGACATGTATCACTTCCTCTGGCTGGTGGTAGCAGAGGTCCATTATTTACACCAGAACAAAAGTTGTCAATTTTCTGTGCAGTGAGAACCAATAATTGCATCTGTGAAATTCAGTATGCTCTTCTACTATATGACACCATCTTCCATAAAACCTCTGTCAGTCCCTCTGCTGAAGATGGAGTGGTTTAAACACATGCTTCCATTTGCAACAAATTCTGAGAGAGAGAAGGCGTGATGTTATGAAATATGAATATGAATGAATAATATGAATATGTTTTTAACATACTTTATGTATATTGTTGGAAACTGGTTTCTTTCATTTAGTTATATGATACTTAAATTTGACAGGATTTGTCTGTTTTTGGGCATTGATGCGGGTTTTGGCCTTAAGATAACTGCCTTTACTGTCTTTAGAACTGATCTTAAAATGTTAAACATTTAAGCAGAATACATTTAAAGGAGTAAAAGAGAGATTGTCATTGTCAATGTCATTAATTGCTAACCAACTCCAGATTCCATGTACTGTATATTAGTCAGAACAAATGGAATTGAAAGTGTAATGTTTTATCCTCATCTGTGCTTTTTGCCTATCAGTCCATTTAACTGCTTGATGGCCATATTAATCACACAACAAATACATGAAATTCAACTCACTCTGCTTGTTGCAGCAAGAATGTGCAAAAGTGACTATCCCGTTTTAATTAATTACTCTGTAATACATACAGTAACTGTAGAGTGGATTAACTGACAGCATTACCTCACCTGATTGATAATTTAAACCTAGACTTGCACACAATTACATGCTTTGTACAGATTGCTGTTGCAAACCTGTCTAGCAGGTGTCATGCACACTCGTAACGCGACCGGCACTAGGGCCTGGAAGTAATACGGTCGGGTTTCCAGGAAGCATAAAAGGAGACAAAATGGCGCTTCACATTGCTCAGTCATTGAGTTCGCCCATGCCTTGTTTGACGCTTCGCCGACTATTCTGTGAGTACTCACCGATTTGGGTTGCTTCTTTGATTGAGTGTGTGTTGCTAGAATGCGGATTTATTTGTGTAGATCCTAGCTCTTTGTGTAAGAGAGTTCTTAGATAAATTGCGTGGTTATCCTGCCTACTCGCGTTGCTTCCGCGTTTGGGTTTACCATCCACGCTACACGGGCTAACTGCTAAGGCTTCTGTGCTTACCCTCCGATAGCTCGTGACAGCAGGAAAGTCAGTAATTCTATATTCAAACTTATCCCCTTTACCAAAACTGAATTTGAAATTTTAAATCACAGAGATTAATATTTATTGGAATCATTGTGGTCTTTTTCATATTAAAAATGTCAATAAAAGCAAAAAGTACATGAAAGAAATAGGGAGATATGACAGCATATAAACAATTAATAATGACACAAATTTGTATTTTTTTACAAAGTAAAAGTGGCATGGTGGCTTAGCTGTTAGCACTGTTACCTTGCACCTAAAGGGCTGGGTGTTTTGAATATCACCTCTCATCTGTGTGCATAGTGTTTGCATTTTTTCCCTGTGCTTGGTGGGTTTCCTCTCGATATTCTGGGTTCCTTCCACATTGGTGTTTCCAAATTCCCCTTAGTGTATGATTAGGTGTATGTGTGCTCTTGTCACCTGTGATGGGCGGCCACTCCATCAAAGGTGTCCCCAGTTTTGTCACCTATATTCCAGTGATAACTGCCAGGCCCCCCTGTAATCCTACACTGGAGCCATGGTTCCCAAATTTGGGCCCATGTCCCCCTAATGTATGGGAGCCTTTGATTGCTCTGAGGGTGTGAGGTTTTTAGAATTACATTTGCACATACTAAATAAAATCATAATTACACAATTACAGTACAACTAAAAGTATAGATAGAAAACTATTCTTTAAAAATAAATTTAATTTTATTTGCATAGCGTTTTAACAATTGACATTGTTGCAAAGCAGCTTTACACAATGAAAATAATTATGAAATTATGATTATAAAATTATGAAAAGTTTGTATGAAATGTAAATGTGTCTGAATCAAAATGATAAGAAGTGCTGGAAAAGACTCATTGAGAATGGTCCAATCACATGAGCCCAAATATTTAAAAACAATATTGATTCGCTAAGCACAAATGGGAGGGTTCGGGGCACACAGTGCGCCCCAAGGATGATTTGAAAAGATCCAATTAGAGCTCAGCCTCAAATCACATGCTTTTCAAAAAATTATGTGCCTACATAGACACTCGTTTGTCTGGCGCCCCGCGTACACAAACACAAATTAACGTAATACAGTTTACATTTTTTTTATTGCAAATAAATTATATTAAGAAATATAGCGGAATATTGTGACTAAATGACTTTATTTCATTAAAGTAATTATTATGTTAAACAATTACATGTTAAAGTAGCATTTTTCTCTGCCTAACTTTAAGGAGGGCGGCGCCCCTGCACCCCGTATTATACTGTATTTAGCCCCATATATATTTAGTGCAGAGTATAAGCAGAGACTCAGGCAGGACATTATGACAGCATAACTAAAAGGGAGAGTCAGAAGGAAAAACACAGACATGAGGGCTCCTTGAGATGTAAAGTGACCAATCACTTCACCGTCAACAAACCTGAGTAATCAATAAGAGTTGGGAAGACAGCATCTTAACAGACTAGTTCACCATAATACTCTATGTCCATGAATCCCCCAGATCTGCTCCTTTACCTAAGGCAAATCTTCAAAAATGCTTGGCTAAATAAGCATTTTAAGCCTAGACTTAAACACTTACAGTACACTGTGTCTGAGTCACAAACAGTAATTGGAAGGCTATTCCATAACTTTGGAGTTTTGTAAGAAAAAGCTATGCCCCCAGCTATATTTTTCATAATACATGGTACTGACAAGCAGCCTGTATCCTTTGATTGAAGGAGGCGTGGCAGATCATAAGACGTTAACAGTTCACTCAGATACTGTGGTGCGAGACCAGTTAATGCTTTATACGTCAAACGTAGTATTTTTTTATTTTTTTTTCATTATTTTAAATGATAAATTTCACAGGGAGCCAATGCAGTGATGATAAGATAAGGGTAATGTGCTCGTATCTTCTGGTTCTAGTGAGCACTCTTGCTGCTGTATTCTGAACGAACTGAGGCTTGTTTATGCACGTAGTTGAACAGTTGAAGGCGTCAAAATAGTCCAACCTAGAGGTGATAAAAGCATGAACTAATTTTTCGGCATTGTTTAGTGACAATATATTCCTTATCTTGGCAATATTCCTAAGGTGAAAGAATGCTATCCTGATAATATTCAGTAAAAAAAAAAAAAAATCAAAAACTTGCTTCTAGCTGCATGTGGTCCTATGACTAGAACTTCTGTCTTATCAGGATTAAGCAGAAGGAAGTTAATTAACATCCAGTCTCTTATGTCCTGAACTTTAGTAAGTTGCTTTTTCTCATCTGGTTTTGCTGAGACATATAACTGTGTGTCATCAGCATAACAGTGAAAACTAATACCATGCTTACAAATTATGTTGCCCAGAGGAAGCATGTAAAGACAAAAAAGCAGGGGGCTTAAACCTGAACCCTGTGGAACACCAAAATCCACTAGAGAACATGCAGAATAGTCACCATTTAAATCTACAAACTGATAACGATCAGTCAAATAGGACCTGAGTCAGAAAAGGGACGTTAACTTAATTCCTACTACACTTTTATCTGTGAAGGAGAATATTATGATCAATGGTGTCAAAAGCTGCACTGAGGTTGAGTAACACAGGCAAAATAATGCAACCCTGATCAGAGACCAAGCATTTAACAAGTAGTAAATGTTGTCTCTGTGCTGTGATGAAAAAAGATCAATGTATTCATTTATTTTAAGAATTTGGCCTTGGCTAGGCTGGGCTGGGCTGGGGTAGGTTGTCGCAAGGAGTGGGAGCCACTGATATACTGTAAGCCATAGATTAATGCAAGTTAACAGGAGAAGTAAAAAAAAAAATCTCACTGGAATGGGCCCAAACAAACTTTATAGAAGTACAGTTTTAGAAAACAAATAGACAACCCTGTTTCTAAGAAACACAGTATGTCAGTATTGTTCCATGTGTATGCTGGAATCTTCAGTGACAGATGATGAGTGATATTTCAGATTCAGGTATAATATGAGGGGGGCTGAAATGTCATATACATCAGAAGTTGTTTTTTCCCCCTAGTCTCGAAAATTCTGGTCTGCCTTCACTCACATTTTCAATGCCCCTTTCTGTTCCTTCTACTATCAAATGGGAAGAGGCAGCTGCCAAATAAGTAACAAAAAAGCTGATAAAGCAGATAAAACATTGTGTTGTAAGGAATCTTTCCATTATTGTTTTTTAATGATTATTTGTTTGTTAAAGACAATAAGACAAATAAAAGGCTGGACAAAAATATAGTTGAAACATAATTAGATCAGACTGCAAAGTGGAACAGTGGATGGTATTACCACCTCAAACTACAGGGTCCCCAGTTTGATCCTGAACCAGGGTGTCCAGAGTGTTCAATGCAGAGGTGGAAAGTAACGAATTACATTTACTCGCGTTATTGTAATTGAGTAGTTTTTTTTTGTGTACTTCTACTTTTTAAAGTAGTTTTTAAAATCTGTAATTTTACTTTTACTTAAGTATATTCTGTTTGAAGTATTGTAATTCGCTTCATTTTAAATTATATGCGCTACTGAGTAAAACAAATGAATGAAAATGCAAAAAATATTCTGCTTTGTATAAATACTTCATTGCGCTCGCGTGTGTGTATCGTGTCCTAGTCGCGCGCCGCCCAGGTTTTCTGACTGTCCCCACATCGGCATCTACCTGACCTTCCACACGGTCGCTTCCGCCCTGAGAGTGACGTCATCAACCAGCGCGACCATATATAAACCGGAGAGAGACGCGGGAAAGAGGAAAGAGATTGTGATTTTAGGGTTTTGGTATTTGGTTGTGACTTTTTGCCTCCCATTGACTTTGATTATTGCTTCGCCCCTTTGGTTTGGTTGGTCTTTGTATATATTTGTAGATAATTTCACTGTATGTTTGTGCACTCACCAGTAGTAGGGGTGTGGCTGCCATTTACTTTGGGAAGAGGGAATTTATTCACTGTTTTTGGTTTAGGGAGTCAGGGAAGGTACCTGTATTTTTGTTTGTGTGTGTGTGTTTCTTTTTTTCTTTTGTGCAGGTAATCTAGCTACTAAATAATAGTTTATTATTTTGGCCTGGGTCCACCCTGAATCTGATCCTCCTCCTGTGGGTGTGGGTGTGTGTGTGTGTGTGTGTGTGTGTGTGTGTGTATTTTTTTGTAAAGCAATACAAACCTCATTATTTCATCAGTTAATGACTGGATCTAGTTCTTTCTGCCATATACCACCATTTCCATACAGTTTAAAATAGAACCCTGAACCATTCCTTTGCTGTACAGCCCAACCCTAGACTGGGACGTAACGCCATATTTAAGTGACCACTTTGATTTTCAAGCGCAAGAAAGACAACAGCTTTATTATGCAAAGGTGTTCCTTCAGTTAAAAACAACTAGTTTGAGATTTATATCTGCTCATCTTTTTGAACTACGCTAAAATGCCTCATCCCACCCCACTGTTAAAAAAAAAAAAATTACTCAGTAACGTTTACTCTGAGTACATTTTTTATGAGCTACTTTTTACTTTTACTTGAGTAGATTTTTATAACGATAACTTTACTTGTACTTCAGTAAAATTTCACTGACGTAACAGTACTTTTACTTGAGAACAAAATTTTAGTTCTCTTTCCACCTCTGGTTCAATGTTCCTCTCAGGCATCCACTTTTATCCCACTTTCCATAAACTGGTAAGTGTAAATTTTTATGTGCATGATACAGGGACTGTAGTGGTATTCATACAAAATAAAATATTTACTACCACAAACCAATGTCAATGCAAGTCTTTGCATGGGAAGAGGGAACATTTTAATCTACACTGAAAGAGAAAAGCAAATCAAGCATTTGGTATTCCATAGAGGTATCGTGGTGTCAGAGGTGTATTATGTTTATCATTGTTTTGATACTTAAGTAATGTGGAGGCGCACACACACTTTGACCTCCTTATCTCTTTCAGGCTAGTTCTATACCATACTGGTGTCCTGGTGTCATGTATTTGGCACTAGGAGGCAGTTTCTGGGTTAGTGATTATACAACAGTTAGTTACAATCGAGTAATCTGATTGGACGAGATGTTTTCCAGCACTGAGATGTTTATCTATACAGTATGTATCACTCTGTGTTCCAGGTGTTCTCCAATCATCAATCACAGTAACTGCTGGTTGCAGCTTGGGTAAGTTAGGTTGGTATGGTCCACAGTAATGGTCACTAAGCACCGGTCAGCAGCTCAATGCTTGTTGCACCAGGCAAGGAAGGACGTGTGTTGGCAAAACAAAAAACTGGTTAAATAAACAAACAAATCGTCTCGGGTTACTTGACTGTAACCCTGTTCCCTGATAAAGCGGGAACGAGATGCTGCGTGAAAACGCTATGGGAACATCTCTTTGTTGCCCGGTTGTGAAGCCTGTGCATGTCAGACCCGCCGAATACCTTCGGCTTATAACCTGTGCCAGGCATGACGTCACCGAATAAGGTGCACCTGCAGGTTATAAATAGGAGTGAACCAGAAACATCCTCAGGTCAATTTTGTCTGAAGGACGTCCAGGCACGCCAGCAGTGCGGCATCGGAACGCAGCATCTCGTTCTCGCTTTATCAGGGAACAAGGTTACAGTCAAGTAACCCGAGACGTTCCCTTTCAAAAGCTACACTCAATGCTGCGTGAAAACGCTATGGGAACGAGAATACCAACGCCGCCGCACTGCAAGTGTCTGGACCCCCAGGTTGTGTAGCGTGTGCGCACAAGCCGAGGAGGTCTCAGACCTAGCTCTGGGATGCTAACTGAAGGATCCGTGAACCCAGAGTAGCATTGACATCCAGACTATAAAATCTAACAAATGTGTGTGGAGAGGACCAGCCCGCCGCATCACGCACCTGCTGCAGGGGGACGCCTCTTGCCAAGGCAATCGATGAGGCAATCCCCCTGGTTGAGTGAGCCCTGATTCCTAGAGGCGAAGTGTGACCACGCGCCTCATAGGCTAGGGCAATGGCATCTCTCACCCAGTGTGACAGAGTCTGTCTAGTGGCAGCCGCCCCCCGGTTGCGACCCCCATGGCAAATAAAGAGCTGCTCTGACTTACGCCACTGGTTAGTGTGGTGGACGTAGATCCGAAGAGCACGTACTGGACACAGTAAGTGAAGTCTTTCCTGCTCCGGAGCTGTGAAAGGCGGAGGACAGAAGGCTTCGAGAACAACTGGGTGCATGGTCGAGAATGGAACCTTGGGAAGATAGTTTGGGTGAGGATGCAGAATAGCTTTGACTAGCCCAGGGGCAGAGTCTAGGCAGGATGGGGAGACTGACAGAGCCTGCAGATCCCCAATCCTCTTCAAAGAAGTAATAGCCATCAGAAAAACCATCTTAAGAGACAGAAGCTTGACAGGCGCTGACTCTAGTGGTTCGAACGGGGTGTCGGCCAGGCCTTCGAGTACGATAGTTAAGTCCCATGAAGGGACCGTAGCTCTAGTGGGCGGCTTCAACCGTTTAGCTCCACGAATAAAACAGGCAACTAAATGGTGCTTGCCCACAGAAACCCCGTTGTTCAGAGCGTGACAGGCCGAAATAGCGGCTACGTACGTTCTGAGCGTACTAGGGCATAAGCCCGAGGACAACTTTTCTTGCAGAAACTCCAGCACTGAAACAATCTGGCAGTGAACTGGGTCTATGTGTCTTGCCATGCACCAATTTTCAAACACACTCCATTTGAGGGCATAAGTTCTTCTAGTGGAGGGAGCCCTGGCACTTAAATGGTTTAAATTATGCTGGCTGAAAGCCCAGCCTGTCTCAGTTGGTCCCGTTCAGGGGCCAAACGTGAAGGTTCCAGAGCTCGGGCCGGGGATGAAGTATTGTCCCCTGCGCCTGAGACAGAAGATCCCTCCTCACTGGAATCACCCAGGGTGAGCCGTCAAGGAGAGATATTAGATCCGAGAACCACACTCTGGTCGGCCAATGGGGCGCTATCAATAAGAGGCGCAACCCTTGTTGACGGACCCTCGCCAGGACTCCCGGGAGCAGAAACTATAGGTGGAAACGCATAAAGGCGTAACCTGGGCCACGTGTGGGCCATTGCGTCCAGACCCAGGGGAGCTGGAGGAGTCAGAGAGTAGTAAAGGGGGCCTTGTGCTGCCTCTTATGAGACAAAGAGGTCCACCTCTGCTACGTAAAATCTTTCCCAGATTGACTGACTACTTCGGGGTGGATTTTCCATTCCCCATGTTTTACAGCTTGTCTGGATAGCAAGTCTGCTCCTACATTCATATGCCCTGGAATGTAAATCGCCCTGAGGGACAGGAACTTGTCCTGTGCCCAAAGCAGAACCTGGTGCGCTAGCTTGTTCAAGCGGCGCGAGCACAGTCCACCCTGGCGATTTATGTACGAGACTACCGCAGTGCTGTCCACCCGCACTAGGACATGGTAGCCTCTCAACTGCTGGAGGAAGTGTTTCAGGGCCAGAAACAGAGCCATCATGTCGAGGCAATTGATGTGCCACGCGAGAAGATGACCTCTCCAGCTCCCTTGTGCTGGACGGCCATCCAAGACCGCACCCCAGCCCGTGAGGGAAGCGTCTGTCGTTAGCATCTTGCGACGACAAGACGGACCTAGAGTGGGACCCAAAGTCAGAAACCGGGGTCTGAACCACATAGAACGGGTACGAAGCCCCCGGCGCGTAACCCTTATTAGCCTCTGGGGGTTGGCCCTTGAATGAAACCCCCTGGTTCTTAGCCACAGCTGAAACGCTCTCATGTGCAGAAGGCCCAAAGGTATCACCGTGGACGCAGCTGCCATGAGGCCTAAGATTTCTGAAAGTGATGAACGGTGACCTTCTGGCCTACGGTGATTTCCTTCAGGGTGTTGAGAATGGATTCGACATGAGCAGGAGACAACTGTGCCCGCATTGTGACTGAATCCGATGTGACACCCAAATATGTTGTCCTCTGAACAGGAAGGAGAACGCTTTTTGTGGCGTTGAGTCTCAATCCTAAGAATGAAGATGGG
The DNA here is from genome assembly GCA_030347435.1 of Clarias fuscus. Classification (NCBI taxonomy): domain Eukaryota; kingdom Metazoa; phylum Chordata; class Actinopteri; order Siluriformes; family Clariidae; genus Clarias; species Clarias fuscus. Next base: position 21,620,481 of record CM059206.1, on the reverse strand, counting down.
CTAGGACGACATCCCGATGTCGAAGCGCTAGCTCCTGAGACTGGGCCAGAATCAGCCAGTCGTTTATGTAATTCCAAAATACGGATGCCCTGGAGTCCTAAAGGAGCCAGAGTTGCATCCATGCATTTTGTATATGTGCGGGGTGACAGAGCTAGGCCAAATGGAAGGACCCAATACTGGTAAGCTTCGCCCCCAAAAGCGAACCTCAGGAACTTCCTGTGCTGTGGCAATATTTCTATATGGAAATATGCGTCCTTGAGATCGATTGTCACAAACCAATCCTCTAGTTGGATTTGAGAAACAATCATTTTGACAGTCAACATTTTGAATCTGGATTTCTGAGATAGCGGTTCAAGCCGCGAAGATCCAAGATCGGACGCAACCCTCCCCCTCTCTTGGGCACCAAAAAGTACCGACTGCCCGATCCTCTGTCTGGGAGGGGAACATGTTCTATGGCCCCTTTGCCCAGCAGAGTCTGTAACTGCTGGGCCAGCAGATGTGCTCGATCCGGTTTCACGGAAGTGGAGACCACGCCGTTGAAACGCGGAGGACGATATGCAAACTGAATCTTGTAGCCTGTGCCTACAGTCCTTTATACCCAAGGAGATACACCTGGCAGTAGTCTCCACGCTGCCAGCTTCTCCGAAAGGGGCACAAGCTTTGACAATTCGGCTAGATGGGCGGGGGGGGGGGGGGGGGTGTTAGGTGTTGGGAGATGAAGTGTGGCAGGAGATGCCTGAACACCCACTTTTTTTCTTTAAAGACCGGCGCTCCCCGAACACCAGTGGTGGCCGGGATTGAACACCAGCCTCCCGGGAGTGCCAGGGAGGAGGCCCTGTTTTGTGATGAAAATCCAGGCGCCCCTCCCCGGGGGGAGACACCCCCACAGCCCCAGGCGCACGAACTAAGGGCTTCTTCTTTGAAGAGAGGAAGCTCCTCAGATCCGGTCTTTTCGAAGCAGATTTTTTAGAAGAGCGGCGAGCCCCACCCCAGCCTTTACGCGGCTGGTCACGCTCTCCTTCTGCACCTCACGTCTGATAGGGGCCAGACCTGGCCGGGGCCGGGTGGCCGACGGTCCCGGTTCTTGAGCACGGCGGGGAAGGAACCTCCCAAAGGCCTGTTCATATAGCTTTGCCTCCCGAAACCTAGTGGCGGCGGAATTAACAGCGTCGCCAAAACGGCCGGAAGGCGAGATGGGGGCATCGAGGAGGGCAACAAGATCCTTATCTTTGATGCCCGTGAGGTTCAGCCACAGATGCCTCTTCGTGGACACCATGGCAGCCATGGAACGGCCCACAGCACGGGCCGTCCGCTTGGTTGCACGGAGAGACAGGTCTGTGGCTCGACGCAGCTCTGCAAACGCCCTGTCATCAATAGCCCCGCCGCTGCTCAGGTCCTTCAGCAGGTCAGCCTGGTAACCTGCCAAACCGCCATGGTGTGCAGTGAAGCACCAGCCTGTCCTGCTGCCTGAAAAGCTTTACCCACCAAAGCAGATGTCAATCTGCACGGCTTGGAGGGGAGAATAGGCTTTTTCAGGGAGGATGATGTCCCAGGAGAGAGATAGCCCGCAAGCGTCTCTTCTATCTGGGCATCATCATATAACCGCGTGCTTTCGCACCAACGATATTCGAATAAGTCGAAGTCGATGGTACAAAAACACGCGATGAATACGGCTTGCTCCATGAAAGAGTTAATTCATCATGGATGTCACCAAAGAAGGGGAGAGAGAGACGTTGAGGCTCCTCCCCCCGGCCACTCGACAGAAACCTGTCGTTCAATCTCGAACGCTTGGGGGAATCTCGCTGCTGCGGCAGTCGATATGCAATCGCTCGACCGCACGCGTTATAACCTCTAATAATTCCTCAAAAGCTCTGTCAGCACTGGAGGAGCGTTGTGAGGAGGCTACTTCCATGGAAGCGAGAGAGGAAGATTCTTCCGCGCCTTCACAAGAAGCGCCGGAGCGCGCTTGCGAAGCGGAAGCTAAAACTTCCTGATCCGGAGAGAGCGCGAGAGAAAGGGGAAATTCCGTCTCGTGCGCGTCTGCCAGATCAGCACGCGAGCCCCAGGAATGCGCGGCCGCGGTTCTCTTTAAGAAAGCGAGCCGCGCGCGAAGCACCTTAATAGGGAGAAGATCACAGTACTCACAGTCTCCCTGAAGCCGGAGGCGAGCGTGTTCTTCCCCAAGCACTCGAGACAAAACTCGTGAAGATCGCCCTCCGAAAGAGATCTATCACACGGAGGCACGCATCTCTTAAGCAACTCCGCCATATCGGTGAGTTAATGCTGTTATTTTTATTTCGCTTTCGTTACGGCTTGTACATGCACACGCAAACACAAAGCGGTCCTGAAGACAAAAAGATCTGAGGATGTTTCCGGTTCACTCCTATTTATAACCTGCAGGTGCACCTTATTCGGTGACGTCATGCCTGGCACAGGTTATAAGCCGAAGGTATTCGGCGGGTCTGACATGCACAGGCTTCACAACCGGGCAACAAAGAGATGTTCCCATAGCGTTTTCACGCAGCATTGAGTGTAGCTTTTGAAAGGGAACATAATGTGTTTATAATAAAATGGTAATTGTGGAACTGTTGTATAAAAGCATTATCACATTTGAGGTCATGCTGTAGTGCTGAATGTTAGCATGACTGTGATTTAATCACAGGAATGTGTGTGTTGTTCTGGATTCAGGCTGTTAGTGAGTCCAGAAAGTTCGTTTGTTTTTCACAAATGCTTTTTAATCAAGCTTTAATTGCCCAGAAAGTGTGAGAAATAGCTCCCTTCAAAACAATCAGAAGTAATTACAAAACAATTAATAATTTGCAGTAAGCATTTGTGTCTGCTCAAAAAATTTTAAATAAATAAATAAATAAATGTATTTATTATTTGGTGTTCATGAATAAGGTACTCTTACAGTATCCAAATACGTATGCTATTGTATTATTCAATCACTTACGTGTTTTATTATTATTTGTGAATCTATCAATTAATATTTAAGGGAGAGAAAAAGAGAGTGAGATATGAAGAAAGACAGAGAGAGAGAGAGATATTGATCTGCAATAACAAAAACCCATTAGAAAAAGACCAGCAACTCTTAGTTCATATCACTAAGTCTCCACTGTTGATGAACTGTAGATGGAAATGAATTCAAAGATAAGATGTATCACTCTCATTTCCTGTTGGGTAACATCCTCATGGTAAAACAGAAAGCTTCCTCTGGTTGAGGTTTGAGATATGGCCATGTGCTCATACTTGTGTTATTCATGGCACGGCAGTTCCACTGACACTGAGGATCACAACATATAATTTCTCACTTCCAACAACCTTTCTAATAAGCACTTTTTAAATAAATAAATTACAATTACAGGTTATGTGTTGAATAAGATGATAGAGTACAATCAGCTACTCTGTTTTAGAAATGCAAGATGTACAGTAAGTAGCAAAATGTTGGTTGTTGTTCTTTATTTGAACATTTGAGCTGGATTTAAAGTGAAATGTGATTTATGTTAAAAATCTGAACATAAATCACAAATAAATCTGAATTTGTCATTGTTTTAAAATACATAATTCCTTAATTCCTGTAGGATATAAAAATAAAGCAATAAGCTTTTTTGTTTTTTAAATACCAGTGTATGACTCAGCTCAATTTCTTTTATTCAACTCATATTAAAGAGTTTAATCTTTCCCCCAAGCTCAAAATTGACTTCAGAGAAATTCAAAGTGATGGCAAATGAATAAAACAAAACGGATATTGACATAAGAGCTAAATTTGGGAAGAAAACAAATGTCTTATTGTGTATGCAGCAAAACAAACACAAGGCCATGAAGATCAAGCCGTCATGTAATATGTTTTTAAATGTATCACTGGATAGTAAAAACAGTTACAGATACTGTTTTACCTCTACTAACTGAAAGCAGAAGTGTGACCTGTCTGGGTATCATCTACAGTAGTGTGCCTTATTAGTGTGCATGTGTACAGTAATAACTTCAGAAAAGTTTTAATACGGTGGCAACAAAGACTCACGGGAAAATGTCAAGACACACTAAATGTTTTTAAAGATATATATAATTAGAAAAAGATTTTTTTTATTATATAATATAAAATAATTAAATTATATATCATTAAAAATATAATTAGAAAATAATTCAATTCAATTTTATTTGTATAGCGCTTTTAACAATTGACAATGTCGCAACAGCTTTACAACAATCAAAAGAATTATATAATTTTGTATGAGATGTGAACGTGTATGAATCAAAATGATAAGACCGAGGACGATGGCGACAGTGGCAAGGAAAAACTCCCTGAGATGGTAATAGGAAGAAACCTTGAGAGGAACCAGACTCAGCAAGGAACCCATCCTCATTTGGGTAAAACGGATAGCAGGGATTGATCGATAGGGTGGGCCATTTATATGGATACACCTTAATAAAATGGGAATGGTTGGTGATATTAACGTCCTGTTTGTGGCACATTAGTATATGTGAGGGCACAAACTTTTCAAGATGGGTGGTGACCATGGTGGCCATTTTGAAGTCGGCCATCTTGGATCCAACTTTTGTTTTTTCAATAGGAAGAGGGTTATGTGACACATCAAACTTATTGGGAATTTCACAAGAAAAACAAAGGTGTGCTTTATTCTTTCACGACTTATTTACAAGTTTCTGACCACTTATAAAATGTGTTCATTTTATAAAATGTAGGATACAAGGCACTCCCTCACATGGGATGTTGTTTAATTAAATACACTAGTACTGTCATCTTTACTATTGATTCAGTATATACTGTTGCAACACTGATATAAGTGATCTAACACCCAAATGTTTCAAATAGTTTGTCTTTACAAATCCAATTCAAGTGGGTTTTATATCAGAACTCCCCTGAATCATTCTTCATATGCATTTAGCAGAGAATCATCTACCAGTCATCATCTACTTCTGAGAAAGCAGAATTTACTTAAATGAGCTGGGATAATATGAAGCAGAGAAGTGCTAACATTAAATATTTGCTTTTTAACACGTTTGTGTTGTTTCCTTTAGATCTTGGGAAACTTTGCTTTTAAGACTCCCCTCAGGTTCAGTTTGCAGGTTGTAGTTTGGGCCTTCTCATGTGCAGAAGGCCCAAAGGTATCACCGTGGACGCAGCTGCCATGAGGCCTAAGATTTCTGAAAGTGATGAACGGTGACCTTCTGGCCTAGCTTGATTTCCTTCAGGGTGTTGAGAATGGATTCGACACGAGCAGGAGACAACTGTGCCCGCATTGTGACTGAATCCGATGTGACACCCAAATATGTTGTCCTCTGAACAGGAAGGAGAACGCTTTTTGTGGCGTTGAGTCTCAATCCTAAGAATGAAGATGGGCTAGGAAGACATCCCGATGTCGAAGCGCTAGCTCCTGAGACTGGGCCAGAATCAGCCAGTCGTTTATGTAATTCCAAAATACGGATGCCCTGGAGTCCTAAAGGAGCCAGAGTTGCATCCATGCATTTTGTATATGTGCGGGGTGACAGAGCTAGGCCAAATGGAAGGACCCAATACTGGTAAGCTTCGCCCCCAAAAGCGAACCTCAGGAACTTCCTGTGCTGTGGCAATATTTCTATATGGAATATGCGTCCTTGAGATCGATTGTCATAAACCAATCCTCTAGTTGGATTTGAGAAACAATCATTTTGACAGTCAACATTTTGAATCTGGATTTCTGAGATAGCGGTTCAAGCCACGAAGATCCAAGATCGGACGCAACCCTCCCCCTCTCTTGGGCACCAAAAAGTACCGACTGCCCGATCCTCTGTCTGGGAGGGGAACATGACGACTTATTTACAAGTTTCTGACCACTTATAAAAGTGTTCATTTTATAAAATGTAGGATACAAGGCACTCCCTCACATGGGATGTTGTTTAATTAAATACACTAGTACTGTCATCTTTACTATTGATTCAGTATATACTGTTGCAACACTGATATAAGTGATCTAACACCATCATCATCATCAACAGTCATCATCTACTTCTGAGAAAGCAGAATTTACTTAAATGAGCTGGGATAATATGAAGCAGAGAAGTGCTAACATTAAATATTTGCTTTTTAACACGTTTGTGTTGTTTCCTTTAGATCTTGGGAACCTTTGCTTTTAAGACTCCCCTCAGGTTCAGTTTGCCTCTTTGGGATGGGTAGTAATTGTTTTATATGGCTATATGTAATAGGTCAACGTTTTACATGTATGTGATGGAGTCACAATAACACTCCATGAGGTGACATTTAAAAGTAAATGGAAGGCAGTGAATGAATGGTGGACTAATATGAATGGAGGACTAATGTTAGTGTTTTGTGGTGACATTTACGTTGAACATGACAGTCACTGGTAATTACATTTTTAAAAATAGGATTTCAAAATGTCACTTTATAGTTATTTTTTTAACTTTACCTTTTGTGAAATCATCACAGGAGGTTTATAAGAATGTCATACCTGTGAGTGGACATGCATAAAGCTGTTCGATATGGGCACAATTGCATGATCTTTTTATATTGAACAGTCAAATTTATTATCATAATATACCCTCATTGACACTCATGACTCCAAGGGAAAGGGTCTGGTTCTATTCAAACCTTTGTTTTTAGCTTTTAACCCATCTTGGGTGTGATATAAAAAGCAAAAAACATAAAATCTTATAAAAGGAAAAATGCATATGGATCCAGACATTTGGGACGTTATTCATAATAAATTGCTATTTTGAAAAACAATTGAAATGTATGGTCATTTTCATTTATTACAAAAGTATACATGTCATGGGCATGTGCTGCAATCATCAAACCATACATTTAGCAAATGTGTCATTTTGAAAACTTATTAGAAATTGCTCTAAATCTTTTCATATTTGTATTTTGTTACATTTACCATATTTATAAATATTTAGAAATAAGAGTTCTGAATTACTTTACAAAACTAGAAAACATTAACATTTATATCTCATTTTTAACATAAAGTTTACAATTTAAATATTTCAAAAATATGAATGAATAAAGTTTATTTTGCATAAAATATTTGATGTGATGCTATTAAATTATCCTTTTGTGACCTTTATTTTAAAAAGTTCAATGATTTATCTCACACAGCAGCATCTCTAGGGCCCATGGAAATACATTGAAGGTTTGTAATGCATTGTTAAATTTGAAAAGCGTTTTTTTTTTTTTTTTTTTGCCATTTGCGTTGGCATTCACTAATTGCCCGATGTGTGTGTGTTTGTGTGTGCATGTGCTCTGTGATGGATTGGCACCTTGTCCAGGGTGTACCACGCCTCATGCCCAAAGTCTCCCAGGATAGGCTCCAGGCCCCCTAAGACACTGTATACAGGACAAAAGGTATAAAAGATTAGATGAATGATGTATTTGTATTTATATTGTTATAAATTTTTTTATTGTTAAAAATTAAATTTTTTAAAACATTGCTTGTCAACTGTACTTATTTGAGTAAATTCAAATGCATCATATAGTGGAAAAAATATGTCCATTTGGTCCTTCAGTTCTAGTTTTACTACCATTCTTTTATTTGAGAATGCATGTTTTTAAAAATATTTTGTAGAGTTCATGATTAAATATATGGATTTATTAATTATGCATTTTTAAAATTTTGTTTAATGTCCTCTAGAATATAAAAAAAAAAGGTTAAAGGGTAACTCTGACGTGCCAATAAGAGCTTTCCTACAAGAAAACAAAGCGTTTAAGTTATTGTTAGTTTTTCGGTTGCTCCTGTTGAGGGGTCGCTACAGCAGACCATCCGATCCACACACAACTTTGCACAGGTTTTATGCTGGATGCCCTTCCTGACACAATCCTCACATTTGATCTGGGATTGGGTCTGGCACTGCATCCAGTGGCTGGGGTTTGAGCATTGGGTGGTAATTGAACCGGGGCCTTACACATGGCAGACGAGACACCTACCACTGAGCCACCGATGCCCATTATAAAAAAATATTATTAAAATGATAAATAAATATGTATCATTAACATTAGCATACTATATTTCTAATTACCTGATAAGGATAAACATTTTTTATATGTTTTAGAAACTACCCATAGTCTATATTTTCCTCTCTCATCTACATAGAATGTTATAATTGTCAGGGATAACCCCTAGAGGGCGCCTAGCGCCCAGAGACTTTGTGTTGTGTTTTGTTTTGTTTAATCTCGGTCAGGTGACACGGGCGCCCACCTGAACCGAGTTGGTTATTAGTTTCCTTATAAATAGCGTGCTTTTAGTCCTTTTCAGGGTCTTGCAACTGTTCATTTACATTAGTCATGTATGCCTGTTTCCTAGTGTCTTTTGTTTTCTTCTATTGTGTCTTAGTTTCGGTTTCATTTAAAGTCGATTTGTTTGTTGAGTTTCCCTGCCTGTTTTTTGTTTAAATAAAGCATCGTTTCCGTTAAAACCTGGATCCCCTGCGTTTATGCCGCACAACAACACCCGAGAAGCGTGACAGATTGCAAGACCTAAAAAGAGGCATAGCAGAGGAGCCCGCCCCCGGGGAGATTATTTTTGGGGGGGGCAACGATGTTTGGAGTTTGGGGAGCCGGCGTGGAAGGTAGCCGGAGAACCAAACGGCGTAGCGGCAATAGAGCGGAGTGTGAGCGGGACGTGCAGCAGGGAGCAACCTCCCAGCTTGATTGGAGCAGCTTTCGGCGGTGCGCTAAAATAAATGAAGAGCGCATTCGTGACCTGCGGGAGCAGGTGGCCAAGCTCCAAGGGCAGGTAGCACTGCTGCACCGCGCCGCCGAGGACAGCGAGCTGCCGCCGCTGCACTGCAGCGAAGAGGAGGGCGAGCGACCGTCGCTGCACAGGGCAGCCGAGGACGGCAAGCTTCCGTCGCTGCACAGGGCAGCCGAGGACGGCGAGCTTCCGTCGCTGCACAGGGCAGCCGAGGACGGCGAGCTTCCGTCGCTGCACAGGGCAGCCGAGGACGGCGAGCTTCCGTCGCTGCACAGGGCAGCCGAGGACGGCGAGCTTCCGTCGCTGCACTGTGCCTTCGAGGACGGCGAGCTTCCGTCGCTGCACTGTGCCTTCGAGGACGGCGAGCTTCCGTCGCTGCACAGTGCCTTCGAGGACGGCGAGCTTCCGTCGCTGCACAGTGCTGCCGAGGACGGCGAGCTTCCGTCGCTGCACAGCGCCGCTGAGGACTTCGAGCTTCCTTTTCCTCCGCCGCCGCCTTCATGCGCCGCCGAGGAGCACGAGCTCCATCCTCTTCCTCCGCCGCCGCCTTCGTACGCCGTTGGGGACAGCGAGCTTCCTTTTCCTCCGCCGCCGCCTTCATGCGCCGCTGAGGACTTCGAGCTCAATCCTCTTCCTCCGCCGCCGCCTTCATGCGCCGCCGAGGAGCACGAGCTCCATCCTCTTCCTCCGCCGCCGCCTTCGTACGCCGTTGAGGACAGCGAGCTTCCTTTTCCTCCGCCGCCGCCTTCATGCGCCGCCGAGGAGCACGAGCTCCATCCTCTTCCTCCGCCGCCGCCGTCATGCGCCGCCGAGGAGCACGAGCTCCATCATCTTCCTCCGCCGCCGCCTTCATGCGCCGCCGAGGAGCACGAGCTCCATCCTCTTCCTCCGCCGCCGCCTTCGTACGCCGTTGAGGACAGCGAGCTTCCTTTTCCTCCGCCGCCGCCTTCATGCGCCGCCGAGGAGCACGAGCTCCATCCTTTTCCTCCGCCGCCGCCTTCATGCGCCGCTGAGGACTTCGAGCTCCATCCTCTTCCTCCGCCGCCGCCTTCGTACGCCGTTGAGGACAGCGAGCTTCCTTTTCCTCCGCCGCCGCCTTCATGCGCCGCCGAGGAGCACGAGCTCCATCCTCTTCCTCCGCCGCCGCCTTCATGCGCCGCCGAGGAGCACGAGCTCCATCCTCTTCCTCCGCCGCCGCCTTCATGCGCCGCTGAGGAGCACGAGCTCCTTCCTTTTCCTCCGCCGCCGCCTTCATGCGCCGCTGAGGACTTCGAGCTTCCTCTTCCTCCGCCGCCGCCTTCATGCGCCGCCGAGGAGCACGAGCTCCATCCTCTTCCTCCGCCGCCGCCTTCATGCGCCGCCGAGGAGCACGAGCTCCATCCTCTTCCTCCGCCGCCGCCTTCGTACGCCGTTGAGGACAGCGAGCTTCCTTTTCCTCCGCCGCCGCCTTCATGCGCCGCCGAGGAGCACGAGCTCCATCCTCTTCCTCCGCCGCCGCCGTCATGCGGCGCCGAGGAGCACGAGCTCCATCCTCTTCCTCCGCCGCCGCCTTCATGCGCCGCCGAGGAGCACGAGCTCCATCCTCTTCCTCCGCCGCCGCCTTCGTACGCCGTTGAGGACAGCGAGCTTCCTTTTCCTCCGCCGCCGCCTTCATGCGCCGCCGAGGAGCACGAGCTCCATCCTCTTCCTCCGCCGCCGCCTTCATGCGCCGCTGAGGGCTTCGAGCTTCCTCTTCCTCCGCCGCCACCTTCGTACGCCGTTGAGGACAGCGAGCTTCCTTTTCCTCCGCCGCCGCCTTCATGCGCCGCCGAGGAGCACGAGCTCCATCCTCTTTCTCCGCCGCCGCTGTCATGCGCCGCCGAGGACAGCGAGCCTCCTCATCCTCTGCCGCCCTGCGTCACCGAGGACGGCGAGCACCCACTGCCTTCACCGCCCAGCATCAAAGAGGACGGCGAGCTTCCTCCGTCTCCGCCGCCCTGCTTCAACGGGGGCATGAAGCCACCTGGCCCACAGGACATAGGTGCCAGCCTATGGGTGAGAGGGGCGGACATTGGACCCTGGGGGGGATGCCCTGGACCTCCTGGGGCGCCCCGGAGTTGCGCCCTTTGAGGGGGGGTTATGTCAGGGATAACCCCTAGAGGGCGCCTAGCGCCCAGAGACTTTGTGTTGTGTTTTGTTTTGTTTAATCTCGGTCAGGTGACACGGGCGCCCACCTGAACCGAGTTGGTTATTAGTTTCCTTATAAATAGCGTGCTTTTAGTCCTTTTCAGGGTCTTGCAACTGTTCATTTACATTAGTCATGTATGCCTGTTTCCTAGTGTCTTTTGTTTTCTTCTATTGTGTCTTAGTTTCGGTTTCATTTAAAGTCGATTTGTTTGTTGAGTTTCCCTGCCTGTTTTTTGTTTAAATAAAGCATCGTTTCCGTTAAAACCTGGATCCCCTGCGTTTATGCCGCACAACAACATCCCGAGAAGCGTGACAATAATTTGTAGTTGTTTGAATGCTGTAGTTTGTGAACTAAAACAACTGTAATTCCTTTTAGCCATTTGCCAACATTTTTAAATGTTAAAGGTTCGCTTCCTGCCTCTGTGTACATGGAGTTTGCATGTACTCCCTGTGCTTGGTGGGTTTCCTCTAGATACTCCGGTTTCCTCCCACAGTCCAAAGACATGTGGATTAGGCTTATTATAATTGGCAAACTAATTATATTAACTATAATTATATTATATTCCTAATATAATAGGAAACTAAGTTTCCTGGGATAGGCTCCAGCCCCCCTGCGACCCTGGATACAGGATTAAGCAGTATAGACCCTGTTATGCTTGGCTTCTCTTTATAAAATTTCATAAAAACGTTAGACTAATATGTAGCACGGCGTATCAGTTGAATGTGAATATGTGGATTTAAATGGTCAACGATTCAGTAGTGGTCACATTTCCATTTCCATTAACTTTCATGGAATTTGGCAGCGTGACTTTCTATTCAGCGTGACTTAAAGAATTGCTCTGTTTCCATCAATCAACTTATCCTCATACTGGTTACGGATTGATGGAACATCATCAGTCTAAAAAGAATCTAGAGTAGGAAATATAGTACGAAAAGCACACATTCATGTATTGTAAATTAGTGACTCCCAGTGTCTCATCTGTTCAAAAATGTTAATATATTCAAACATAAGATAACATTAAAATGTAAAATGTTAAGCAAATACAGTATTTAATTTGGGCGATGAATCACTGTCAAGCCAATGTCTATTTTAAAACCATTGTCAATTCATGTAAAAATATACACAGATTAACATTATTACATGTGTTATCTACATTCCAATGTTCAAAGAATTTCCTTTTTAAATTCCATATGAGTCACAAATGTTTTATTTTTTTTTATTTTTGGTGTTTCAAAATATATTGAATATTAACATTAGTTTTCTTTCAGTGTAACATTTTAAGCTAATCCTTCAGAGGAGAAACATGGACCTTTAAGGTGAATAAAGAGATTGACAGAGAAGCCATTTGTCCCTTCACTTTACAAATATAATAGAACATTTGCCAGACATCTAATCAGGGTTTAATATAACTAAGCTTTATAGTATATTTTTTTCTGCATTGTCTATTTGAATTACTGAAAAAGTCACTGAAAAAGTTATTCAGCTTGGTCACCTTTATGCTCAGATAAAACACTTCTGTCCTGATCAGACTGGTCTTTTCAAGGATTACAATGCCCCGATACACAGGGAACAATGAGCCACTGAATGGTATGACAAGTATGAAAATTATGCAAATCAAATTTTACAGGCTTCTAGTCAAGATACTGTATCTTAAGTATTTGAATAGTACCAGTACACAACAAATTCCCCAGTGTTGAACACCCTATGTACATTGATTTATTTATATAGTTACATTTGGACATATAAAATCTGAAAGTGTTAAATCAACACTAGGGATCTTAAAGTATATAACACATGCTGATGTGTGACAAATCTATTGTTTATTGCTCTCACTCTAAATTTTGTTAGCATTCATCAATAAAATGATGGCACAGTGGTTTAGCGATTAGCATTGATGCCTGCCTCGGGTCTTTGTGTATAAAAGTCTTTATGTTCTCCCTGTTCTTGGTGGGTTTCCTCCGGGTGTTCTGGTTTCTTCCCACGGTCCAAAGACATGCAGATTATGCTACTGGTGTTCCCAAATTGTAGCAAGTGTGTGTTTGTTTGCCCTGTGATGGATTGGCACTCCACCCAGGGTGCATCTGTGTTGTCTGACCAGTCCAGTCTGCTGTTTAGATGAACACCCAGGAATTTATAAGAGTCCACTTTTTTCACAGTAAAGCGTGTTTGTGTTTGTGCTTGTGCTTGCTTTGTCTTCCCCGCATTTATCTGGAGGCAGTTCCATTGGCACAAGTTCTGAATCAGATAGACAATGAGTTTGTGAGTAGAACACATTTGTTTTTTTTAATTGCTTTGAAACACCCATCCCTCTTTAACATCAATTACCACAACACCACAATTGTGAGCATCATTACGCTCATGTATGTAAAACAGGGCAGATAGTTATTTGTTCCAAGTGTGTCACACCACCTTGTAACGCAGCACCACTTTATATGAGTGAGTGAGTGAGTGAGTGAGTGACCGCCAAAATAAACCTAAAATGTTAAAGACAAAATCGCCATCTTTTTGGTCTCTTTAAGTAATGCCACCATATTTTGCCTTAGTTCTGCCTTTAGCACTTCTTTGCTGTGCCATAGGTAATGAAGTGAGAGCAGGTCAGAGCACAAGATAACACAGAAAGCATGATTAAATAAACCTTATTACCCTATTTTACTTTTTATTTATATAACTGTATCACTTTTTATATATTTCTGTCATGATTCACATCCTGTCTGCATTTTTCCCACGCTGTCACTTTTGACATGTGCCTTTGTTTTTCCGACCTGTCAGGTGTTTTTTCCCACGGTCCTGTTTCCGCCCCTCCTGCACACCTGTTTCCTATCCACCGCTGATTACTCCAGCGATTTAAGCACACGCCTCGTGCTGCATCAATCGCTGGATTATCTTGTGTATTTTTGCCCTGATTCTCGCGTTTTATTTCTTTGCTTTCACTTTGACAAGTTTATTCTGTTTTTTCGGTTACTCGTGTAGCGGGTTCGACTCAAAGTTGCATGGGCGGCACCATGAAACACAGACACGAGGCGAGATCTTAGAGGAAAAGGGTTATTTATTAGGAATAAATAAGGGAAGGAAAGGGAGAAAGGAGGGAGGACGGAGAGAAAGGGAAGGGATGATGTGTGCACGTGCAGGGTCCGAGGCAGTGCCCAGCTGGCATGCGGGCACGTGGCTGGGGGCAGTGGGCGGAGTGGCTGAACGAAGCACGCGAGGCAGCGCTCCTGCACGCTCCCTCTCGGTTCCTCCCCGCTGTCGATGGCCGACCTGGCCCCTCCCAGCTCTCTGTGCGCGCGGCCTCAGGCGGGAGTCTCGCTCGGACGTCCATCGGCTGGGCGGCTTTCCCGGCTGGATCGGCGGCCTTAGCGCTGTCCTCCTCGCGGCCTTTTCCTCTTCGGCGGCGGGGACGCGAAGGCGAGCTCGACGCGGGAACGAAGGATGCCGTGGGAGCTCGTGCAGCTCTTTCCCGCGCTGTCCTCAGCGCGGAGATCAAAGGGCGGAAATCCAATGTCCTTTTTCAAAGTCTCTGGGGCACGTTCCATTTCCCCACTCCCATGCCACTCTCGAGCTCCACCGCGTTACGCTCTTCTCGGACCCCGGACTAAACTCCGCGCCTTGCTTTTATAATACGGAGCAAGCCCGAGATCCTATTAACGTTAATCACTGCCAGCCGGCCCGCATAGGCGGCCCCGTCCCTTTGCACACCTGCAGAAGGGGTGCCGCCTACTTAGGGAGCCTACGAAGTGAGCGAGGGGCGATAATAGATTTGGGCGCACGCCCATCACAGGCGCACGCCGTGACACTCGTCTTTCACCTCATGTTTCGGATTTGTTCGCCTCGCTGTTTGATCTCCCGGCTTTGATCTCGCGCTTCCTGTTTTTGGCCACGGCTTTTGTTTTACGTTTTTTGGATTTTCGCTTCACTGCTTGATTTCCTGGGTACCGATTTAACGCTTCCTCTTTTGACTACGGCTCTCGTTTTGAGATTTGGCTCATACGCTGCTTTGACTGATCTCCCGGTATTGACCTTCGCTTCCTCATTCCTACCTCGCTTTCGTCAATCATTGTCATACATCATCTGCACTTGGATTCACCTCGTTCCGCTTCGCCTTGTGACAGAATAATCCAGCCAGCAATATGAATCCAGCAGATGTTGACTGCATGAAAGCAGCACTGGAGAGTGAGGGTGCCCTTCTTGGAACTCACCACCATGGGCTGCTCAGCACCAAGCAAGCCCTCGCTGATGTCACGGCGCAGCTCCAATGGCTCCAGCTCTCTCCAGCTCAACATGGGGACTCCATCATGCAATGCGAACCATGCCTCCCTGCCCAACCCTAGCTCTCTCCAGCGGATGGAATAGTCATGCTTTGAGTGATGTTTTCTTCGAAGGACTGACAGAAGCATTCCAGGATGAGCTAATCGCTCGAGAACTTCTGTCATCACTCCGACCTCATAAATCTGGCCGGCTAAGTGGATTCACGTCTCCGCCTCCGGAGAGTGGCCAGGATTGCACGGGTCCAGTCCTCCCTCAGCTGGAACCAATACAACAGGGCAGAATCCACATCTCGCCAGAGGAGCAGCGGCGACGCCGAGTGGAGGGAGCCTGCTTCTACTGTGGACACTTGGATCATGCACTTAAGAACTGTCCAGTAAGGAGGAGGCATCCTCAAGTTCAGCTGGGAGCGCTAGAGGGCACGACTCCAAAGAGACCTCCAGACCAATGCTGCTTGCTCCCCGTCCTCCTCATCCACGGACAACAGACCCACCTGGCGCAGGCATTGATCGACTCCAGTTCGGACTGCAACTTAATCAACGCCGCCTCAGCCAAGGCCCTGGAAATCCCTGCTCTACCTTTGGAAATTCATCTCAAGGTTCAGGCCAGCGACGGGAGCCCACTCCCTTCTATCACTCACAGGACACCTGGTCTCAGGCAACCATTCTGGGAAGACTTCACTATTTATCATGGAGGGATCTCATGCCATGGTCGTCTTGGGCCTCCCCTGGTTGATCTGACACAACCCACAGAAACTCGATTTCAGCCTGGAGCCCATCTTGTTCCATGACTTACCTACGAGCTGCCCTCACGTCATGCCCCAACCCCGCCCAGGCGGACGAACCACTGGAGCTCACTTACGTGCCCCCTGAGTACCAAGATCTTTGCAGTTTTCAGCAAATCACGTGTCATTTCTCTGCCTCCCCACCGGCCATACGACTGCGCCATTGATCAGCTCCCAGGCACCTTTCCCCCCAAGGGTCATCTGTACTCATTGTCACCCAAGGAATGCCAAGCCATGGACCATTACATCACTGAATCCCTTGCGGCGGGGATCATTTGTCCTTCCTCCTCTCCGGCGGGGGCCGGGTTCTTCTTCGTGGGCAAAAAAGATGCTTCCCTTCATCCCTGCATAGATTATAGCGGCCTGAATGAGATCACTGTGAAGAACCGGTATCCCCTCCCCCAAAAGGCTACCGCCTTTGAGCTTCTCCAAGGTTTTTCACCAAGCTCGACCTACGCAATGCTTACCATCTTGTCCACATCCGAGAGGGTGATGAGTGGAAAGCGGCCTACAGGGCACTATGAAAACCTTGTGGTTCCGTTTGGTCTCACTAATGCCCTCGCAGCCTTCCAGGTCCTCATTAACGATGTACTCAGAGACTTTCTCAATTTATCAGTGTTTGTCTACCTCGAAGACATCCTGATCTTTTCTCGGGACCTGGAGGAGCCTCAACACCACGTTTGGCAGGTGCTACAGAGGCTTCTAGAGAATAAACTGTTTGTGAAACCAGAGAAGTGCGAATTCCATACCATGTCAACCACGTTTCTTGGATTTGGCATTGGGCCTTCAAGGATCCAGATGGAACCCGCCAAGCTTCAAGCCGTCATTAACTGGCCCACGCCCACCTCACGTAAGAAACTCCAGAGGTTCCTGGGGTTCTCCAACTTCTATCGCCATTTCATCCGAGGCTAAAGCTCTATCGCTGCCCCCCTAACAGCCCTAACCTCTCCCAAGATGTTGGTTTGTTGGAACCAGGAATCTGAGAGAGCCTTCACCGAACTTAAGAAGCTGTTCACGTCCGCTCCTATACTCACCATCCCTGACCCGTCATGTCAGTTCATTAACGCCTCCAGGACTGGAGTAGGAGGCATTCTTTCTCAGAGGTCCGCCCATGACAACAAACTGCACCCCTGCTCCTTCTTCTCCCACCGAAAGAAACTATGGCATCGGAGATCGCAAGCTTCTGGCCATCAAGCTAGCAGCCCTGGAGGAGTGGAGACACTGGCTAGAGCGAACGGAGGTTCCATTCCTGGTCAGGACCTACTACAAAAACCTAGAGTACCTAAGAGGCGCCAAGAGGCTCAGCTCACGCCAGACTCATTGGTCGCTATTTTTCGCCAGGTTCAATTTCACCCTCTCCTACCGTTCAGGAACTAAGAATACTAAACTCTCTCCAGGCAGTTCACCCCCACCCAAGACTCCACCGCCAGTAACACCATCCTCCCTTCGCCATGCTTGCTTGCAGTGGCTGAGCTAGATATAGAAACAAAGGTGAAGAAGGCCTTATCCCACGAACCTGGCCCCAGTAATGGAGCCCCTAATCGTCTATTTGTTGCACGCACTCTACGCTCCCAGGTCCTGGAATTTATGCATTGCTCCAAGCTGTCTTGCCACCCTGGCTCTGCCCGAACCCTGTCCCAAGTTCAGCAGCACTTTTGGTGGCCAACCATAAAGGAGGTTGTCTCCGGCTTTGTGGCCGTCTGTGATGTTTGTCAGCAGTATAAACACGTCAACAAATCCCCAGCAGGCCTCCTCAGACCCTTACCAACCCCGTACCGCCCATGGTCTGATATTCCGCTTGATTTTGTGACAGGATTACCTCCCTCTGATAACCACACCTGTATCATGACCATAGTGGATCGATTCTCCAAGGCAGCCCACTTCATTCCCCTTCCAAAACTCCCGTCCGCCAAGGAGACTGCGGAACTCATGATCCTCCACGTTTTTAAGCTCCACGGCTTCCCCAAGGATATCGTTTCTGATCGTGGTCCGCAGTTCACCTCTCAGTTCTGGAAGGCATTCTGTAAGCTCATCGGATTTCACCCTCAGTCCAATGGACAAACTGTAAGGAAGAACCAGGCTCTTAAGGTTGCTCTCAGGTGCATGACCTCCCGGGATGTAACTTCCTGGAGCAGGTTTCTGTCCTGGGTAGAATATGCTCACAACTCTCAAACCTTGTCATCCACTGGCCTGTCCCCCTTCCAATGCTGCTTGGGCTACCAACCACCTCTGTTCCCTTCCCTGGAGGAAGAAGTTAACGTCCCATCAGCACAGCATTTCATCCGATGCTGTAAGAAGACCTGGCTACAAGCTAGAAAGACAATACTACAATCCAGCAAGGCCTACAAGAGGCAGAGGCATTCTCAAGCTCCAAGGTACAGGGTGGGTCAGAGAGTCATGCTCGCCACCAGAGAGATTCCACTAAAAATCATCTCCCACAAACTCTCTCCCCGATATGTTGGCCCATTCACGATTACCAAGGTCGTCAACCCCTGTGCTGTCAAACTCTTGCTCCCCTCAACCATGCAAAGAACAAACCCCACATTTCATGTATCCCAGCTACGCCGTCTCGCCACAAGCCCATTGAGAACTGTCAGCTACTGTACATGAAGTACATGAAGCCTGACTCCAGCTTGCTAGCAGGGGCTTTGCAAATATTCGTTCATACCTGATAAACTTACGTTCACCTTCAGGATAATCTCTTGCAGACATTGATTGTAAAATACTGTCATTTACAGTATAGTGAACAAACCAGAAATGCGTATGCAGTTTAAGAATGCAGAGGTGTTTGCGAGAGGCAGTTAAATCACAAGTTAAGTCATTTTGTTAGACTAAATGGTTAGGGGACCATGCTTGTTCTAATCTTCATCCTCACTTTTTCCTTTGGGCCTCGATTGAGCCATATTCTCTCATGTCTTCTCATGCATGCACCACATTCTTAATGCAGCGTACTAATCGTAATTTCAATATTCAGCCTCTCCTTTTTTGTAAGAACCAGGCCTGGATCAATGACCTCTAACTACATAATTCAGAATTCCATGCTGCATATAAACATGGCCACAGCGGAACCCAACTCACAGACATAGCTCACCTGACTGCTGACATGCACCTGCACTCAATCACATATTACATGCTTAACCACACTGACCGTTATGAACGCTGAACGTGTTCATCTCAGATAGATATCTAAACACTTTTAAGCCTTAATTTGTATTTCCAGTTCTTGTATCTGTTTTAGAGCTGCTGCTTTAGCTATAAAAAATCTGCTCTACTGGCTTGTTCTTTCATCCATGCTAAGTAGGCATAAAATGTTTAGGATCAATAAGCAACCGACCCAGAGATACTTCTAATTGATTTGAACTTCATGTAGCTCACAGATTTAAGCTACTATCCAATAGTGTAACCTCACTGTCCTGTAAGTGTGCCACTTTGATGTGTTCTTTAATCCCCTCACTGCACCTCTTAGCAGCCTCCATAAAGGGCTGGCAGACAGCTAAGTTTGATCCACTCCAGAATTCCTGGCCATATAAGAACATTAATCCATTAAGCACCAGAAACTCTACATTCCTATACACTCTTTATGTCCTATAATTTCCTATATACTGTACATTTTTACAAGTATTTGCACCAAGATAATGATAAAGCTATCTGTGATCCTAAGTAAATTAATATCCCTATGTTTTGCAGACAACTGTCACAATTTTAATCTGGATTTTAATCTTTATTTTCCATAAAGAGCTGTTAAAACATTTTGTCTATTGAAACTTTATGTAGCTCACAGATTTAAGCTACTATCCAATCTAACATCACTGTCCTGTAAGTGTTCCACTTTGATGCAAAACATGCAAAACATTTTAAGTGTGTGAGAGTGCGCAGACACAAAACTTAAAAAGAAAAGAATAAATCCTTTTAAATCTTGCTCTCATGACGTAACATTAAGCATATTTTAACTGCACATGGCTGGTACGCTTGTGTTATATATACTATGTGTACTGTGTACTGTGTGTGTGTGTGTGTGTGTGTGTGTGTGTGTGTGTGTGTGTGTGTGTGTGTGTGTTTAAACAAATAGGATGACTTTTGCACACTAACATATGTACATATAGCAGTAAACATAAAATCTTGATCTTACAGTGCACCAGCATAATTCACTTAATAACTTAACTATTCACTTAATAACTTAATTATTCACATAACTAGATTAAACCAGCTTTAATGTTGTAGTTCAGGGAACAATACTATGTGAAAATCCAAAAGTCCTTTGTGTTTTTTAACCATAATAGTTTAATGCATTTTAGTACATTTAGTACACTTCACTACAATTAACCATGACAGGTATTTTAACCAGATCTAAGAGACATGGAAAGATATAGATACTGTCTATATAGTTTCTAGGCTTTTTTTCTTGGCAACGGTAAGCACATTGCAAAAGTCTTATGTAAATCTGTGAGTTGTTTTAATGATACAGTACAGAAATTATTTAAAATAATAGCAACACTATGAGGCAGCACAGACTAAAGGTATTACTACGTTTTAGCTTCTTTCAGTTATTTATACAAAAATAATATTCAGCTAAATATAAGTCTATAAACATCTGTTTGACAAGGCTTTAAGTTGAAAACTGTTATATAACTATTGTCAAAATAAAACCTTGATATTTTTCATAATTTGTCATTTCAGAGAAACTGGAATATGATCCAGGGAAAGAAAAATGCATAACCCTCTACCCAACAACTAAAAAAAAAAAAGTTGTAGAGGTAAAAGTGTTTAGCTACTGCGGTGTGAATGAGATTTTTGTTAAGACTAAATTGTCTGTGAAAATACAGTGACCATGTTGGAACAGCTGTGTCTCAGGTGCCCCTTGGCATGCTGTAAAAACATTAATTATACTCTACTCACAACATACACATGAGCCTTAAGGAATAGCAAGACACTTAACACCAGTGATCAGGAATGTGTTTTTAAACAGTATCCCAAGGCCTGGGTATTGGCTGAGTAAGTGTGTGGTACAAAAACTGATGTACTATAGTACTGTGTCAAAATGTTGGGAAATTCTTTATTCAAGCATCTAATAGATTCATTGTATTAAAAATAAAGGGACACAACAAAATTCCAGAAAACTGCAAAGGAAAAAGGAAAGAAAAAAAGAGCAGTAAACATCAGTGAAATATAAATCAGGGTGGTGTGCTGTGTATGTTGTAGAGTATGAAGGCATGCATTTTGATTAAATCAAATCCTCTTAGTACTATTCATGGGTGGTGCAGAGGCTCAGCTGCCTCTCTGCGCTAGGGTCCATGGTTGCATCTTTAGTTACAAGCTGACAAGCAACTATACCATGAATTATCTCTTTTTTACAGGCTCCAGTGCAATTATAGTATATTTTATGAAAATAGAAACATATGAACACAGCTTATATATGATGCAATAATATGTATGAAGTTTGGATTAGTTTTTTTTTTACATTTTAGAACAATGCTGGATTTATTCAAAACTATGAAATAACGAATATGGAATGAGGTACAGTAATTAAGTAACAACAGTTTTTATTTTAAGACATGAAGGTCAGAGGTTATGAAAAGAAATTTGCATTTGCAAAACCCATCAAGCACCATGGTGAAACTGGGTCTCTTGAAGACCATCCCAGAAAAGTAAGACCAAAACCTACCCTCGCTGCAGATGACAAGTTCATTTAGAGTTACCAGCCTCAAAAATCACGAATTAACAGCACCTCAGATTATGAAGGATTTACGAGCATAAGTAGCAGACACATATGTTGGATGCATTCAGCATTGTTTGACAATGTAGGTGGAATTAGAAGGTGTGTCCAAAATGGAACATCTACTCTGTTACACTTTTGAAAAGCATGTTACTTTTATTATCATTCTCTTTTGATAGATGCAATTTGTTAAAAATATGTATCAGTTGGTCTTTACTGACCCTGACTCCTTGGGCTTTGTCCTGCTCCTGAGAATTCTAAGCAGGATTTTTAAAAAGCATCTACTAACATATTCTGCAAGTCCACTCTTCAGCTCTCATGTGTAAAAACAAAGATTAATATGCATCAGCTGACCTCCTCCTACTCTCCCTCTATCTCAGACCTAATCAATATGTATTTCAAACCCTGTATATTCTACTTCATAAAGTATAAGATCTTTCAACTGCAGACTCTATCTAAAGTATTAAATATGATTTTTACTGTCAGATATGCAATGAAACAATGTTCGTAGTTAACTGAACTGCATTGATTAATAAGTTTCAGCAACTTATTTAATCCAAAAACATGAGTAAGGGCACTAAGTGCAATCAAATCATAAAAAATACAACAGTAGAACTCATGGCTATGATTAATAGTGAAAGTAAGAGCATTTCCACACACACAATGAGAAGGGAATTCAAGGGATTGGGACTAAACAGCTGTGTAGCCTTAAGAAAACCACATATCAGTTGGGTTAATTGGACAAAAGGCTATAATAAAAAATACTATGAAGCATTGGAAAAGGTCATGTGGTCTGATGAGTCCAGATTTACCCTGTTCCAGAGTGATGAGCACTTTAGGGTAAGAAGAGGGTAAGAAGTGATGGACCCATCATGCCTAGTGTCTACCGTCTAATCCTGTAACGGCAGTGCTTTTATCTGTGGTTGCTTCGGTTGGTCTGGCCTGAATATTTTGAATGACCACGTTTTTCAGTCAAACTATTAGGGTCTGTGACCTTTTTTTGACCTGGAAATGTAGAAAATGAAAATGCCACCCAAAAAAAGTCAAGTCTTATATTCAAAATGAGCCCAAAGAATAAATGTGTGTTAAAAGAGAATTCACAAACAAGGGTGTGGGGGATTTTTTTTTAAATATGTGTTTTTCTGTAATATTATTATTGAATGCATGTAATTACTTTTTGTTTGGGGCTGTATTTTATACAATAGCTTTTCAAAAGCATTCACAGGTTGCTCATTCAGTTTTCTGCCTCGACATGCTAAATAAAACAACCTGTGAAAAATCACGCCTGATTTATTTACAAGTCAATGGATGTTCTGAGGTGTGCTGTTCTTTCTTTTCTTTCCATCAGATTTTGGTTCATTATTTATAGCACATTCTTAAAATTCTATATGTCGTTCTCAAAAATTAAATATACGTATGTATAATGGTTCACTCGAACAATGGTGAAAGAAACTATCGATTTTCGTTCTAACAAAAACATTTTTCAATAAAATACTTTATGAAAACCTAAGGCATACACAAGTGGACAAAATTGTTGGTACCCTTCGGTCAATGAAAGAAAAACTCACAATGGTCACAGAAATAACTTTAATCTGACAAAAGTAATAATTTAAAAAAATTCTATGAATGTTAACCAATGAAAGTCAGACATTGCTTTTCAACCATGCTTCAACAGAATTTTTTTTTTTTTTTAAAAACTCATGGAAAAGGTCTGGACAAAAATGATGGTACCCCTAGAAAATACTGAAAATAATGTGACCAAAGGGACATGTTAATCCAAGGTGTGTCCACTAATTAGCATCACGGGTGTCTACAATCTTGTAATCAGTCAGTGGGCCTATATATAGGGCTCCAGGTAGTCACTGTGTTGTTTGGTGACATGGTATGTACCACACTCAACATGGACCAGAGGAAGCGAAGGAAAGAGTTGTCTCAGGAGATTCGAAAGAAAATTATAGACAAGCATGTTAAAGGTAAAGGCTATAAGACCATTTCCAAGCAGCTAGATGTTCCTGTGACTACAGTTGCACATATTATTCAGAAATTTAAGATCCATGCGACTGTAGCCAACCTCCCTGGATGTGGCCGCAGGAGGAAAATTGATGACAAATCAAAGAGACGGATAATCCGAATGGTAACAAAAGAGCCCAGAAAGACTTCTAAAGAGATCCAAGGTGAACTTCATGCTCAAGGAACATCAGTGTCAGATCGCACCATCCGTCGTTGTTTGAGCCAAAGTGGACTACATGGGAGACGACCAAGGAGGACACCATTGTTGAAAACAAATCATAAAAAAGCCAGACTGGAATATGCCAAACTACATGTTGACAAGCCACAAAGCTTCTGGGAGAATGTCCTATGGACAGAAGAGACAAAAATGGAACTTTTTGCCAAGGCACATCAGCTCTATGTTCACAGATGGAAAAATGAAGCATATGAAGAAAAGAACACTGTCCCTACTGTGAAACATGGAGGAGGCTCTGTTATGTTCTGGGGCTGGTTTGCTGCATCTGGCACAGGGTGTCCTGAATCTGTGCAGGGTACAATGAAATCTCAAGACTATCAAGGGATTCTAGAGAGAAATGTGCTGGCCAGTGTCAGAAAGCTGGGTCTCAGTCGCAGGTCATGGGTCTTGCAACAGGACAATGACCCAAAACACACAGCTAAAAACACCCAAGAATGGCTAAGAGGAAAACATTGGACTATTCTAAAGTGGCCTTCTATGAGCCCTGACCTCAATCCTATTGAGCATCTTTGGAAGGAGCTGAAACATGCTGTCTGGAAAAGGCACCCTTCAAACCGGAAACAACTGGAGCAGCTTGCTCATGAGCAGTGGGCCAAAATACCTGCAGAGAGGTGCAGAAGTCTCATTGACAGTTACAGGAATCGTTTGATTGCAGTGATTGCCTCAAAAGGCAACAAACTATTAAGTTAGGGGTACCATCATTTTTGTCCAGGCCTGTTCCATGAGTTTATTTTTTTTTAATAATTCTGTTGAAGCATGGTTGAAAAGCAATGTCTGACTTTCATTGGTTAACATTCATAGAATTTTTTAAAATTATTACTTTTGTCAGATTAAAGTTATTTATGTGACCATTGTGAGTTTTTCTTTCATTGACCGAAGGGTACCAACAATTTTGTCCACGTGTGTATTAAAAATAAATACAAAATTGATATATAAGTACACAGACAACTAAAAATTAAGAACAATGAAAACAGTTGGTTTTGTTGCTGTCTCACATCTCCAGAGTTGCTGGTTTGATCCTGGATCGGGATCCTAGTGCTTGTCTGCGAAGAGTTTCTATGCATGTCCTTGTACAGTCGGTATATGTATATACAGCATATATCTCACCTACTAAAACATGTCAGTGGGTGAACTGGCTATGTTACATTTCCCCTAGTGGTATATATTGTAGCGGTTTGAGTATAAGTTATAAGTGGGTTAGCTATCACTGCACAGTTGGTATAAAAGGGTAGAACAGAGAGAGACAGGGACCACTTTTTGTGTGTGTGTGTGTGTGTGTGTGTGTGTGTGTGGTGGGGTGTGTGTATGGGGAGGCGCATGCGTGAAAGGGGGAAGTTGTGTCCGTTCCGAGTAGAGAGAGGCTGAGATGTTATAGTTCTGATCCTGTTTTTTTTTTTTTTGGCGTGACTGAGGCCGACAACAGTCAAGTTAATAAAGTCTCTATTGGCATGATCATGGTGTGGTTTATCTAGCGGTGGCCGCTACAATATGTATGTTTGTATGCATGTGGCCCTGTCATGAACTGGTGTCCCATTTAAGATGTGTCCCCCATTGTGACCCTGACCTGAATAAATTAGCAACCGAAGATGAATGAATGAAGCACACTGAGGCTTATAACAAAATATTCACATGTAACACACTCACTGGGTTTTTCAGTTTTGGTAAAATTAGCAGATTTTAGCAAATTCTAGTGAGTGTCAATTTTAAATAAACTGTAAAATGTAAAATCCACGTTGTACTGTAGCTTTATCAGCTTATCCCTAATGAGCAAGCAGGAGTGGACAGTGTCAAGAAAAAAAACTCCCTGAGGTGACATGAGGAGGAAACATTGAGAGGAACCAACCAGACTCAAAAGGGAACCCACCCATCTATAAGCGTGTGCTGTATTTTATACTAACACAGTTAGTATAAAATGCATTTTTTATACTAACATTTTAGTTAACATGAAGTCCACTTTGTTGAAGTGCACTGATGAAGACCTGTACATGAGCTTTAAATGTAAGGCTTGAATCAATAATCACACCAAGATCTTTTACTTCTGCACATGATGAAACTGAACTATTATCCAGAGTGACTATGTAATCAGAAAGTTTATTGGTCCTACAGGTACAAGTACCATGAGGTTAATAAATAGTGTCCAGTGTCTAATGTCTCAAGTTTATTAAGCTAGTGTCTCTCATTTGGCATTGCTGAAACATACAAATGTTTGTTACAATATAATGATGTGCCTAAAACAGAACCTTGTGGAACACCACACTTTATTATGTGCAGAGGAGTCACTATTTACCTTTACAAACTGATAATGGTCAGTCAAAGGATTTCTAAGGAGAACAGTATGAACAGTGGTGTCAAAAGGTGGTCAAGCAACACAAGGAGACACAGGCCTGATCAAAGGCCAGAAGTATGTTATTTACCTCTTTAACCAACTTTAATCATCACTAGTCCCCGACTCTGTGCTCCAGAGGATTCATGCTTGCACTTTGCTTTGACCCTTGTAAGGTAAGACAAATTTATGTTGCTCTTTAACAGCAGGAAATGCTATATGTGCATGACATTTAGACATACTTATAGAACAGGAATACTCACAGTCTAGTAGAAACCTGTGGTATAATTGGGGAATTAGTGTAAACTTTGTACACAATAGATGAGGGAAAATTCTGCAGTGAGCATTTACGTATGTAGGTTTTTTGCTGTGCATGTGAGAAAGTCTCTGGTTTATGTGCCAACTACATTTTTCAAAACACACAGTAATTGACATTAAAACAGTAATAGATTAAAAAAAATAGCGAATAGTGTTTTACAATTGGTTCTTTTAGGAAAATAGTAAACACAAGAGCAGCAGAAAAGCCCACATTTCTTATGAACCATAAAATACTAAAATCAGCCTTCGGCTATTTAGTTCATCATAACATCTTGAAAGCCAGAAGGTTATATTTTGGAATCAAATAATAAATGAAATGTCTAGCAATCAGATGCATAATCGGAATCTAAACAGTATCAGTATATATTTAATCTTATAAAAAAAGTCTAAATTTCAGAAAGGTCATTATGAAAACCTGGAAAGATAGTGCTGAAAATAATGAATGGAGAGTGATATAAGAATCCAGGTTGGCAAAGGAGTCCATGTCAGATGTAATATTTAACACAATGACACACTTTCAGTTTAGGGTATGAATTTGTTTTTACTTCGGATATTCAATTGTTGGTTGTTGTTTTTTTTTTATGCTAAAATTCCTAACAGCTGTTTCATGGCTTGTGGAATCCGTTGGAATTGCATACATAACAATGTTTATAGACAAAACAAACTAACAAAAAATAAACAAAAAATAAAAATACCAAAAGACATGGCAAAACTCTGAGGTGGTTGGTGTTATGTTATTTAAAATTTCTTAACAGCACCTAAAAATAAACAATAAATCAAATTAATGTGTACTAAAATTTACTTGTCCAAATTATTTTAAATACAATAAAAGTGGTAGACAAGTAACTAAAAATACAAATGACAGAAATTAGACCAAGATGTCATTAAAATGACATCATTTTAAAGGTACACTGTGAATTATAGCTATAAACAGGCACCTGACAGAATAGGCATTAGTAAAAGGTCACACCATCTGCGCCAATGTCCCTAATCTGGGGAACATAGGTTTATGACTCTTAAACAGATTACACTGCTGAAGGTGTCCAGATGATAGTCTACCTTTGTGAAATGAAAGTACTGAAAATACAAATGCCTGCTCATCAACCCATGTTGATTCCTTACTTTTGTAAAAATCAATGGAACTGTTGCCTAGGCAACTAATAGCTCCATTACACACTAGCCTGAAGTACACAAACATGTGTGGCTACCTCAACACAGTTCAAGCTTGTCAAGGTTGTTGTGAGAGTATGCAGTAAAGCTCTCCAAGACACTGTCACATTTAAAGAACATTATTTTATTTTTGAATCTTAGTCCAACTTTTTTCTTTTTTATGGTCTTTTCTAATGATTAAGATTGTTTTTTTGTTTTTTTTTAAACGTGCAATTATACCTTTCTTTCATGGTCAGCATTGACTTTTTCAGCAATTTGTGCTGCATTGTTTTTTTTTTTGTGTTTTTTTTTTTTTGTGAGATTGGACCAAATGGGCTATGCCTTTGATTGCCACAGGAATAGATGAGCCTTTTTGTGCTCGTGATCCTGTCACCAGTTTACTGTTTACATTGATTATCATTGATAATCAATGTTATTCAGATCACCCGGTGGTGGCTCCTTGTTTTATGCTAGATGATGATGCCATTTAAATTGTTGGAGCAGGTGTGAAATGTACATATGATATTGATATCCTGTTGAAAATTATAATGATATTACACACCTTCATAGCATAGTTTTGTGTTTTCTGTAATGAGTGGCTGGTAATTATTTCATTCCATTGTGTGTCCTCATATCCTTCCTGCCAATTTTGTCCTTTAGAAAAATTTAATGCCACCATCACAAATTATGTATCCCTTGTTTAAGTGCACTTGGAGGAATTGAGAAACCATGCAACCTAAATTAGCAATCACAAGTAACTTTGCTTTTGCAGTAGCCAGTGCTTGTATGAGTATCCTTGCTTTTTAGAAACACAAAGGAAATGAAGAGGCACAAGTTTGTGCTTCCAGCACGTGCTATGTAACTTATTCATATGGTTTGCTTATTCAGTATAGATAGTTTCACTTTATTCCTCATTCCCATTTGTTGCCTTATTTACTTTTATATGTTGTATGTTGTATGCTGGTATTAGCATAGAGACTATGTGTAATGATATGAGTCACTGTTGGTAAAGTAGTTCATAGAAATGCACAAGTTAGATTTAAAGTCTAAAGTGTTTTCTTAAGCCACTTGTTACATCTCAATGTTGGCAGTTCCATGTACTCTCTCAGCTTCTTTTTCTATTGTTTGTCTGCACGTCTGTCTGTTGTTGTCCTCCTATAGGTGGATCCCAACGTCAATCCTCATCAATTGGTTTAGAGCTTTTAACCAATGGGATGACAAGGACGCCACCAAAAGAGGTGGTGCTATCAGTTTAAAATCAGCCCATTGATGACCTCTGGAAGCCATTTGTTTGTCTGTTGCTCTGTTAAGTTGTACAGAGCCACGTGCTTGTTTGATAGCTTTCTGTTTCTACAGTATGTAGCTAATTTTTTTTCCTGTTACCTGATTATGGTATATCGCTGTCTGTTAGGCTGCTTGTATGTTGTTTTCTAGCACCTTTGGTTTAATGACAAGGAAGACTGTGTATGCACAGTCCATGTTCTTTCTCCTAGATGAGACTAGTTTTCTGTGTTTTGGTGTCCATGCTGTTTATATGGTCTGCAAATGTCAATTTCGCTATCTGTAAACACTAGAACTATAACCTACACCCCATACAATCTGTCCTTCTCACCTAGTCACTCCAGCAGCTAAAATTATTGCTCCTGCACTAGGCCCTAACTTTGTGAGAGCATAACATTGTTTTACTTGGTCTTTTTCATTAAAAGGATTGTTCATATCAAATTTCAGACCTGGCTCAGTTATAAGCTGGTCAATAAGTTATTTTAAACGATTTCGTCCTTCTTTTAATGCTTGCACAGAAGTCTTCTCTGCCATTACTTCAGTGTACAGAATACTCAGAATTAACTGATTTTGAGAAGAAACTTAGTTGCAGCTATGGATATCAAATGATCCCTAGTGCATGTGATTTTCTTCTTTAAAAAAAATCTGTTATTGAGTCAATTTTCGATGTGAACAGTGAGGGGTGCTGCTAACGTTATAAAGGTAGAAATCATGTTCACAGCTGGGGTAAATCATTGTGTTGGGTATTATTGAATTGTTTTCTGTCTGCTTTCAAAGTTATTTGACTTTATTTGTCTGCTTTTTTATTTTTTATTAAAAGTTTTTTATTTTTTTATTTATTAAAAGTTATCTGAAATAAAATCATTCTATCTGTGAAAAATATTAGCAAACCTTTAAACACTTGGATTGTTTAAACTGTTACTTTACAGTTTATTATACTGAACATACATTTGAAAACAAAAAACTTAATTTACATGAAATTGACCTTTTGTTATATAGATTTTGTTACAGTATCTCAAAAGTGACTACTTTCTGTAGAAGGTCAACTCTGCTCCTGCTATTTCATGACTACAGTACATGGAAAAAAGCATCCAATGATTGTTGACATCTTGACCCAACACCCCATAGTAACAGTTAGCATTAGCTTTAGACAAGCCTCCCATTTCTCAGTGTCTACCAGAAAGGAGCACCCATATCTCCTGTAAATGTGCATACAAAACCATTTATTGTAAAGCTTCATTTTCATCAAACTTCTTGATCTTTACTCCAGTCATCTGGAACACCAACATCAGCACTCTTACAGCTCTCAGAGAGTGCAGTGAGTTGTTCATGCTCGTGATTTATAAATGTCCCATTTAACTGCCAGATGAGCACAGTCACATGTCCAAGTTATTCAAGATGGGCAATTCTGTAAAGATGAATGACTTATAATCCCAGTAAAATCAATTGCTGGTTGTAATAGAACAAAATGAATATGGGTTCATTGAGGTGAATACTTATGCAATGCAAGTTTGGAATTATGCATCGGAAGTTCTGTCACTCTTAAGCCATATGCCACAATGTGCAGTCAAAGTGTTAATAAACTTCTACTGCCCAGTAATCTCCTATTCATAAAGCCAGTATTCTATTCTACAGGAATGTGTTTAATTAGTTCAGGTCAAAAGAGGTTGTGGCAAAGAAAAGGCCATCTTTTTCAAGTGCATGACAAGCAGATGCATTCACCCAGAGCTTTTGCACAATATGCATTCTGATTGTTTCCTAATGGAATTGAGAAGATTTGTGGCTTGCGGCGAAAAGCCATACAAGCCTCATTTCCCATTAGGGATTTACAGACCTGTCTAGCAAAGCAACAAACCAGACTCCACCTTAACCCTTGTAATGCTTCTATATTTCAGTAGTGCATTGGAAAAGAAGACCAGTTTGCTTAAAGAAATTCCCAGAAAGAAGTCATTTTGCAGTAACTGCATTGTGTAGAAAATCGAAGGAATCCTTAATTTCAAACTTCTGCTAAAGTAGCTGAAACTATTTCATTCTCTAAACATGTAGAAAATATTTGAAAACTACAAAGTTAAAATGAGATTCAAATTTTCTGTTGTATTTCTTCATTTTTTTTTTGTTTAGCCACAGACATTTCCTTTCTAAGCCCTTAAGACTTTAAACTCCACATGACCTTCTCTTGACAACAATAAACTGCAAATGATCCCATGTTTCCCTGTCCTGACCTACAAGAAAATGTGCATGTTGTTAACTGAACTTTCTGATAATGACAGACTCAAAACGGTATGAACTACAAAGATGCTGAAAAAAAAAAGATATCAGAGACAGAAGAAAAGAACAGCAGGAGACCAAGCGCATATATTGTATGTACTGAGGGAAGATTTACTTCTACCATTTAGAAAAAGCATATTTCATTAGAGACCTGCAGAAATGTTTTTTGAAAATAAAGTTTATGATAAAGATAATCTTGTACCATTTCTTCTTTATTGCTACAAAAAGTTAAAATATAAATTAACTTGTGTTAGCTTTTCCTTTCTTTTTTTTTTTAGACTAGTTAATTTTGGTCCAATTTCCACCCTCTCCCTCATTATACCACACCTACCAACCAGGGAGGGCGAGGACTTTCACCCTTTCTCCAATACATGACACCAATCACAACGATAAGATCTTTTTGAACTGCTTATAAGATAAAATATACCTTTATTCATCCCGCAGTGGGGAAATTTCATGAATTTATGATGGATATGAATAAATTATTTTGTCATCATCATGAAACAAAAATATTTATGGTAGACTGACATGCAACCATAACGAGGTTAGTGACTACGTGCACTCAGTACAAGGTTAAAGACATAAGTCTTTCATTTAATGACTTTAATGACTCACAAAAATGCTGATGTGGTCTGAACATAAATTGAGTTGGACACTCTTGATTTAAACCTACACTGTTTGCCAAGCACTCCACGTGTTAGACCATGATTTTAAGCGATACTTAAGTTACTTGTTGGTTATCATGTTCCAGCTGTTTTTTGATTTTGCGCTCAGTCTGGCCATCTTGGCTAATTACAGATATGCCCTCAGTGACCCTGGCTGTCTGTGCTTTTGTCTGCTACAGTAAACAAGCTTTAATCTTGTGTCTGAAACCTCTCTCCCATACCTGCACATTACTCTGTATAATGTAAAAATGAGTTTTTGTATCATTTTATGTGAACATTGTTATTATCTCTATCTTGAGATGTTTTTTGGATGGATATCATTTCCAGTGTTGGTTTGTTATATTCAGTTATCTTGTTTTGTCATCTATCGTTTCTTACAATTTGTATTTTGTATTTTGAAATACAATAGGTACTTTATCTGTCATGGAGGTTGAGAGCTAAAACCAAATTATCTTAAAATCTTATATAATCATGTATGTAATCAATCAGGATTAAATCCCCACCATCTAACATAATTTCACATATTTTCATCTAACATAAATTTTCTTTTATACAGACATTAATGCCCAACTTGTGATTAATGTTTACCTTGTAATATAACTGCACATACGATAGCCAGCTAGTTAAGATCAGTTCATGAGATGATAGTATAAAATAAAGCATTATTCCTTGACGTGGCACAAACATGACAAGTTGCACATTGTTTGGAAGCACATGCAGATATTTTTATTTATTTAAAGGGAATTCACAATTGGTTTTAAAATTCATTATTTCATCATTTCCAACATCAAATGACTCAGCTGTTTAAATATCTACTTTTGGATTAAACCCTGGGTTTTGTCTTTAAACGCAGCCATTTGCTATTTAAAAAGGAAAAAACAATAACAAGGCCACATAGCTGTCATTGAGAAAAAAGCAAAACATGTTGAAGCTGGAAAAAGAGAGAAAAATCAATGAAAGCCTTTGCACATTTCTCAGACTTCTGCAGATACATTTGCAATAGTTAATAATTATTACCTGTAATAATATTTTTTACTTAATAATAATTACTGCCAACTGTTTGGTTTCTTCAAAACGATCACCTTAATCTTGTAAACGTAAACACCCTGCATAATAAAAATAAGAATGTACATATCAAGATCTGTCTGCTTGACTGCACAAAACTTGACTGATGACTTTAATTATTAATGAAATTATAATATCTGCTATATACATATAACAAGAAACAGACAGAACAGAAGCACTAAATATTTAGAATAGATGGATACATGCTATGTGTTCATAAACATCTTCCGTTACAGCAGCCATTGCAGCGCTCCGAATCTCTCTAATCCACTGTCACATTTGCAACAAAACTGTGCATTCTTTATGATTTCTGTCTGACATTAAATTAATTCACAACCCAAATTAAAGTAAATTGAGATAAAGACTAAAGTCTGGTCAAGAATAAGATAATTATTGCATAATTTCACTTTTATTTAGAGTTACAGTAAAATAAATAAATAAATAAATTTTCCTGCACTGGATTAGCACCCTGTCCATTGCTTACATCGCCTAGTTGCTAGTCAGTGCTACACAAGAGGATAGTCAATGCGCAATGCTTTCAATGCTAAGCATTGCACAACTAGTAATAAATTTAGTCAATGTCCATCATTGTAGGTTCTAGACTCTAGACACTTTGAAAGTCAAAAAAAACAACAACCTCAAAATCATTAAAAGGATTTTTAAAAACCCGACGAAAAAACACTATATAGAAAAACACTTCCAGGAATATAAGATGTGAGAAGGCAACTGTAACATTTGTACAACCATAACTGCAATGAGTTGGACAACTGTCAACTGAGCTCTGAATGCCCCATGCACATTGGTTAATTTATGTACTCAAGTAGCATTTTTGCTCACCCTACTATACTTAAGCCATTCTATTTTACTGCACATAATAAAATGTAACAAATGGACATCTGAAAAAAAAAAACATTCACAAAAACATAGAAAGCTCTGCATTGTCTCTTGATTCATGCACATGATTCAAATTTTCTGTAATAGTTATTTTGTTCTCTTTGACAGGTTTGTAATCAGGAAGTGTCTCAGTATCATTCCTAATAGCACATGGTTTGGCCACCCTTTCTATGAGACAGTATTTATTTTTACATTCAGAAGATTTATTAAATTAAACCTTTCTGATAGAACACCTGAACAGAGTACTTCTACCTCTGTGCTCATTTTAAAATTTAGCTTCACTGCTTTTTCCCTTTAGTACCAGGAACTTTATTTTTAATCCCTGTTGTCTAACAAGCAAAATGTTATATTATATAGCACTAATGTGTGCACTTTTTTATTATTATTCTTTTCTCTCTCTCTTTTTTTTAATAACATTGATGTTTTTTTTTTCCACTTACACACACATGCACACACTCACGTACGTGCGCACGACTACTCTTTGTGTCTGGGATTTGATTCTGGCCATCTGCTTTTTGTCAGTGTAAAAGGGATGGGAAATGGTTACGTTGTCTGAATCCTCCAGCTGATTAGCAGTCTCTCCAGTGCTGGTGAAGTGCTCTTAGCTTCAGTGTATCTTTTAAAACCTACAAACAAGTACAGAAAATGGCATCTCTTCATTTCTGAAGTCTGGTCTCATCAGTTTTGCTTTCACATGGTCCTAGTAATGGAATCTAACTGTTAAACCAAAATGACATCATTTAGCCAATTTTCTGTTTCAACAGATGACAGATTACATTTTAAATGAAAAGTGTAGGGAAAATGGGAGCATAAACCACAATGGTGAAGTTTGAAGTGGAGAGATGAAATGAAATTATCTTTCCACTTAGTATTCGTGACTCGTACAATGTAGTACTGTAGCTGTTTTTAATTTATAAAATTAAATTGTTCTGCTAAATGTATTTATTTCACCCTATACTCTAAAACCCTGACATTGTCTTTGTCTTTTATTGCATAGCCTATTACTAATAAACTCTTATGATCATTAGCTGTTTGGCTCTTATAGCCTGTAAAACTGATTGTTCTTCATATTTGTAACAATAGACAATAATGCACATAGTAATATAGACATAGCTACTTTACTCTTGATTTGAAATGATTAGATACTTATTATGGCTGATTAGTTTTTTTTTTTTTTCGCTTTTTGCCAGACTGAAACAATTATATTTATTTAAGTGTATAATGCACAGTCAGTCAATCTGTATTTTTATAACATTTTTAATTTAAATAGTTACTTTTTATTTTTTTTAATGTTTTTTTTTTCTTTTCTAGTTGCTGTGGGAAAACTGGTTCTCTTTTAAAGAGAAAATGTTTTAGATGTTATACCAAGTAACTGTAATTTACCCTTAACACATACAGTACAACCCCAATTACAAAAAAGTGGATACAGCATGGAAAGTGACAATATAAACAAAAAGGAGTAATTTGTAAAGTCTCCTTACCTTGTACTATATTAAAACTTAAAAGTTGAACTCAATGCTGAAAATGTGCACTCATTTCATATCTGGTGGAAGTACAAATTACAAAAAAATCTTCTACGTGGAATTTTTCTGTAAACATGATTTAATTTTTTTTAGTGTGGCATGCATTTGTATTCAGCTGCCTTTACTCTGATACACTTAGCTGGAACCAATTGCCTTCACATGTCACCGAATTGTAAATATAGCTGTTCTGTGAAGCTCTCAGAGGTTTGTAAGGTAACATCAGTAAACAAACAGCATCATGAAGCCCAAGGAACACACACTGCAGGTCAGGGATAAAGTTGTGGAGAAGTTTAAAGCAGGGTTAGGGTTATAAAAGCTTTGATCATCTCAAAGAACACTGTTCAATACATCATCCAAAAAAGGAAAGAGTATCGTACAACTGCAGACCTAACAATGGCCTACCAAGCATACAGCCAGAGCTACAACGACTGGTTTAGATCAAAGGATATTCAGGTGTTAGAATGGCCCAGTCAGACCTAAATTCAACTGAGAATCTGTGGCAAAACTTTAATGCTGTTCAGTATTGCTGTCTGAGCTTGCGCCATTTTGAAAAGAACAATAGGCAAAGATTTCACTCTCTAGATATGCAAAGCTGGGAGAAACATACCCCAAAAGACTTGCAGCTGTAATTGCAGCAAAAGGTGGTTCTACAAAGCATTGACTCAGGGGGCAAATGCATGGCACAATTTTCAGATATTTATTTGAAAAAGATTTTGAGAACCATTTATCATTTTCCCTCTATTTCGCAATTATGCGCCTTTCATTATGGTAAGCATTTGCCATGGCATTGTTTCCAAAACTGTTATGTGACTGAGGTGGTTGTACAAAGAATCCATATGCAGAGGGTCAGAGGAAAGGCTGTGTGTGTGAACTGTGGAAGTGCTTGGTGCAAACTTTTCAGTAATGTTTTCCCCGTCCTGAGATAACTTGGGTTTATTAACGAAACTAAACAAATTCAAACACAAATCCCCTGCTTCTCAGGCCATTCCTTACCTTTTTCTTTTCTTTTTTCCTTATGCTGGTGCTTCCTAACTGTACGCACATCTACTGCTTTGTCTTGGGGGCTTATATAGACATGCGTCCAGGTGTAATGCATTGTTCCTAATTGCCATTATGAGAGCGTTGCCTAGTAACAGCATGAGGGGGTGGTCGCGGGTCTGCCTGACTGGAAACCCGTGTAGTAGCTGACTGTGGGTTTGCCTATCGCAAAACCCGCAACATTACAAAAACTTTATGCAAAGCTTTTAATCAACTTGGTTGGCCAATTCATTTATGAAAATGCCTCCTCATGCTCCAAGAAACTCTCTTTCACAAATTGATCCTGTAATATGTCTATCCCATAAAATAAGACAAAAAAAGCCTTTGATGGGATAATCTGGTCATTCATGTAGTCAGATGAATGAATAAAGCAATAAATTAATAAAGCAAGCTTATAACACTGCCTCCAGAGGCCTGTATACCATGCACAATGACATTGCTTTATGTTCATCACTGCACACATGTCTATCTCTCTGGAATAGAAATCTGGACTTATCAGACCACATGACCTTTTTTCCATTGCTCCCTAACATAACCTAACTGATATTTTTTATTAGCATCTGATTAGTACCACTAATACTGTGGGTTCTTATGGCCACACAGTGTTTAGTCCCAATCATGAGTTCTTGTTGCATTGCGTATGTGGATATGCTCTTATATTTAATATCAAACATAGCTGTTTAATACTGTCCCTATTTTATGAAAAAGTTAATGAAGTTACATTTTTGATGTTACATCACCAAGCATTTAAGTAATCTCTGGTTATATTAAAACTGTTGTTGGCTGCACTGTCTTATCAGCATTTTCCATTCAACGTGTTACAGCAGTCCATTTGTAACTGAGGTGTGAGCAAACTGTAACTCACTGTGTGTTCTAATACATTTCTTTTGGTGCCACCATTGACCTTTCCCAACATACAGGGTGGGCCAGTTATATGGATACACCTTAATAAAATGGGAATGGTTGGTGATATTAACGTCCTGTTTGTGGCACATTAGTATATGTGAGGGGGCAAACTTTTCAAGATGGGTGGTGACCATGGTGGCCATTTGGAAGTCGGCCATCTTGGATCCAACTTTTGTTTTTTCAATAGGAAGAGGGTCATGTGACACATCAAACCTATTGGGAATTTCACAAGAAAAACAACGGTGTGCTTGGTTTTAACGTAACTTTATTCTTTCATGAGTTATTTACAAGTTTCTGACCACTTATCAAATGTGTTCAATGTGCTGCCCATTGTGAGGGATTGTCAATGCAACCCTCTTCTCCCACTCTTCACACACTGATAGCAACACCGCAGGAGAAATGCCAGCACAGGCTTCCAGTATCCGTAGTTTCAGGTGCTGCACATCTCGTATCTTCACACCATAGACAATTGCCTTCAGATTACCCCAAAGATAAAAGTCTAAGGGGGTCAGATCGGGAGACCTTGGGGGCCATTCAACTGGCCCACGACGACCAATCCACTTTTCAGGAAACTGTTCATCTAGGAATGCTCGGACCTGACACCCATAATGTGGTGGTGCACCATCTTGCTGGAAAAACTCAGGGAACGTGCCAGCTTCAAGTGCATAAAGAGGGAAACACATCATCATGTAGCAATTTCAAATATCCAGTGGCCTTGAGGTTTCCATTGATGAAGAATGGCCCCACTATCTTTGTACCCCATATACCACACCATACCATCACTTTTTTTGTTCCAACAGTCTTGGAGGGATCTATCCAATGTGGGTTAGTGTCAGACCAATAGCGGTGGTTTTGTTTGTTAACTTCACCATTCACATAAAAGTTTGCCTCATCACTGAACAAAATCTTCTGCGTGAACTGAGGGTCCTGTTCCAATTTTTGTTTTGCCCATTCTGCAAATTGTGTGCGCCGATCTGGGTCATCCTCGTTGAGATGCTGCAGTAGCTGGAGTTTGTAAGGGTGCCATTTGTGAGTAGCTAATATCCGCCGAAGGGATGTTTGACTAATGCCACTCTCCAGTGACATGCGGCGAGTGCTACGCTGTGGGCTCTTGCTGAATGAAGCTAGGACAGCCACTGATGTTTGTTCATTAGTGACAGTTTTCATGCATCCACATTTTGGCAAATCCAACACTGAACCAGTTTCACGAAACTTAGCAAGCAGTTTGCTAACTGTAGCATGGGAGATGGGTGGTCTCGTAGGGTGTCTTGCATTGAAATCTGCCTCAATGACCCGGTTACTGCGTTCAGCAGATATCAACACAATTTTGATCCGCTCATCATGTGTTAACCTCTTCAACATGTCAATGGCTGTGAACAAAGTGAAACTTGTAAATAACTCATGAAATAATAAAGTTACGTTAAAACCAAGCACACCATTGTTTTTCTTGTGAAATTACAATAAGTTTGATGTGTCACATGACCCTCTTCCTATTGAAAAAACAAAAGTTGGATCCAAGATGGCCGACTTCTAAATGGCCCCCATGGTCCCCACTCATCTTGAAAAGTTTGCCCCCTCACATATACTAATGTGCCACAAACAGGACGTTAATTTCACCAACCATTCCCATTTTATTAAGGTATCCATATAAATGGCCCACCCTGTACATTTTATACAGTACATTTTTCAGCGCAAAATGTGTAAATGAGGCTTGGGTGCCCATAGCCCTGTCTCCAGTTTATTGATATCCAATTGATCATCAGTATTATTTAATTCACATATGTACATGAGCGCTGATATTTCTGAAGTCAATACCTTTAGACTGCTCCTCATTAACTTGTAGACTCAGCTCTTGGTTGTACATTTCTCAGACAATTATTTTTGGATTGAGACAAAAATCAGCAGCCCAGAGAAAGACATTATGTCACTAAGAATAAATGCAACATGGTTATACAAGTCTGCTATAGTACTTTATTATTATATTTGCAGCTGAACATGATGGCGGTGTAACATTCAACATGACCATACTTGGACATGTTGGACCTTCATACAATTGTCTGGTGTGCAGAATGGCAGTCTGGTCATTTGGGATTGCAATTAATGGCCAGATTATGAGGAAAATTTTTAAGACTAATGATATAATGTAATGTAAAACTAAGAAAATATTTCTATTTACTTTACATTTTTTATTGTCAAACTGTTATCAATATGCATATAAAACTTAAAATTCAAGGATATTTATCTGAAATATGTATTGAAATTTGAGGATGGAGAATATTACACAAAGTAATACACTATCAATGAGGATTCTTACAACACTTACAAGTCAAACTATTATTGTAGGTAAAATCCAAAGACTAACTGAGGAATTTATGAAACAAGTTAGGACAAAGATGTGCTATAAAACATCTCAAATAGAATCAGAATCAGAAACAGCTTTATTGCCATGTACTTTTGCAAGTACAATGAATTTGTTTTGGTGACAGAGCTTCCAAAGATGATAAAAAACACACAACACGAGAAAAAAGTTAACAACATATTGAGTAGGATATGGGTTTTTATCAAATAAGTCAAATTATAAAAAAACAAAAGAGGTGGCTCTGGTGACTATTTAGCATTTAAAATCCTACTGTTGGGAAAAGTTGAGGTTCTGTCTTTTCAATTTAATCGCTATTATAATTGGAACATACCTTTTACAAAAATCTTCATATTCCATTGAAGAAGCGACTGTGTACTGTAGGTGGCCAAATATCAACTGACACAGTGGTATATTAGCTTCTCCTCCCGAGTCCCAGTCTCAATCGTTGTGTACCTTCTAATTTCTCCTCACTGCAGCACCTGATATCTCTAAACTTAATCAGTATCTTCAAACAGAAGCAATTTTGGCAAAAGAATAACACCCAACTGTCTTCATATGAGGATTTTACAAGCATATACCGGAAATGTACAGTACTGTGCAGGAATCTTAAGTATCGTCTGTTTTAATACTAACTTTTTTTTTGCATGTTACAGATTTTTTTTTTATGACTTTATTATCAGTACAAAACTTTTCTGCTTTTCAAACATCAGTATTCAAAAAAAAAGGGGAAAAAAAAGGAAAAATACTTGCATGCCAGAAATGGAAGCAGCATATAATGTGACCATTTGTTATTTGACAAAATAACTAAATGGAAGCTGCTGGGTTTTGCATGCAAAAATTAAGCAAGTGAAACTGGATCTCAGAAGAACTGTGGATGGTTCTGCAGAATGCACAGTCAAACTTATTTCCTTATAATTTCCTTATAAAACTGCACAAATTGTATTTGAGACTAAATGCTCTTCAAAGCATTGTCACACCAAATACTGACTTTGTTTCATTAATGACTGTTTACTGGGCTTTGTAGTTCATAGGCATCCTTGCCCTTCAACATCTATTTGCATGTACTTTTGCACAGTACTGTAGTAGTGAGAAAATGTCACGAGGACATTCAGGTCTCAACAAGTTAATCACAAATCAGCACACGGGCATATTACATAACCATGGAATTTGTAATTAAACTAAAATGTAATGCAAATAAAAACATAATAATCACACACTAACAAACAATCTCACACACACTACTTTAATTCCTTCATTCATCTTCTATACAATATATTCTGTAAAGGGTTACTCAGGGCCTGGAGCCTGTCCCAAGAGACTTTGGGCACAAGGTGGTGTACACCTTGAACAGGATTCCAATTGATCACAGAGCACCCACACAACTTGAAACATGAGGTCAATTGGGGAATTTAGGCCAATTGACCTAATCTGAATGTCTTTGGACTGTGGAAGGAAACAGAAGAACTCTGAGGAAACCCACCAAGCACGGAGAGAACATGCAAACTCCACACACAGACCCTGGAGGTGTGAGGTTACAATGCCAAAGACAGCATTGTTTTCAGAGATATAGTTTATACAATATAGTTGTTACTATATTGTTGTTACAATATAGTTTTCAGAGTTTTTCTATCATTTATGAATTCTAGGCTTTTACTCTGCTTTCTTTGTTTATTTTCCGATCGCAACCTCAGCCCCTGTATTTTGCCTTTCAAAAAGAGTGATTTTGTCACTCTTTTTTCCCCGACCACACCCACGTCCTGTGTAGTTTTGTATTTTAACATCTCTCTGCCACCATTCCAAGTTATAACAATCCATGTGGATCATCCTAGACATTTTTTTTAAGTCTGTTTGGAACTGGTGCACACACCAATAAATAAACCCCTTTCCAGTACGTCATAACTGTGGCTATTTCATGTGCAGTACAGTGGTGGCTAACAGGGGCATGGTCAGGCTGGGACATGTTTCGGCTAGGCTCATTAGTCGGAATGCTACAGCATGCAAAGGCATCCTGTTATCAACCACCATTAATACAATAAACTTATTTATTAAGGTTATTTATACGGTTATTTTGTATATTTAATTACATTTTGACTTATTAAAGTATACGGTAGTAGCTTATTAAAGTTTGCATAAATTACATTTTCTTAACTGTGGAAAATTCTTCAGAGCTACATTAGATGTACATCAGGCAGTTAAGGAACTCTAATATTTAGCAGCATATGAATCTGAAATGAGGACAAAACAACCATGCTCTTAATTTTAGAGCCAAATACTTTAATGAATATCAGCGCTTTGCATTTCCTTTTTCATCCCAACACGACAAACAAATACATTTAAAGCTTGCTTGATATTGTGTAAAGCATTTTGTTACAAATACATTACACAACGTGATATTACTGCCATCTGGTCGTCGAAACGTGATCACGCAGCCAAAATGCTAAATCCTCTCAGCCAGCATAAAACTGCGGGCCACTCAAGAGGTTTCGTGCACAGAATAGAGCTCGAGCTTTCCACAGCCAGTGGCCACGTCTGACTTTAGGTGGGGTTTTTTTTTTTCCATACATGTATTTTTCTTATATTAATGTATGTATGTAGGTATGTGAATGCATATGTGTGAATCTATGTATGCACTGTATATGCATATGTATGTAAAAAATAAATAAGCTTATAGCTGTTTACTTATTAATAACACTTCAGTTTGTATATATAAAAAAACAATTATCAGGCACCTGTCTAAATACAACCTATTAAAGAAACAACCATTTCCATATTAGAAACTGCACATACAGATGCATTTAAGCAGGCGGATGAGAATTGCGCTCATTTCTCTTTGCTCTTATCATTCCTTTGCAGACGTTACCCAAAATGCAAAGATCTCGTGTTTTCCCAAGAAACCGTGCAACCCAGAAGCGCACGAGGATCTCCTCTGATGGTGGATTGTAGTTCGGTGTGCGCGCACGGAGAGCGAAGCGCTCGCGCCCCTGCACGCGCGATGGAGAACTTTCCGAAAGAGGAGACTGTCTGGCCGCTGAACAGATCGTGGAGCGAGTCGAGTAGCCGAAACGAAAGTATAGCCGCAAACCGAACCGTGAACCCTCTGAAACGCAACGAGGAGGTGGCCAAGGTGGAAGTGGCAGTGCTGTTTGTGGTGCTGGTGCTCGCACTGACCGGGAACCTGTGCGTACTGGCGGCGCTGCACGTGAGCAAACGCGCGCGCTCGAGGATGCATTTCTTTATGAAGCACCTGAGCATCGCGGATCTGGTCGTGGCCGTCTTCCAGGTGCTGCCGCAGCTCATCTGGGACATCACATTCCGCTTTTATGGGCCAGATTTCTTGTGCCGCTTGGTGAAGTATCTGCAGGTGGTAGGGATGTTTGCCTCCACCTACCTGCTGGTGCTGATGTCCGTGGACCGGTGCCTTGCAGTGTGCCAGCCTCTCCGCTCACTGCGACGCAGGAAGGACCGTGAGTATGTTCTTGGGTCGTGGATCTTGAGCCTGTTGCTCAGCCTCCCGCAGACATACATCTTCTCCCTCAAAGAAGTTGCCCAGGGGGTCTATGACTGCTGGGGAGACTTTGTGCAGCCATGGGGGGCAAAAGCCTACATAACATGGATAAGCCTTACCATCTACATCATACCTGTTACCATTCTGAGTGTATGTTATGGCCTCACAAGTTTTAAGATATGGCAAAACTTCAAGCTGAAGAGCAGAAGGGATCAGCCGCTAAGACTGTCTCGGGAGCTTGCGGATGGCGCAGCACTCTCACGTGTCAGCAGCGTGAAACTAATCTCTGAGGCGAAAATCAGGACAGTGAAAATGACTTTTGTTGTCGTCTTGGCCTATGTTGTGTGCTGGACACCGTTCTTCTTCGTGCAGATGTGGTCAGCTTGGGATCCTATGGCACCGAGAGAGGGTAATTTATCACTGAGAGAAAAGAAAAG
This sequence comes from Clarias fuscus, assembly GCA_030347435.1. Taxonomy (NCBI): domain Eukaryota; kingdom Metazoa; phylum Chordata; class Actinopteri; order Siluriformes; family Clariidae; genus Clarias; species Clarias fuscus. Next base: position 21,576,876 of record CM059206.1, on the reverse strand, counting down.
AAATGTCATGTGTTCTGCTTTTGGGTTATAATGTCAGCTTGAGGTTGATGGTTTCATTAGCTGAACAAAGGCATGACAGGTTGGGAGCTGGAGCACATTGTGTTGGTTAGTCATACAGTATTAAAGCAGTTAAATGACAAGCATTTCTTAATACTGGCTGACCATTCTCCTAATAACCCATCAAAAGATACAGCTAAACAAACATTAATCAATGACTACATAAATAAAGATTTCTAATTTAAATCGCTATTATCATTAGACTTAATTGTTAGTAGAAATATAAAAAATCTACATAAAATAATGTAAGGATGTTTAATCTTTTATTTTGTGCTAGTGTTAAAATGTTTGCAAATATACTTTCATTTGAATTATAGCAGGAATAAGTTGTATGGTTGAAGCTTGTCCCTTTCTCTCTCACTTACTTCCACACAAATGCACATATTCATTCATACTGTATACACAGACATACATCTACAGAACATAAACATTTAGACAAATGCCCAACAGGCCATCAGTCAAGAACAATTTGCAAAAGCACATCTGACTGCTTCATTTGAGTTGTAAGCTCACTTACTGAAAAGATGGAACAGTCAATTTAATTTCTCAATGGGGCTGTAACGGAATCTTCTTTTAATAAGAACGCGTTGCGGTAATTCACATGCAAAGATTTAAGAATAAAGAAAGATGAATGAACACGAGAAAAGCTTAGTAGAGAACTTCAAAGACTCCAGGTCTGCGCCCTCTGGAAATCCACTAAATGTTGCATGACATCAAAGCTGTATATTTCAGCAAGCTTATGAATATCAATAATGTGTTTCTGGCAAGGAGATTGCGTGGTTATACCTGCTGTGCAAAAATGGAATCCATATGCTAGTAAAACATTTTGTTCCTTCTATTCCCAACAGTTCTTCAACAATTTCAGACAATACAGAGCAAAATAGTAAAGAAGAAATTGCAGGGTATTTCTACATCAGATCTCAATTGCTTCATTCCTATTTCATTTGTTTCATTGAGCCTACAATGGAATATTGAGTAATTGAATTGAATGCACCTAAGGCTCTTTAAAATATTATCCCTCCGAATTAGACCAGTCTGTTGGAGGTGTTGAAGATTATCAATAGTTTTTTTGGGGGGAAATGTATGTTTTTTTTTTGTTTTTTTTTAAGTTGTTGAGGCAGAAAAACATTAAATACTTTACAAAAAACAGGTACCCATTTTTCTGAAAAATGACAAGAGCGAAAAAACTGGCAACTTTAAATAATGCTGGAAATAAAAAAAATATGTAAGATACTTTAGGATTTCTGCAGGAACGCTTCCCAAGTGTATAGTAACTACATTCATGTTTCAAGTTCCACGTCATTTCCATTGGCTAGCAAAACACTGGGGCTTTTTCTCAGGAGAGAAATGTACAAGAATTTAGGTTTGTTGGTGTAGCTGGGAAGGTCATCTAATGGAGTGGTCTGGCTGTCTGTGGTACATGGAAACAAGATAAGGAAGTAAATAGTTTGGTAGACAAACATTTTCTCATGGTGGAATTTACAGTTCTCATCTGATCAGACTGATTTATCTTATTTGTGCTTTGTCCTTGTGGGCATGTAAGAAGGCGGTTAACAGTAATACTGATCATTATAAACAGGATTTTTTCTAAAACAATACATTTACACAGTTTAAAAAAATTATAAATCTCTGGGGGAGGCTTTCAGAGACTAGGTCTATGAGTTAGTAAAACTTTGTGTGTGTAAAAGTCTGTGCAGTCTCAATAACAGGCATGAAAATGTGCAGTGGCTACAAGGGAATTTAAATGAGTAAAAATGACGTGTGGATTTGTGCATTTGTCTTGATTAATATTTAATTCTACCTACAGTATGTGAAAACATACAGGATGGAGACAATTTGAATAGATTGCTTTTGCAATGCAATTTAACCTGCAAGGCAATTTATTAAGCTTGAAAGCTACTTTGGAAACAGGCACTGAGGGGGAATTTAACATCAGTGCTTATCTCCAAGCCTTTTATTCGGAACTATTCTGAACTTGCAATTTTATATGGCAATTTATTTGGGATGTCTGCATTATAAAGAGGTCCAGGTAGGAGCTTAAACTACCTAATTAGCTAAATAAATTAAATTAAATTTAAGATTCAGTAGACATAATTATAAATAAATATAACCTGGGGTACACAACTAGGTTTTGGTTAATCTTTGCCTTCCAACTATCCTGTTTAGGGTTGTGTGGAAATGAAGCCTATTACAGTGAACTCAGGGCACATCATGGGGGACATCCTGGGTGGAGTGCTAATCCTGAGGGAGCACAAGCACATAGCCACTCACACACTCAATTATCCACAGGCAAATTGGAAACATCAGTCAGCCAACAATGCGTGGAATTGAACTGTGCTGGAAAACCAGAGTACCTGAAACCCACAAAGCATGAGGAAAGCATGCAAACTCAACATCCACAGACCAGGGACAGAATTCCAACCCCAGGGGTCTGAAGCAACCATTAAACCTCTGAGCCACCATAATTTAAATGTCAAGTTAAAAAAGTATACTTTAATGTGAAAATAATCATTTGAGCACTATTTCATAGCTTTATAAGTAAATAATCTTTCAACAGTTTACTCAAAAGATATTATTTTCAATGTACCACAGTGCCAAACCTAGTCAGTGCCAAATGTTCTGACTTGTATTACTTACATGAATATCTAATGATAAACCAGCATTTACTTTCATTAAGGACCCCTTTTGTAGCTTTTGGCGTTACAAAATGGTTCTAGAGTGAAATTATCCACTTGATTCCACACAGACTTTGCATTTAACATCAACATTTCTGCTGTATAAAAACTGCAAAGAAAAAGTTTCTATTACTTCAACTTTTTTTGCCTAGATGCTGTGCAATACTTAAAAAAGCCCTTGAAAAATACTTTTGTCACTATTTAATGCATTTTTTTTCTCACTATTTAGAATAATAATGAATAGATAAAATAACATAATTTTGGATTATTTCAAATGATGCTCTATGCATCTCTTTTATAATTTGATTATATTTTAATAACTCCCATTATTTTTGTTTCCTAGTAATGACAAAAATGGTATTCATTCATCCCAGATAATTACTGCAGCAATAAAGAGGCAAATAAGAATGTCTATTGCATGCATGACAAAAGTCATTTTTCCAACAATTATTCACAGATAGTGTACTATATTTTACATATAATTCACTGTATTCTAATGGGTCAAAAGTTTACTATGCCTTTAAACTCCATGGAAAAATCCAGAAAATGATTGCATGGCTTTTTTAAAGCTTCTGATATTCTAATTGACATAATTTGAGTCAATTTGGTGTATTGGGATGTATTTCAGACCTTCTAACTCTTTGTTTAACATCATGGAAAAATAAAAGAAATCAATCCTGAAAAAGCATGTGTGTGCAAAGAGGCCTACAATCCTGACTCAGTTACACCGAGTTTTGTCAGGATGAAGTTGCCAAAATACCAGCAACTTATTTTCAAAAGCTTGTGGAAGGCTGCCCAAAAAGTTTGACGCAAGTTAAACAATTGACAGGCAATATTACCAAATACTAAGTGTATGTAAACTTCTCACCCACTTGGACTATGATGACAGAAATAAAAGCTGAAATAAATATTTATCTCTACTATTATTCTGACATTGCATATTCTTAAAATTAAGTAGTGATTCCAACTGAAGTAAAACTGGGAATATTTACTTGGATTAAATGTCAAGAATTGTAAAAAAAAAAAAAAAAAGAAAGAAAGAAAGAAAGAAAAAGAAAAATTAGATTAATTGTATTTGACTATGTATGTAAACTTCTGGTTTCAACTCTACACTTCAGAAATGTTAAATTTTGCAGGCCTTGACAACAATTTGATTCAGTTTGAAATTGGGAGATAGAAAAAATGGACAGAAACAGTTCCGAAACCAGATTAAGTTTAACAGGGGAGAAAAAAGATAGGACAAATAAAAACCAGAATAAAAATACATAGTACTTTAGATGCCTGGGGATGCCTCTGTCTAGTCAAGTTATTCTCTTTACTGATTTACTCTTACATCAACAGTAATAAAAATTAATGTAGTTAATTCATGGATTACATGACATGTGAAAGGGTGCCCTATGACTTAAAAACACAATTTGTATAGAAAATATGGCAGCAAAGCAAAACAAAGCAGTTGTTTCTTGTTGCCCTATGCTTATAAATAATAATAATAATAATAATAAAATATGTGGACCAGCAATATTCAATGTTTCATGTTGATGGGAAGTTTGGATAATTTTAGTGACTCGGTTCTTTGAATCTCGTTGATCAAAATGAACAAATCTTTTGTTGACTCATTTAGTTCATTTGGTCTTTTGATGAGAATTAAAATGAAATGTTACATTTTCAATAAACAGACACCCAACACGTCTACATGCACAAATTTTGGCTATAGTGTCAGTAATGAAAATATTACAATGCAGCTAAGGACATATTATTATAAACAGAATGAGCAGCTGACCACTCAATTCTTCTGGTTCGAATTATTTGTTCTTTTGTCACGTGACTCTCATAGACGCTATCCAGTGCATTACACAGAATACAGAATTGAATGGTTCTTCTCATCAGTCTTCTAGTCCGAGTCGTTCGTTCTTTTGAATCTATTGCACTGCATAGTGTCTATGAGAGTCACATGACAAAAGAACGAAGGATTTGGACTAGAAGTCTCAAAGGTAACTACTCATTTTTGTTTCCTGTACATAACCTACGGAGGTTTTTTGTGCTTATTTGTGCATGCATGCTCAGTAGAAAATGAACGAATCACTCTTTAGAGTAGAGACTACTCATTCGTCTGAGACACGGTATAGACTTGTTCAAAAAGAATGTATCGTTCATGAACGACCCATCACTATTTCATAACAAGAAAAACAAGAAAAAGATGCCCCTTTTGGACTGACACTCAGGCCTGCTAGCCTAGCCATGTGTTGGAAAGCAATATATTAAAAAGAGCGTCTAGGACTGCTTCAAACTAAATAAATATTATTTTTTAAACATGAGAATCCATGACTTTTTTAGATTATAGTCACCTCTGTAAAGCTTGCGACATAAACTTTTTTAAACATTTGTTTTCCCACTGGAAACTTATGAGTAGGAGTGTATGTGTACAGAAGTGTGGGGACACTTTAGTCAGATTGCAACCGAAACATCTTAAAGTATTTTAAACATGTCAGATCCTCTATTTCCCATGACTTCCTTAGAGTAACACATAAATGTGGTTGAGCCTTGCGTTGGTTCACCATCAGCTAGATCAAAATGGAAGTCATTACCAAAACAGGAAAGGGCTTGATGGCATCAGAGCACTGCATAAATGACCAACAGAAAACCATTTTGGCTTCAGGCCATATTCAGTTTAGGGTGGTGGCTGGGTTAGAAAAAGTGCAGGGATGGCTCAACAGCTGGGTTAAAGATCAAATGGTTATAGGGTAAAGATCCAAGTACTACCAAGCTGCCATTGTTGGACTCTTGAGCAAGGCCCTTAACTTTCACTGTTTCAGGGATGTCATGTCATTGCTTTCAATGCACTCTGACCCATAGACTTAAAGTGCTAACAACCTGTGATAAAGATGAGAGTGGGAATAAAAAAAGAGAACAAATAGAGAATAAATAGAGGATAAAAAATCATCTGTGCTATAACATACAGTATATGGCAAATAAAGGCTTCTCTATCTGAACTAATAATGATCTCATGTAATGCACTGAACAAAATACCACTGATGCAGACTTTGGTTGTAAATAGAAAAAAAAATATTGCAGTGATTTATATGTGCTTAAAACTGGAATACCTGGAATACAACAACAAAAAATACTGCCAAAACTTTGGGAGAAATTAGGTCATAATGTTCAGATGGCAATAAAGCCGACAGACACAAGTGATATTTTATTTAGGGCTGCAACAGAGGTGGCTACCAGTATTTTTCTTTTTGTTTTTGAAGACTAGGAAAAGCATTATTGGATATATTATTTGCCATTATTGATTAGTCCCTGATTATGAGCAATATGACATTCAGAATCAGAGAGTAGAAGACAAACAAAAAGGGAGATGAAGACTTAGAGAGTAGAGAATGTGGTGAGGAGAGACATGGACCAGTGCATCCTGTTCCAGTAGGCTTTCATGCTCTGCCAGGGTGAACCACAAATGTGAAAAGACTTGCTATTGCTGAAGAGGACCATCTGTGCCTTACCAATCTATTATCATAATTACATTGTTTTTCCTGGGTTCATAGGCTACTCACATTGCTCCAATGTATAACCCAAGTAAATACATTTTTAGTGAGGCTATTCACAGATGGAGCACAGGAGAAAATTCCATGCAAGGCAGCAACAGCCATCACCTTTGTGCTACCCTGATAGTTGTAATTGATTTTCACAGCATTTTATAGTGCACTAACACAACATTCTAGTGCACAGCATTTTATAGTGCACTAACATCTGCCAGCATCTCATAACTGATCAAAAGAACTTAATGGTCAGATCAACCAGCTGGTTTATTTGTTGAGGCACCACACTGCTCCCTAATCTGCAGGGGAAGCATCATGGTATTTCTCTCTCACACCACTCCCCAATGGTCATCCTTTGTGAGGAAAGCTGTGCATCCCCAGTAAGCTGATGGTTGGTTCCCCTCACTGAGAGGATATATTTCCACTTCCAACCATAGGCTAAAAAGCCTCTAACTCCATCAAGCCTAAGGGAATTAAAGCTGCATGTGCCATTATCAGTCCTAATGTCCTCATGCTTGTCACTAAAATGACTGTATGTTTTTAAACCTTAACTGTCCATTAGGTCACTTACTGTAGGTCACACTATAGTCGAAAGCTTCCCTGCAGGTAATGCCATATTGTGTATGTATAGTCTAATCTGAAGAATAATTAGAAAGATGGTTGTATGAAGGCAGTATTTACTGTGAATGTAATAAGTTTAATTTGTGAGGTTTTTAATTATATCACAATTTTGTATCACAGCACACCCTTGCGAAAGGGCATTAGCTGTAATCAACAAATTACACCTAAAAACAACTTATCCATTCAGTTTCAATTGTGCTTGCATGGAATGGCACATACGTAAGTGTTTGTCTCATATGTAACTACTTGTCTATCTATTAGAAAAATCTTGGTGTATTTTTCCTTGTTAGTCACAGGCCATTAAGCCCTGTCTTGACCTGTCTAAATTGGAAACATGAAAAAGAACATTGGAACTACATCTTATTGGCAATAACAAGTAAAATAAATATGTTGAGTATGAGTTTTACATAAACCCACATCATTTTTTAAATAATTTTTCTTTTTATAAGAAATGGTGTTTGCCCATTTGCTTTGCTATACAAGTGTTATATGGATTAAGCAATATGTTTTAGAAATCAGTTATTCTAGTCATTTTAGGTAATTCGGCTAATGTCTTTTTTATATTTTTTTATCTTTAGCTTGATTTGGTCTAACAAGCAAAAAACATATATGCTACTTAAGAGCTTTATATTAATATTTTCATGTTTTAGAGGTTAATATTTTATATTAGCCAATCCTTTCATCTCATTTACAGGGACACATAGAGGTGGTTAGAAAATTAAGTTTCTATACTATCAAATGTTAACTTTCTTATTTGCTTTGTGGGGACCACCTTTACATCTAATATTGAGTAGGTCCTCCTTTTGCTGAGAAAATAGCCTTGACTGGACTCCACTAGACCTCTGAATGTCAGACATGTCTATCAGTAGCAGACACTATAAGTCCTATAGTTGTGAGGTTGGGGCTACTTGGATTATACGTTTTTCCAGAACATCGCTCAGATGCCTTAATGGATTGAAATCTGGAGAAGTTGGAGGCCATTTCAACATCTCAAACTTGTTGTTGTGATCTGTTGTTGCTCTGACCTAGTCATCTAAACATCACAATTTGGCCCTTGTCAATGACAATCGCAAATTCTTTTCTGCTATCAACAGATTAACCTCAGGGTCAAAATGTTTACTTGCTGCCTAATATATCCAACCTACTTCCAGATGTTACTGTAATGATATAATTAAGCAAGGCAGTTTTGCGACCTTGAATGTGATATTACTTTTATACAACCGTTCCTCAAATTACTAGCAATTAATAAGGAGATAAAAGGTTGTTTAAGATGACATAACGTTATTCTTGCAAAAAGTGCTTCCATGACTGGTTCTGAATGTGTTTTTTGGCATGCATAGTACTATAGCATCATTCTTTCACCCATGCTAGAGCCTGACAGTTAGTAATGATTATTAACACCTGCCCCCGGAGTGATACTTTTAGTTAAATGTCCCAGTGCTGTTGCTGTTTATCAGCACTCATGGAATAGTTCTTGTCCAATCAGATTACTTGGTTGGAACTAAATGTTGTATAATATCATCTCTATGATAATATTATCATGTCTACAGTATGCTTTAAAGAATCTCATCCTGTATGTTATAAACTGATCAGTTTCTTTGCTGCCAATTAAATTCATGAATATATGGTTTTGGATCTCAGATGACAATTTTTGATGATTTTGAAATCATTCAGAAGTAGCAAATAATAAACAATAACGATATTGTGTACTAAAATTACATTTTCGTGTCTTCCAGCAATGGCATTCATTATCGCCATGTTGTTGGCTAGCCTGAACAGTTGTTGTAACCCCTGGATCTACATGTTCTTCGCTGGCCACCTCTTCCGTGACCTGATGCAGGACTGTCTGACAGCATTACGCTGTAACTGTATGGTGCAGCAGAATCCTAACAGCCACTCAGCAGGCATAGTGATGAAGAACACTGGGAGTCAGAGGAGCCTCACCCAAACATCAACTACATAAAACGCCAGACTGCAAGGAAGACAAGAGACCTAAGGAATTCAAATATCTGCAAACTTTGACTGCAAATAGAGAAAGTGTACTGAACTTTACTGACTTGTTTTATAAAAAAGAAAGAAAGAAAGAAAGAAAGAAAAGAAAGAAAGTATAGTCAGAAACAATCATCACTATCCAATTCTTTAAAGAGACAGAACCTACCAACAACAACTATTGTCTCAAAGCACACTGTTCAGTGAAAACCTGAATAATTTTGCAGTTGAACATAAAAAATACACTATTATTCATGTTTAAACACCGCCCAATTCCATAATGTTTTATTTGTGTTATTGCACTGGAGTAATTGTAACAGACAAACTTTAGTAGTAAAAGCACTATTACTAAACTACTTACCTTTGACACAGATCTCTTTCAGAGGTACTCTGGGGACATTCATAGGTCATGTTCAGTTCATTGTAAACCCCATTGTATCTTTTTTCATTATACAGTAACTGAATTAAACATAATTCTCACACAACGTACTACATCTTGTAAAACAAAGACCTGTTGTTGTAAATAAGATGTATTATGACAGTGTGTGAATAAAACAAAAAAAAAATTATAATATAATTTAGTCTGAATTAAAAAAAATAATTGTATATACTTTGGCACAGACTCAACTATATTATATTATATTATATTATATTATATTATATTATATTATATTTTATTTTATTTTATTTTATTTTATTTTATTTTATTATATTTAACACCACACCTTTTTCCAACATACTCTTTATTCTCATAAAATTCTATTAAAAAAAAAAATCCTGATGATACCTAATTATCATTGTGGTAAAATTTACATCAAATTCCTTAGTAAAGTGTTGGACCACAACAACACATACTAAGATCTTCATTGAGTTTTGGTATACATTCTACAATAGTTACAGGGATCAACATTTTCTGAATATAAATCCCTGTAATGCTCTAGAATTTGAACGGATTTAAACTTGATAATTAATAGTGAATTTACTTAGAATATGAATGCATCTAAAACACTTTGGCAAAGAAAAGAAAAATCCCCAGATTCCAAATCCGATCGGGCACTGAACAAAGAAGCCAGGGATGGGATGGGATGCACTGAACAAACAAGCCAGCTTTATGGAGGTCCCATACCACAACCCACAGCACCCAAAGGATCCGCAATTAACATCCTGATGCCAGACACAACAGCATACCGCTAAAGGACCTGTGGAGCCACACCTTGTAGGTTCAGAGCCCCCCTTTTTGGAACAAAGAGAACCTAAAACCTAAGTGGCTTTAATGTTAATGGTTTTAAAGTTATGGCTGATCAACATATGATTAAATATACAATCATATTTATAGAAATCATATTTGACCAGAAAAGAAAGAAGACTGGAAAAACCTAAATAGCATTATTGTTGCTTTTTCCAGTCAGGACACAGGAAGTGCATTAAACCAGCCAAATACATCCTTTCAAAGTGCCAATCATGTTGCATCACTGAGCTGCATAACACATACAGAGGAAGGTGCTATCTGCCCTTTTGTCCTTTGTGAGCTCAGGGGCACTGACAACTGGTTATGAGTCATTCTGATATACAGACAAGTGTGAGTATGCCATCCTTCCAAACTAGACAGATGACAATGTTTGCTTTCTTGGCTCTTGATCATCTATAGCTGTAGGGAGCATGACAGGGATTTTAACTCACAATCATTCAACAGTAGGGTGAATATTTTTCCTTTGTGCCAAGAGGTAGCAGATTTCATTGTCATCACAATTCTTACATATTGGTGATCTAGAGTGTCAGAGGACAGATCTGGATTTCCATCAAGGGTGAGGGATTTTTGTTGTTATTTATTCATTTAACTATAATTACGGTGCATAAAACACTCACTTAAGACACCCATCCATCTGAGACTTGCTGTTTTACATATAATATTCAATGTCCTCTAAAGCGTTCTGGTCTAGAGACTATAAAGAGTCAATATCTATGTCTAAATGTGGATGTAGTTTAATATTGGTTTGCAGTGAGAACAAGGTTGCAGTGAGCAGGTGCAAAATGAAGCCAAACTACAGAAGAGACAAGCAATCTAAAAAACTGTTTTTATTTGTGTCCTCTGAGTAACTGGTAAACAGATATGCCAAGGGGCAAAAGAGAAAATAAAGTCTCACACGCATTCTCCCTCTAGGTTTGATGTATTCCCTGATTATTGCTGCCAGAATTGTTATACTGCCCACAAAAGCAAAACAAAAAAAACTAAAAACAAAAGCACAATTGGGATACTTCCCATCCAGCATGATACAATCACCAACTGATATTGTAAAAACTATTATCTGTAATGCTACCTTGCTGACAGCAAGCCTGTTTGATTACAATATTGTAATGCTACAGAAAAATTGAATGAAAAAAAAAAAACAACAAGAATATCAGATGATTTGCTACAACCTAGACCATTTACAAAGAGACAGGGAGACTTCATTCACTGTATATGTCAACATTTGGCCCATATATATTTTTGGGCCAAAATATCAAAGAATGATCAAAATGAAAGTGAATAATACATACATTTATGTATTCCCCCCCCCCCTCCCCCACCCCCCAGACAAGAACTACTGTATCACCTGGTTCACTTTGGGGGGAAAGTCAAACGCAGAGTGAAGATTCCCTACAGTAGGTGTAACTAATGACATTTTCTCAATTAATTGAATTTACAACTCATTTTTAGGAAGAGGGATGATCTTTTTTCAGTTCATTGATTCAGTTTGTTTTTGCTGACATGTTGGTGTTATATCTTTCATTTGGATGTTAAAAGGTGCATTGAGTAAATACATCTGGATCATACAAAAACTGTATGTTTGTCTTCATTTCAGGTTGCAAATGTGATTATTTTGTCATTTTGATTTGTTAGGCACTCACAGTCTTCAAGGCTATAGGGAAGTTCCAGGGCTCTCCCAAATCCCTGAGCACAGTGCATCATGAAAGAGACTCAAGCGGATTAATTCCCACCTACACATTGGCTATTGGAATAATTGTTCGTGATTGAGGATACATGTTCGTGTTAAAATGCAAAAATATATACTGTCTTTACATGAGGGTCTTTTGCTGTGTGACCTTTATTGTAAAGCATGTTTGAAGAGGTAGGCAGAGGGTTAGAGGCAGAGAGCTGTAGACACGTAGAGAGTTTTTGAACTTTAGGCCCAGAGTGTGCTGGAGAACACCAGAAAAGGAACAAAAACTGAAATGATAAACAATGTCAACCCACAGGAACAACTATGACGACATATTAATAATGAGTCAAGATTTTAATAATAATAAAATATTTTTGTAATAATCAAAATAAATAAGGTCAACAGAAGGATACAAGATTATGTATCAGTATAACAAATTTAACCACTTTTTTTCAGTGTCTAAGGTGGTAAAGATGCTGATCTGCTTTTTCACTACAGTGTTAATGTGAAAGGACAATGACAGGTTCTGTGTGATAAAAACACCAAGTTACATGAAACTCTCCCCTGGGGTCTAATTTATCATAAGGTGATTTTAGTTTTTCTCCTGCTTTGTGCTTAATTATACTATCGACTACTTTGTCTTGCTGATGTTTAGGAGAATGTTGTTCTCTTGGCACAAGTTATCTGAGCTATTAAACTTCACACGGATGCCTTTTTCATTCTCTTAGTGTATCTTCCCATCACAGCAGTGTCACCAGTAATCTTGATGATGAGTTTTAGTTGATGATGAACACTTTTAGACACTGTTGTGGATGCTAAATATGTTCATAGAGAATCACATCTTAACTGACCTTCAAAGGCATTCCTTTAAATCATTTTTGCACTCTATCTTTTCCTGGTACATTTATGGCCTTCCTGTGCTCTCGTGCAATCTACAGTATCTGTGAAAGGCCATCTGAAAAGCAAATAAACACTGCCTATACTGTACAAAAAAAATATATAGTTTTGTATTTCAAATACTTAAGAGCCTTTGACTGGATAAATGCATAGCTTATTGGCCTGCATCAAACAAACAAACAAATAAACAAAAACAAACAACGAAGGAGATTGATAAAGTTATTGGAATTAAGCTAAAAACTGTGCCATGCATATTAAAACATAAGATAATAGTGGTGACCTGTCAAAAAAAAACATGTGGTCAGGAAAAAACACAAGAATGATCTTGATCAGGGATCACAGGGTAAGAAAGGAAGCGACTTATGGCATAAATAAATGGTGTCCACCAATGTCCTTTAAATAATTAAAACGTATATATTTGATCATCATTGTTTAGTTTGACATCACTATTAGTGCATTTTTTACATGATCCTATGTGTGTGGCATGATCTTGAAGTTGTGGACTTGAGCATTAAAAGTAATGAAATTGAAATATTGAAATATTGAAATATCTGCATCTCTGTTCCAAAAACAGATAGATAAAAGTCACGTGATAGCACTAGGTGGATGAAATACATTATCATTTTTTATGTTATATTGATAATTATGTTTTTTGTTTCAATCAAGCATGATTTATTATTTTAATAAATTATTTTTCATATATGCATACTGTATTACTCATTTTGAAATTACTATAAATTACCAATGGAAAGCTTAACAGATTAAAGTGAGGAGATATGATGCAAGAATGTGAAAAAAGAAACTTATATTCACAAAGTTGCTTTTTTATGCACCATATGGTCAAATGTTTGAGGACACCTGATAATAAGATTTTAACATAACATACACATCTTCTGTTAAAGTAACCTCCAGTGTATAGTGAAAGCTTTCCGCTAGTCTCTTGAGGGGGGTGTGGGGATTTTCCCTTTGTTGGGTGCTTCATTTTTGTAAGCAGGAAGCACAGCTGACATCAGAGGCTCAGAGGTCTTTTAATACTCTTTCTTTTCATAAAAGATGCAATGGGCAAACATCATTGTACCAAATACCAGACTATCCAAATAAATAGCAGTACATCTATAAGAACTGTTAAAGCTAAGAAGATGAAATATCTGTCACTATTTTAAACTACTGTACCAGACCTTGTATTCTTTTTTGCACTATTAATGCTTTTCTAAATCCCCCACAACCTGTGTCTTGTTAAATCCCCTAAAAGGTATGAGTTAATTGTCATTTTTTTGTGGACTGGATTAAGAATGCTAGAGCACTCATATCATCCCTTTCTAGTGATCATCAGTGCTACATGATTTGCTGATTTTAACCAGTTTCCCTTCCCTTTTTAAATGAGATTATTGGGCATACAAAATGTTCATTCTGTCCTAGCGATGTTATCCCTCCTCGCATAAAAGAAAAAGAGATTTGTGATGCTATTGAACCAGTGATTCAGAAAGTTTTAAATATTAGTCTGACCACTGGTGTTGTGTCAGCAACCTTTAAGCATGCAGTGGTACAACCATTATTTTAAAAAACTAATCTGGATCCTTCTATTCTGTCTAACTACAGACCGATTTCTAAAATGCCATTTCTTTTAAAAGTACTGGAGAATATTGTCTCTGTACACTTGATGGAGAGAAGTTTTCCTGTTTGTTTTGGTGACTCTGTATCCTCCTCGGTGGCTCTCACATTTGGAGAATCTCAAGGGTCTTTTCTTAGGCCTTTGTTTTTTTTTTTTTTTACTTTACTTATTGCCATTTGGATCCATTATTAGCAAGTACAGAATGTCTTTTCACTGGTATTCAGATGATATTCAAATGTATCTTTATTTGAAGCAGTGGGGGAAAAACAGTTCAACACCTGACGTTCAGCTTGAATGTCAGTTAGATGTCAAAGCATGGATGGCTTTAAATTTCCCAAGTAGTAATGACAACAACACTGAAGTGCTGGTATTTGGACCCAGTGGAGCCTGTGTTGACCCTTTCATAGAGACATGTTTTCTTAAACCAACTGCTAGAAGCCTAGGTGTCCAGTTTAAAACACTGGACAGTGTTTTAAACTTGGTACAGTAAGATCATTTATTTTCAGCTTAGACCGTTGTCCTTGGTCAAGCCATTTTAGCATAAAAAGGATCTTAAAAAGGTTATACACACTTTTATTTAAAATCAGCTTGATTATTATAATGCCTCTATGTTGGTGCTGGCCAGGTCTAAAACGCTGCTGAGCCTTTATTTGCGGGAACATGTAAGTGAATTCACATATCTTCTGTTGTGGCATCAACCACACTCTGGCTCCCTGTGCAGTTCATGGTCAAGTTCAAGGTCTTGTTAATAACCTACAAATCCCTGAATAATCTAGCACCAACATATATTTTTGTTCTTTTGAAGCCATATGAGGGCGGCAAGGTGGTATAGTGGTTAGCACTGTCGCCTTGCACCGCCAGGGTCGATTCCCATCTCTGTGTGCATGGAGTTTGCATGTTCTCCCTGTGCTTGGTGGGTTTCCTCCGGGTACTCCGGTTTCCTCCCACAGTCCAAAGACATGCAGGTTAGGCTAATTGGTGTTCCCAAAATTGCCCATAGTGTGTGAATGATTGAGTGTATGTGTGTGTGTCTGTGCCCTGCGATGGATTGGCACCCTGTCCAGGGTGTACCCTGCCATGTGCCCTAAGTATCCTGGAATAGGCTCCAGGCCCCCGTGACCCTGAATACAGGATTAAGCGGTATAGATGATGAGTGAGTGAGTGAGTGAGTGAGTGAGTGAGTGAGTGAGTGAGTGAGTGAGTGAAGCCATATGGTCCAGCACTCTCAGGTCTGTTATTGACTTTTATTTACAGTGCAAAAATCTAGGTTGAAGAGTTGGGGCGATTGTGCCGTTTTAGTAGTAGCTACTAAACTTTGGAATGGGATGCCTCTGTACATCAGGCAGCCTTCTATATATATTTTTATATATAGAATTAATAATTAAATATTTCAGGTAATGTAAACAGTTTTATTTTATGTAGTTGATGAGATTTTATGCTGTTAATTATTACAATATTGTCTACCTTCCTTCTTATATCTTGCTGAGAATATCTTGAAAAAATAAACAGAAGACCAAAACATACATCCAGATAATTATACTGAGTAAACTTTAAATATGCAGGAGCCTATTTTAAAATGACCTGCCATCCTCATGTCCTAGTGCTTTATGTTCACTTCTGGCTACTTTTGGGCCACAATTAAGTGTTTGTTAAAGCTCTGTCTGCGTTATCCCTAGCTCTATGGCATGACCCACAGGCTCCACCCGAATGAGCATTCCAACTACAGTACATGACCAGTAGGGACTTTATCATGAAACAAAAAAAGACACCTCTAGTTGCAGCTGGGTGCATATGTTGTCTCTTCTAGCATTAGATCACTGATCGTTTGTCTGTAGATCACCACTTTATTGCTTTAACCCAACTAGTTAAGCAGTCCGCATTCCAATTGATCCCAGTGGTGTTCAGGGCTTTGTTCATGCCACTCGCGTACTTTCACTCCAACCTTGGCAGGCCATGTCTTCATGTTGCATCACAATTTGCCTGCCCTGGCTCTAAAAGGCTCAAACATGTTTTTAGCATAACAATGACTCCATGCACATTATTATGTTATGCTGTAACATGGTTTATGCTTTTAGTTTCAAACTGTAATGCTTCAGCATGTAAAGACATCATTCAAAAATATCCAAGGATGTTGTTAGATTTTAAACTTAGCACAAGCATCTCTAACTGTCCTCCCTTTTAAAAACTGTGATCCATCTGCTGAGCTAATGAAAAAAAAATGCAAAAATATGTCATGGTGAATGAGATGGTAGGTGATGTGGATCTGATCTGGAAAAATGCTCTTGAGTATAATCCAGACAATTAACTTTCAGGTAAATTCTAATAAATTAAGTAGGGCAGAACACATAACAGTGTTTTGGTTATTAATGAATGGCATTGTCACACGATAGTTTAAAATTGTATGTGATGGATTTAATGTGGTGTCCAAACATATCAAGCTCTTGTGTGTAAATGTCAGACTCAATGCAAAACTAAATCATCCATTTTGCCTGGAAAGCATCCTGTGGTTTAATAGTTCTGGACAGATGTTGCATACCTGGAAGACAGTTTCATCAGTTTCCCATTGACAAAAAGAAAAGATATTCATGGTTATCAGCCATCTAGCAGGGAGCAGAGGCTAAAGACCCTCTTGGTGATCACTGGCGCTTGTGTACTGACGTTTGATTCGAACCCTCTGACCTTGCTTGACTGCTCCCACCCTCTCTCAGGAAGACAGTGCCTCTACATTGTTTTCTCTGCTGGCTGCTAGGTGGAATGAACTTCCTTTAGATGTCTGTTCAACCGAGTCACTGGCAATTTTTAAGCAACGACTAAAGGCTTATCTGTTTAAGTATTTGGGTTAAAAAAATAAATAAAATTACATTGTTTGACTGATTACGATAAGACTGTCTGCCAAATGTCTAAATGTAAATGTTCAAAATGCTGAAAATGTTCTTAATCTTAAACAGTTTTTTAGTAATTCAACATGCATCCTTCAGACAGACCATTAAACACTCACATGACCAGTGCAAGTAATAACTAACACAGATATGGTGGTTAAAATTCAAACTCACATCCTCCTTCCTTTAGGAGACTAAATCTCAGGTTTACACAATTTCAATGCAATATAAACATCTGCAAATTTCATTATCAGACATAATGATTTCATTTTATTCAAATTCATGAAACAAGTGTTTCTCCAGACTATTTAAACATTTCACACAGCAAAACTCCAGCACATGAGCAAAAGCTTGTCAGTGTCGACCAAGCACAGAAAACATATAGCTTAATAAAGCTATACTGTATGTTAAACGATATACCACACTTACAAAACATAAATAATGACTCCTAATAAAAAGTTCAGACTAGACTTGTGTTATGATCTTGAAAAGATTTTCATGCCTTGTTCTTTAAATACCACAAGTCGAGTCTATAAGATGGAAGATAGTGTGATTGACCACCTCAAAGAGAACATCATACTTTCATAATTGTTTATAGTTGCATGCAAATGTTGTGAAATGTCTGTGAGACATGTTCCTGTTATCACTTAAATAAATGGCTCCTTACAGAATATTTTACCATATTAATGAAATAAAATTTTCCTGGGGCACTGGTGGCTCAGTGGTAGGCCTGGGTTCAATTCCCAGCCAGTGCCCAAAGCCCAGTGCTGGTCAGGAACGGCATCTAGCGTAAAACCTGTGCAAAGCTTGTATGTGGACCGCATGGTCTGCTTTGGTGATGTCTTGCCAGGAGCAACCAAAAGACCAATAAAAACAAATGATAATAGGTTTTGCTATGTTAAATAGTTTTTATTATTATTATTATTACTATTATTATGTAGATCGGCACTGGTGGCTCAGTGGTAGGTGTTTCGCCTGCCATGCGACAGGCCTGAGTTCAATTCCCAGCCAGTGCCCAAACCCCAAGCACTGGATGCAGTAACCGTCCCAAGCCGGGATGAAATGGGGGGTTGAGTCAGGAAGGGCATCCTGTGCCAAGCTTTATGTGGGACTGGATGGTCAACTGTGGTGCCTCCTTGCCAGAAGCACCCGAAAGACCAACATAGATCGTCTTCCATACAAGTCCTTGTGAACGAGGAGTGATAAAAGCACATTATTGTTGTTGTTATAAACCCAAAATCTGAAATACAAGCTCCATTTCTGTCAGAGCTATTATAGAATTTTTTTTGCCAAATCACTCACTCACTCATCATACTTAATCCTGTATTCAGTGTCACGGAGGCCTGGAGCCTAACCTAAGGAGATTTAGGGCACAAGGTGGGGTACACCCTGAACAGGGTGCCAATCTATCGCAGGGCACATTTGGCAAGTCAGATTTGAGAATGTATCTGTGGTACAACACAACAAATCTTTTTAAATAGACAACAAAGATTAAACCATTTAAAAGAACAGAATCAAAGTTCATTTTTAACACTGATTATTATTTTGTAACACATTACCCTGAAAAACGATTTAATAAGGTTTTACCAAAGCTCAGTTACATTCTCAAACCTGATTGGTCAGATTAATGTTCTATGAAATAATTGCCCAGACAATGGTAACAACTGATTCACAGAGACTTTTGTGGAAATTGATCTATGTTACATACATACATACTAAACACTTTATTAGGACCACATGTCCACCTATTTATTGATGCAGCTATCAAATCAGCTAGCTTTCTGGTAGAAGGAATGTATAAAAGCACACAGATGTGGGACAACTCAGTGATTTTACAGTTGTTGGCGCCAGATGGGTGGCTTTGCGTGGTTCTACAACTGCTGATCCCCTGGGATGTTCATGCACAACGATATCCAAAGTTTACTCAGAATCTTGCAATAAATAAAAAACATTCAGTGAGCTGCTGCTCTGTGGACACAAATTCCATGTTGATGAGAGAGGCCAGTGAAGAATGCCCACACTTATTTGAGATGATAGAAAGGCCTAGAGTAACTAAAGAAATGCACAACTGCACCTAAAAATCTGCAGGAACTGACAAGATGTGATCATGACAATATGGACCAGAATCTCAAGTGAATGTTTCTCACATCTTGTGGAAACAAAGATAAGCCCTACCCAATATTAGTATAATAAAATGCTTCTAGTAAAATGTTTAGAACGAAATACTCAGTGAGTGTATATTTACTACAATTCCATATCTCATACATAGTGGCCATTTACATTCAAACTAGACTATGAAAAAAAACTTACATTCAGCTAGTGGGACCAGCTGCTGCTGAAAAACCTCGAATTGGGAAAGTTGCCCAGGCAGCAACAAAGATGATTTACTATATCATTTGGTTTAGCAGCTCAACAGATGTAGTGATGATTCCAATAATGGCTTAAGTTAAAAAAAAAAAAAAAACACTACTATAAAATATCACTATCATTTTGTTTTAATGAGCATAAGAAAATCGTAAAGGGTTTTAAAAGTAGGCAATCATGATTTTTTTAAAAATCTGACCCAAAGTTATGCAACTACTTAAAATTTAATTTGAGCTTAGCACATTGGAAGTGGAAAATATGCCTAAGCTACAGAATGTACATAACGGCACATATCTTTCTTTCTTAAGATAATACAATTAAACAAAATTAAATCTATGTATCTAGGTGGGTAAATTGTTTAGGAATATGGACGTTGTCTATGGAATATTTTGATAATATATATAAACAGAGTTGGTAAGTGGGTGTGAGCACTGGTTATTATCAAAGGAATAAAATGTTGGAATTATTAGTTGTAAGTGGCCTTTCCATTAATTACATAATTTTTCATGTGAAGGTTCAGTCAATACAGCAGAGAGAGCAGAATCAATCTTGTGTGTGTATGTGTGTGTGTGTGTGTGTGTGTGTGTGTGTGTGTGTTAAACATTAATCACTGTTTTATCCTGCTGTAAGGAACATTTTCACAGAATTGTACCCTAGTAAACTTGGCTGCAGTGTACACTCATGCTTTGCACATCCTTTCAAAGCCAAATACTCTTTTCTTCCAATTCTCGTCAGTCATCACTTGAACACTCACCACAGAACCTGAAACACACACCCCAACAATTTTAAGGCTCCGTTCAAACTCTAGAATATATAAACAGATTGACAGCAAAATGAGATAACGCTCACTTGATGCACAAAGTCCAAGTATTGCAAACTGTTAAAAAATTAAAACTGTTAAAATATCATGTGCATGTTTTATTTGAGTCACAAGTATGTTTAAAAATCAGAAATGACAACAAAAAACATTTAATCTAGTTACCCCTAAGTCCAAACAAAAAGTGATGCATGCAAACACCTTTCATCTCATTCTCTTAAAAAAGGTCAAAGATGATTGTACATGTGCTTATGAAAAATAATTAAAAGCAATTTATGTTTTCGGATCAACTGAACAGTGGAAATTAGATTCCATGTTGAAAAATTGTGAGTAGCATCCTGTGCTGAAGCTGGAATACAGTTGTCAGGTGTCCTTTCGCTCCCAAAGTGTATTGTCCTGCCATCTAGTGTTTGACAACAGCATTACACCCAAATACATGCAAACTTTGTGAACTTGCCAACAAATTTACTTACTTGACATCCAGACTGACTGGTAACTAGAGCTGTCTAAAACACCACAGCCAAGAATAACAATACAACCCTCAAAGTAGTCCTGCATAAAGGCTTGAATGGTCCTACGGTTCAACTCACAAACAGAGACACATGCCACATGTTTTCCCCCCCATAGTTAATTTAAGTGTCGGCATGCGTGTGCAAACACTAAGCGTAACAATTGCTGAAATTGTTGAAAATAAGTAGTGAGAAATTGAACTGATAGTAGAGGAGTGTAGTTACAGTAATCCCTGGAATGCAGGAAACGATCAAATATCTACATGGATTTTGGTTCCTGAATTTGGAAATATGATAACTTATTGTATTTACGCATTAAAATCCTTTACACCATCTGCATGTCCATATGTGTGATAGTCTTTTGTTGCATGTGCAATCACAATACAATTCAGAGTAAATGCATGTTTTTTATAACTTACAATGCTATTAATCAGAAATTAAACACCAAGGGTGATCAAACAATGTTCCAATGAGAATTTGGTTAAAAATAAATAAATAAATAAAAATTCCACTGGCTGAACTTATTAACACTATATTTATACTCCTCGAAAATTCCAAAAGATGTGAGAAATATTTTTTTCTACAGTATCATAGTCCATGTTGAAATGATTGCATCACACAATCAGCGCTATGTCGTCATAGTGTGTGAAGGGCCCTCTTGTTTTCCTTAGGATTTTTTTTCCCCACCCTTTTGGACTTTTCAGGGGTCTTAACATGCTCAAAAACTCATGAAACTTGGCAGACAGGTTGGAATCTGCTGCCAACAAATGTTTACACTCATACACACACACACACCTCTCACGATGCACACACACACACACACCACACACACACATACACACACATACACACACCCCTCTCTCACGACGCACACACACACACACACACACACACACACACACACACACACACACACACACACACACACACACTGATGCACTCAACAAATATTTAAGCCCCAAACTGACATTAGCCCTGTTTTAACACACAAACACATCTCACACACTAACACACACATCACTAATGTTAATACACACAGGCTCAAACCATACACACAAACAAGCACAAACACAAGCACATTTACTCGTCACACACACACTGACACATCTACACGTCACACACCTCTCTCCCTCACTCTCACACACACAAACCCTTACACACTAATGCGCACACACACACACACACACGCACACGCACACACTGCTTGCACACACACAAACACGCTCATACATCACACACATGCACACATACATACACCCATATTACAAATGTTTACACTCACGCACACACACACACCACACACACACCACACACACACCATACACACACATACACACACATAATACGTGTGTGATGTGTGCAGGTTGTGAGGTGCAACCGAGTGGCGATGGCTTTTTCGAGGTCTTAACACACTTGAATGACACAGGTTGTGCGGTGCGGCCGGGGTGGGAATGGCACAGGGTGCTTGGGCCCGTCATCGTTGCTTGCAACTATATTTTCATTTGTATTTTCATGCTGCAAATATCCCATTCTACCATATCCCAAAGGCCCTAATGAGTTCAAGACATGGCTATTGTTGCGACCCAGTCCAGGGTTGGGAGTTAAGGATTGGGGTTACAGGTGATGTATTTTGGTGCCCTTGGTGCAACAGGAGAAGAGACACAGACATGGTATTCAAAACATACTTGCACATTGTCAGTCATAACACCATGTCATATTCATAAAACCAGTCTCAAACGATTGTCTTGTGAGACACGGTGCATTATTATGCTAAAGGCTCTCTGGTCAGCAACAATATTCAAATAGGCTGTGATGCTCAAGCAATTAGTGATTGCTATAACCAAGCCAAACAATTTTAAGAAAACATTCCCTACACCATTACATCAGCTCATTTAGCCTGAACTGTTGACACAAGGCAGGTTGGGTCCATGGGTTCATGCAGTTGCTGCCAAACTCTTATACTACCATCTGTGTGCATCAGCAGAAAATAAGATTACTAGACTACATTTTCCAGTTTTGATGAGTCAAAAGTTTGATCGTTAAGTTTCAATGTTGGCTTCTGCTGTCAAGGGGTTGCCACAGCAAACTACCTGATCTACACACAACTTGGCACAGATTTTACACCGGATACCCTTCCTGACGCAACTCTCCAATTTTATCCTGGCTTGGGACCGGTACTGCACCCAGTAGCTGGGATTTGGGCATTGGGTGGGAATCAAACCTGGGCCCAACAGGCAAGAAACCTATAACTGAAACACCAATGCTTACATTTTAATGTGTTGCACGTGTTAAGATGCTTTCATTCTCACAAGTGTACAGAATGTTATTATTTCACCTCAAACCTGTCTGATTATTCCTTGTTGACTTTTCTCTTATGAACAAGAGAGACTAATATGTGGATGAAACTCTCATGAGATCACAGGTACAGGAATACCCAAACCATCCTTTTTGTCACCAACAATCATGCTACATGCTGCCACATGATTGGCTGATTAGTTAATCGCTTGAATGAGTCAATGGACAGGTGCAGAAAATCATATCTTCTTCCAGCAAATCAAGTTTTTCCCTTACGCTGAGAATGGTGTGTCAGTGTGCCTTATCAGGCATAGCTGGTAAATGAGACGTATGGGTCCATGTTCAAACACTCTACCACCTGTTGCTTTTAAACATCTGGACAAGTTAATATTTAATGACATTTACGTCTCAGATGGCAGTTGGTAACTAATTCTGCCACTAAAAGGCAGAAGTAGAGAAAGAAATGTTTTAATCTTATGGCTGGAAGAGACAGGCTGGATTTGCAGGTAATTGCTTGGTACCATGTAACCTAATGTAGCTCTGTCATAAGTGTAGTTTAAGGTGATATTTCAGTTTTGTTGACACGAGTAGCACCAGGGGATTGTTGGTGCTGTAGTTACACCCGGGATAACCATATCATATTTTTTGTTTGTTGTAATTTACCTTAATGCTTTGCTAACGCTATCATAATGGATTTTTTTGTTTTGTTTTTCATTTCATAAACCCCATGCGTTGATTTGAAGATGTCAAATAATAAGATACAAATTCTGACTCATTCTAGCTTGTTTATCTTATCTATCTATTCAATGCTGATTCATATAGCTAACATTAATTGTATGGACCAACAGCACACTGTTGGGAAATAGCAGCATGAGTTTGCAATGTACTGTACCATTACGCGGCTGAGGTGTACCAATAGTGTGTGTGTGTGTGTCTTGCTGCTTGTAAGCAAGTCCTGACCAGGGTATAATTGTGAAATTTTATATGCACAGATGTTTGTGTAGGCCTGCTTGTGATTCTTGCGTCTACAGTGCCGCTGAATGAATCAGAATAACATTATTATGTTTTTTTTTTTTTTAATGCCTTTTTTATGTTGTAATTTTGATGTTTATGGGATAGGAGCTCATGAAATAAAAAAGAAAGCCAGTACCCGAAAACAGTGCACTATTTCCTGATATCTGTGTACGTACCCACAAACAATACAGAAATGTACAACTGGC
Organism: Clarias fuscus; assembly: GCA_030347435.1. Classification (NCBI taxonomy): domain Eukaryota; kingdom Metazoa; phylum Chordata; class Actinopteri; order Siluriformes; family Clariidae; genus Clarias; species Clarias fuscus. The sequence goes on along the minus strand of CM059206.1, from coordinate 21,552,484 downwards.
AAATCAACCACAATAATATCATGGTCAGCAAACCAGTTAGTTGTAGTTTTGGCACTGTGGGCAGGTGCTAAATCCTGCTGGAATTCGACACTGGCATCTCCACAAAGCTTGTCAGCAGATGGAAAGAAGAAATACTCTAAAATCTCCTGGTAGATAGTTACGTTGACCTTGGTCTTGATAAAACACAGTGACCAACACCAGCAGATGACATGGTGCCCCAAATCATCAGTGACTGTGAAAACATCACATTGGACTTCAAGCATCTTGGATTCTGAGACCATGGTTTCCACATGAAATGACAAAAAAAAAAAAAAGAAGATGACTTTAAAACACTTCCTCTCTCTGGCCTAGGTGTGACACTTCTGATGTCTCTGGTTCAGGAGTTGCTTGCTACTCTTCAACATCTGTGCATGGTGGGCTTTGATGCACTGACTCCAGCCTTATGTCACTTAAGTTCTCCCAAGTTAGAGTAGTGGTAATCACTGTTGCCTGTACACCTTTTCCTACCACACTTTTCCATGAATGTTTCAATACAGCACTGCAAACAGCTAGCACCTTTTGTGATTACCGTCTGTGGCTTACCGTCCTTGTGGAGGGTGTTAATGATCATTCTCAGGGCAGTGATCAATTCAGCAGTCTTTCCCATGATTGTGGTTGTTTACTGAACTAGACTGGGAGATGCACAGTATTTATGCTGGATAAATTGTAATTTGGCGGCACGGTGGTTTAGTTGTTGGCACTGCCGCACCTCCAGAGTCTGGGTTTGTTGTCCCTGTGCTTGGTTTTTCCAGAGGATTTCCTCTGGGTGCTCCAGTTTCCTCCCACAGTCCAAAGACATAAGGATTTGGCTAATTGGCGTTCCCAAATTTCCCACAGTGTGTGCGTGAGTTATCAGAAAAAGGGGTACAGTGGTAATCCCCATTGGGCTCCACAATCCTTAGTTCGACTACTATTTGGTTATTGGATGGATGGAAATAGTTATTTAAAACAATTTTCATGAGATAAACTTGTATATTAGTTTACAAGTAATGAATACAATTTCACTTTTTGAATAAATTTACTGAAAAAAAAAAATCCCCCCCAAATTTATTGCGATTCACGTTAGGCTGAGCTGAATATTCCACATTGTGATAAACACTAAATGCCCCAGTAACTGTCGTGGATGGGTAACTGCGTATGCGCGTGCCTGTGCAATCGTGCTGCAATAAATTAAACTTTGTTGCACATTCGTGGGGAAAACCTCAATTTTAGAACACCCTCGCTGAAAAGTCAAGCAATCCCATAGCACCAGTGAAAAACAGTCTCGGGTTGTTTGATTGGTAGTGCAACGTTTTGGGTAAATCACCGATTATAAGACCGATGGATTTCCTTTCGGTTAAGAGACACTGCAGCACTTCTTCCTCTCGCTGCTTCCGTCATGTGTCGCGCGACACAAACGTGAAGAGTGTCAGCAGAAACAGCGCGAAAGTTTGCGTCGGCGGAGCAACAATGCTTTTTTAATAAAAGGCTGTTCCTGTCTTCCTGGATTTTTAAACGGTACTGTATGTAGGACTCGCGATGCGCCGCGGTGATAAGACATGACGTTAGCACAGCCGTGAATTGTCAAGATGCTGGAATTAGGAGCGGTCTTGTGAAGGTAAGTCTAACGCTGCCTTTGCAACGGGAAAAAGCAAGGCGAAGGAAATATAACGTTAAACTGTTGCTGTGAAAGCAGGGTAATTTGTTTTATTCGCTCAAATAAGCAGACGTTCTCATTAAATTCACGCTGTACCACGGCCTATATTCTGAGCGGCGCGTTTCCACTTGAGTTATCAAGGAGGAAGTTATCATCTTGTTGTCTGTTGCTTCGTATCGCCGTCATTGTCTCTGGTGCGAGTGACGGCGCACTTTGTCATGAACGTTGGCGGTTTCGCTTCTTAAACCGGGGAAATTCTTTCTTTTTCCACTTAGTGGAAACTTAGCCTTATCACCTGTAGTGTTAACCTGCTAAAATATTTTTGAAGCAAACTTGTTTTGAAGGTCACTAAAAGAACCGGTTTGATTTGAAAGCATAACCTTTATGGTACGATAGTGACTCTCTCTCTCTCTCTCTCTCCATATTGCTTTGATTTGATTGACTTCATTGCTGCTTCAAGTCAAGTCAAGTCCATTTTATTTATATAGCGCTTTTAACAATTGACATTGTCACAAAGCAGCTTTACACAATAAAAAGAAGTAAGTTTGTATGCAATGTGTATGAATCAAAATGATAAGATTGTCCCTGATGAGCAAGCCGAGGGCGACGGTGGCAAGGAAAAACTCCCAGAGATGGTAATAGGAAGAAACCTTGAGAGGAACCAGACTCAACAGGGAACCCATCCTCATCTGGGTGATAACGGATAGTAGGGATTGATCAGCATAATAATGTGTACTGGAAGTTCAGTGTAACAGGAGATGTGTTTAAAATTAAAATTAAAAGGAGTCCAGTTTGTTCCTGGAGGCTCAGGTAGACTGTAGGAGATTCCAGTCCTGAGCTATCGAACAACTGAAGTCACAGGTCCCCAGAGCATCAATCGATGATAGGACAGTCTTAATGCAAACCATCCCCAGCCACCAACTTCACATTCCTAGAATTCCATTCTGTGTGGATTTGGACAGGTTTCCCCATGTTTGTATGGCTGTCCTCTGGGTTCTCTGTTCACCTCCCACCATTGCCACCAACATCAGGGACACTGGGTTAGTTTTCCATGACTTACTGGTCAAAAACAATTTTACTAAAGTAAAAAGATGGTTTAGCCTGTCACAAGGTCAAAATGTTACTAGCCAGACCTTCCTCTGCTTCAGTAAACTGATAATAATGGCTAGGTGCCAAGAATCAGGTACTTTGACAAGCAAAAACAAAAAAAGAGAGAAAATTACAGTAAAGGTGCAAGGGACGTCATGGCCAGGTAGTTACAGAAATATATTGGAGAGATCTGTTTTTTCTGGAGATCTTTTCCTGGGCATGAGCAAGACATACAGTGGGCCTGCCTTGCACTAGCCAAAAACATGCTTATAGCTGAATTGGCTTCTCTAAATTGCCCATGATTAATAAAGTGTCTGTAGTTCAGGAAATATGGCAAATACAAATGTGTAATATTTACACAAAGCTAATTAATAGAATTATGTAAATGCAGTACTGTGTTATTTACTAAAATAAATAATGTACATTACCAGACAAAAGTTTTGACACAAGTCTGGATTTATTTCCTACATTCTAGAGCAATACCTTTTTTTTTTTTTCCCCTCCACAACTTTGGAAATAAAACACATGCAGTCAATTTTAAGACATGGGGGTCAGCTGTTCTGGAATAGTTCTTGCAAGAACAGTATTGTCAAGTGCATTTGCAAAACCCATCAAGCTTCATGATGAAACTTGCCCTCACTGAGACCATTCCAGGAAATTAAGACCAAAACTTACCTTTGCTGCAGAGGAGAAGTTCATTTAGAGTTACCAACCTCAACAATCACCAATTTACAATGCTCAGATTAGAGCATTATGAAACTTTTACAGAGCATAAGTAGCAGTCGCATCTCAATATCAACTATTCAATAGAGATTGTTGCATATTTTGAACACCTTCAGCATTTATTTTACAATGTAGAAATGAATAGGCTATTTTCAGTGTTGGCTAAGGATGTGTTTTGTGTGCTTTTTTGTTTCTCTATCTGGTGTGCATGTTGGGTAATTATTCTTCTGGCCTCTGTCAGTGCAGCCTTTATAAAAGCTAATGTGACTGCATTTCTTCACTAGTGTGCAGCTTTTGCTTGGGAGTGTCAAATATTTTTTTTTGACTGTGAAATAGTAATAAAAACATTTAGATGCGTATGCTTTACAGTGATAAAATGTAAGGGAGAATAACCCTTGGTGCTGTGTAAACCTTATTTGTAATATCCTAGGTTATGTTTTTGTATGTAAATCGTTACATTACTCACTCACTCATTGTCTGTTCTGCTTCATACTGTATTGGTTACTGGGGACTGGAGCCTAGCCCAGGAGACTTGGGGCATAAGGAGGGGAACATCCTGGAAGGGGTGCCAGTTTGCCCAATTTGCATCGACAGAATGTATCTTTGGACTGTGGGAGGAAACTGGAGCACCTGGGGGGACCCACCAAATATGGGGAGAGCATGCAAAATCCATGCACACAGACCCAAGAAACGAATCTGGACCCTGGAAGTGCAAGGCGACAGTGCTTTAAGCCACCCTTCCGCCACAACATGTTTCCTTTCAATAATTTTTTTTCTTTTCTTTTTCAGTGTAGCAACAAACAAGTGTGTTAATGTATGTGGTTGGTCCCATTTTAATAGTCTGGTATCCAGTTGGTGCTGCCACCCCACATCCAGTGGTCCTAGGACAGTTCCTATATTCACCAAAACCCTGACCAGCATAAAGCCATATTTAACATGGCTATTTTTTTTTTAAATAATAAAATTATGTATAAAATCCATCTCATTATTACTTAAAATCTTCCAATATATAAGAAGTCCAGGTCCATATTATCTCTTGTACATGTTTATCTCTCTATCCCTAATATACTGTTTTTATTACTTAGTACAGCCTACATATAACATCTATCTTACCTTCTAGGCCTATTAGCAATGGACAGTCCATGTTCTGTAAATCGACGGCAGGCATGGGCTCAGTGCAGCCGCAATTGGCTCACAGTGGAAGATGCAGAGCTGCATGCATCTGCATCCAATAACTTGCATACCACTCCGGGTGCACAGCTCTCTCCGCAGGATGAAGTATTTCCTGAAGGTATGAACAATTACATTTTTACATATTAGTGTTTTACCTACAGAGGAAATTTATGATTTTAGCAGAATGATCAATAACGTGAAGATTACTTTCTAAGTTTGACATGTAAAGCTTGTGAAAGATCAAATCCAGTGTGTTGGTATGCATATGATTTCAACTATAAAGACCTTTTTGTTCTGTTTGCTCAAACATGTTGCCCTTGCTTGTAAGAAGGAACATCCGAGGAACAGATATGGCTTTTTAAGTGTCTCTTATAGCAACTATCTAGCATTGCAAAACTTGTATGTGTTATCTGACTTTTTTCTCTTCCCCAAGATGAGTGATTATGAAAGATATATTTATGAAAGATATATTTATGGGTCAGTGACTAGAAGGTGTTGAGGTTAAAAATTAATAAATTATATATATAAAATTTGCATTCAGCTATTTGGTTAAAATGCACATGTTAAATTTGTGTTGTTTTTATGTAAGTTTAAGATCATATTTGTACAATTTCTAAAAGTTTTACAAATGATGCACCTCTTGTAGCGCTGTAATATTTGTTCATTCTTTTCTTTCGCTCTTGGGGTTCAGTATTCTAGTGGCCTTTCTATATCTAGCTGCACATATTTGTGAACATCATCAATGGTATTTTTTCCATGAGCTTGAGATTGGATACATGCTGAATTTGCTTGTTTGTTGATGTGTTCATAAATGTTAAACTGAGAATGTCAGCAGGCATCCTTTTGTTATCTCTCAGTAGCTTGTCTGGTACTCTTCACTTTTTTTTTCTTCTCACTTTCTGCTTTTTTCGTTGTAAGCTAAGTTACAGGATTTGCTAGTCTTTTCCTTATTTTTTTTTTCTTTTTTCTGTGGATAACAACATATTAAATTTTTTTAAATGTGCATATAGGATTTTTTTAAATATCAAAACATTTCACTTTTATTTTCTGTTTTAGATCTTTAAGGACATCTAACAAGACACTTTGGCAAGGTTATGTAAAAGTAATAAATAAAGCCTTTATTTTGTCACATATACATTACAGCACAGTGAAATTCCTTCTTTGCATATCCCAGCATAACTGGGGTCAGAGCGCAGGGTCAGCCATGGTTAAGGGCCTTGCTCAAGGGCCCAACAATGGCAACCTGGCTGAGCTGGGAATCGAACCGCCAATCTTCCGATCAGTAACTCAGTGCCTTAGCCCTCTGAGCCACCACTGCCCAGTGGTGATTATGGTCTCTTGGCCTCTCAATTTATTTTTGCAGTGACGAGACTTTTCCTTGTTTGAAATTGGTATATATGATTAAAAAGGAGGATTTGTTATTTTAATACCCCCAGGCCAAGTAACAAAATGGCTTTACCATTGCCTTCCAGATCTTTGATAAAGTTGTGAAAAGATTACCATTTGACTGTTAACCCCAAGTATTTTAAATACAGTTACTGGTGTTGGTATGCAGCACTTATGGTAATCAGTGGCCTTCTTTGAAAAATAATTTCTTGTCACGTGATCACTTTGCGTATTATCAACAAAATTGCTCCCTGAATGATACACCACTCTGACTTTTAAGAAGTTTAAGTGACTGACATAGTTACGCAAATTATTTTACACCAAAGATATTGATGCTTCAATTTTTTTTTATTTTAGTTTTAAATAACTCTATTGCAAGATTATTGCGAACTGTTTAATTTGTGGGTTTTGTTGAGATTTCTTAGCATGATTGCCTGATATTTAAAACCGGGTAGATACTCTAGTTCCAAGACACAGTTTTCAGCTCCCAGTGAACTTCAGTATGTACAACTGGGACTAAAGCCTGCTACAGTTAATACTGTTAGTGTAGTACATAATGGAAGAATGATGCCACATTAATACTGTGTTGCGTGTGTGAAGAATATCTTTTTGTATCTTTTAGGATGGATCAGAAAATTGTAGCTTTATTATTAGTACTATGAGTATTGTATTTATATTGTACTAATTAAACAGTTTGCATGAAGACACATTGTCTCAGGATTTGTTTACAGGAACTAAGGGAAAAAGTGTAAATAAAAATGTTATGCTTAGTAATGTACTAAATGCAATGTTAGTGACATCCTGTTTGTGTTGTAAGTACTTGGAATAGATATTGCATAATGCCAGCCATGCTTTTGTATAAAGACAAATGATTTCCCCTAGAGAACAATATTTGCAAATGTTACAGTGAACTGGAGGTGTGGTGTGGTGTTTTTTTTTATTTAGGCAAATATGGCAACCACCTGGCTTGTATTAAGGGGAGGCTTCTAACAGAATTGGTTGAATTTGTATGTGCTTGTAAGAGGTTACTTTGTAAGCAAATGATTCTGTTTGGTTGTTTTTATGCTTATAGTCAAAATACAAATAATCTCTCACTCTCTGACACTCACACAAACTCACACATAGGCTAACAGTTGTTTATATGTATTTCTACAGGATGCTCTACAGGAAAGATTGAAACGTGGCTCCAAAGCTGTGGGTATGTTTTTGTGTGTGTGTGTGTGTGTCTTTTTATAAAAATAAAATCAGTGGAAAGTTGTCTGGTAAGGTTATGAAAAAAATAAGAGGAGAAATTAAATGCCAATTAAACCTTTAAAGAAACTGGAATCTAAAGCAATGATGTGTAGAAACATAACCTGAAACAGTTACCATTTTATCAGCTGGACCTTAGAAGAGAAGCAGATATAGAAAATGTGAATGACTGTAGTGTTTGGAGTCTGTCTTTTTTTTGTAAACGTTCTCCATTGAATGAAGTTGTGATTAATTTTCAGTCCGGGTTATTGTGTGTGCGTTTGTTTTTTTAAATCTGAGGATCTTCCTGCATGACTGCTATTCACCCACGAACCATGTTGATTCAGATGTAGAAGTAGCTGTTGTCATTTTTGTTTTTGCCAGCTCTCATACTTGTTTGTATGTATAAATTCAGAAATGATTCCAGTCAAGAGACCCCAAGCCAACTCGTGCTGGGTAAGTTAGAAGGAAACCCTGAAACAATATACAGCAGTTGGAGCACAACAGAGTTGCACATCATATGCAATTAACCTGAGTTGTCCTGAGATAAAGTGGCATAATGGACAATGTATTCTGTGCAAATCCGTTTTCATTTAAGAGCATGGTGTTTGCTAAGAGGTAATAAACATATGTCTTTTCTAGAATCTTTGCTGAAGACCGCTAACAGTTTTGAGGATGACCTAAGCCTTGGGGCTGAAGGTACATAAAATCAGTCCTATAGCACTTGAAGTTATTATTATTATTTTTTTTTTTTGCAAAAGGTTGTTATAATGTTCATATTTGAAGCAATGTGACGGGTGGTATGGGTGTCATATGAAATACAGTATAAGCATATTTTTTTGTCCGTCTGGGTCCTGCCCATGAATTCCATAGGATAATGCCTGCGTAGTTTTGGGAAAGTCCTAACTTGTTAGCTGATTAGATCACTTATCAGTGAATCTTTCTGGAAAATTTGCCACTGTGGTTATACAAAAAAACAAAAACAAAGGTAGTCTCTCCTCACAACAGGACTTATCAACACAAGATGCAATAATTAGTGCATTAACCCACCAAAACACAATATAAAGATTAAGAATTGTTGATGATGGAAGAAATTAATTATTTTATAATACAATTTTACATTATGCCTTTCTGTTCCAGCTACAGGAGCAGAGTTTGGATTGCAAGATGAAGAGTTTGGGTAAGGAATGTGTTACATTCAGTCATGGTGAAATCTTTCCCTTGAGGGCTGAAGGTTATTTACAGAGATACTCACTCACTTCTTTTACTGGATTTCTCTCCAGGCCCTGTCCATTGCTCCTGCCCCCTCCTAAATCACGTCGCAAAGATTTGCACACAAGGTTTAAAATCTGTTTAAATCTTTCGAACAGCTGTTATATCAATGTCTTTTTGTCCCAGTAATTCATTATTTCATATATTGTGGACATTTGTTTCAGCAGCACACCTCAGCAGAAGCTTAATCTGCCATTCAGAAACATGGGCCACAGTATGGCATCTAGTATCTTCTCATCCACCACCAATAAGACTGCTTCCAGGTGAGGCATCACAAAGGTTGTGATTTTCCACAAAGTGGATTTTCAAAGTGGACAATTTTCCCCCTTATTGTCTCTCACATTTGTTTTCTTTCATACACAAGTGTGTCTGAGGTCCTGCAGTTGTGTGCTGAAGATGCAGAGGAGACTCTGTATCAGTTAGGATTTGGTTGTGAGGAGCCACAAGTAACAGCCCGTATTCCAGCTCGTTTCTTCACCTTCCCATCCCAGCTCCGAGGCATCAACTTCCGCCTGTTCCTCGAGTCACAGCTGCGCCGCATTCGTGAAGAGGACCCTAGCCTCTCACTTGCAAGTAAGAAAGAACGTTTGATGGTTGTGATCTCATTTTTATATATTACAGGTTGTAAGGAATTTGGAAGCAATCATCTTCAGATCAAGAAAAGTTTTCAAATCGGAAAACCAATTTACATTCAGTTATTAAAGGAGTGGTACATTTCAAGGAGAAATTAAATGTTGGGAAAAGAACGGGATCACATTACGGTCACTTTTCAAGAGTGAGAGTTGCTAGGCAACTAATCATGGACACAAGCTAATAACTGAGGATAATGATTCATCTATACAGACTATGAAAAGGCACAGTACAGATGAAACGAGTGATTTCACATGCTTTAGTACATTTAACTGTACAACTACAATTCTACAGTATTTATAATTTAATTTGCATTATTTCTACCACATTGAAACATTTGTCACAACAAAATGTGTAATAAAACACACAATACTGCAGAGGTACTGTGGTGGCCAAAAGTATTGATTCAACACATGACATTTCTTATATGTACTTCTCCCCATGCACAAAATGTGTGATGACACTAATTAGTTCTCACCTATCTGGAGGAAGAGTTGTGCAAATTGAAAGCAGCTGGTTTAGTTGATGGATGGAACAAATATGGACTTTGCTTTGTGAAGCTGGGGTGTCTACCTCGGTATAAAATTATTACTCACGTATGGACAATGTTGTAAAAACTTTCTTTTATGCAATGAAGTAATCCTAATTTTGTCAGTTTGTCATGAAGTTTCATTAAAACATCATGAGTGTCATTAAAGAAGAAGAGTGTCATTAAAACATAAAAGTACTTGTCTCAATACTTTTGGCCACAACTGTAGTCAATTTCAGGCTATTTGAAATGTTCTCGAACATTGTGAACCTGACCTTATCATGGTCTTTTAATCTGTTATATATAAACTGAACTAAAGAAAAAAACTTGACTAGCAGAACAAGCAAATTTTTGCATGGAGAAATAAACTGCAGCTACAGTGTGTGGAAATCTACCTCAACAAAGCCTACCAAAGAACAAAAGTGATATGGTTCTTTCTTATGGTAAACTGGTGGCTGTAAGGCTTCCAGGAAACCGTTTTCCCATGTCCACCTACTTCTAGTTTTTATGAAAAGGGCTGTTCTATTCTCTGACACAGCATTTGCATGACACTGCCCCCCACTATTCATGAAACAGTAGAAGGCCTTAAAAATAATCAAGATCACTGAACAAAATTAAGTTTCATGAAATGCATCTAAAACTGATGATGCATGTGAAACTATTTATCATTCTAAGAAATAAATTTGCATTACTAATAAGTGTATTACATGTTTGGTAGATGGATCTTTACACAGGCAAAGCATTATCTTGACAATATCTACCATACCGCCCCATCCCCGCCCCCACCCCCCTCTCCAGGTCGTTTCCGTCAGGTGGAGGTGTTAACAGCAATGGCCAATGCTTTCTATTCTCTCTACTCCCATGTATCTCGGACACCCCTTCAAAAGCTGGGCCCTCCCGAATTCAGCTTTTCTTCACCCACTGTGGAACGAGGCATTGGTCAGCGCTTCTTCGGCAGCATCCGTACTGAACCACGCTCTCCTGTGGAACGTCTCAAAGACACCGTGTCCAAGATGTGCTTATACACACGCGGATCGGACTCGACCTCTCCACATTATTCTCCTCGAAAGAGAAATAGCCTCCCCGATGTGGCTGAAATGATGATGGGGAGTGTGAGGGGTGGAGAGAGCCATGTCCAAAATAAAGGAATGTGGATACAAGGGCCCCCAGCGACGCATAATGTGAGTGATGAAAAGGCTATACAGAATGCTGATGTTAAGGTGGCCGAAAAAATTAGCAACCATGACAAGACTACTAGTGCACATAAGCAGAGGATCCAGCGGTGGTCACAGTCAGGGCAGAGAGACGGCGTGAGAGCAAAGGCCTCCCTGTTTAAATCGGACCATGCATCTCTAGAATCTAGGCATAATCGGAATTCATGGGATACAGACTCGGATGAAGGTTCCTCCAATTTCTTTTTGCATTCTGACTCCTCAAAAGATCCTTCTGATACTAATGCACCAGCTCCCATTATTATGTATGATACAGTTTCCCCTTATGTAGTGGAGCATGTGCATAAAGCACCTTATAGGTGTGTCGAGACACATAGTACATCGGTAATGGGTTTATCAACTTCTAGTCATATGCACAGCCCAGACTCATGTGCTAGGACACTTGAACACAAGCCAGTTATCACTGCAAAATCATCACCAGCAAGGAACAAGGATGAGCTTTTAGTACAAACACCAGTAGCGTCAACAATTTCAGAGGGTGATCCCGTGTCCCTTCACTCAAGCATCAAAAAAGAGGCACCGTGTCGGATCATGGTTACTGGATGGGAGGACGAGGATGCTGTTCTCCACAGTGACCCATTTGAGGACAATACTTATTTCATGTACCCTGGTAGCTCTGTGCAAATGCAATCAGACCAGCAGAGGTACTTGAGCCCCGGCAACCCTTCAAGTGGCCACATCAACCCTCAGCTGAAACAGGTCAACTCTTTTGAGTTGGAGGAGGTATGAGCTACCCATACAATATGTTTTTTTGTTTTGTTTTTCTTTTAAAGTATATAGAAGACCATTTATCTTGGTATATTTAGGAAACAGCTGATGTGTTGAAGCCTTTGCATGCTAAAACAGACATGAGGTGTTTAATTCCTCGTATACCATGGCAATTTGATAGTTTCTTAAAAAAGAAGTCTTTCGACTTTCATAATTACTGCATGTTAACTTTGTATTATTATGGTGCTTGGAAACCACACATTTTATTGGAAAACTGATAACTGCTAGTTTGTGAAGCACTTTTTTTCATCACTTTATATCAATTTTTAATAATTGCTATAAAAGTTCTGTGAATTATTTGTTAAAATAGAAATATGCTGCCCATTCAATGTAATTGAGTAAATTAGTGACATGTATCAAGCAAAAATTTAAATGACTGGAACTGGGTTAAGAGCTGTCCAACACAGTATGGAAACATAAAAGTATGGTGTTGTACAGTCAGCTTTGCAGAAGAAATGTGGTCAGAAAACTTCACGACTGTTATCACATTCAAATAAACCTGGGCGTTGCCATATAACTGGCACTTTAAACTTAACTTGTAAAAAAAAAAGTAAATTTCAGTCCATGACTTTGTTTGAGCTGGATTCCAAGGGTGCTAGTGGAAAAATATTGGGATGTTTCACTGTTTGCATCACTCTGCTCATCTATGTTCATTACATAAAATCCTACTTCCTAGTTTGAATTTTTGAAATTTTTTTTATTGACAATTTATGAAGGGTTGTAAGCCAAAAATGAAATTGAAGCAGGGAGCTTGGTTTCAGGGGAAAGTGCCATTAACACCACACAATGTGCTTTGCAATTCATGTGTGAAAATAACTTTTCCTGTTCCCAACACCGCTCTGAACCCTGAAGTATGCCAGTGCCATCAGGGATCATCAGCGTAGTCATTCAGTGCATTCAGGTAGACAGCTAACTTAATTTTATTGCCACATAATGTTACTGAGCAGCAGAAGCAACCCAAGATCATAACACCACATGAATGCCTAGGCACTGTGCCTGATGGGTACATTTGCTTCATGAGCCCTTATCCCTGATGCACCAATCACTCTGGAATAGGGTCAGATTCGACTCGTCGGACCACATTGTGTTTTTCCATTGCTCCAAAGTCCAATTTTTATGCTCCCTAGCACACAGCTATTTAGTCCCAATCCTGAGTTCACCATTGTGTGTGTAGAAATGCTCTTACCTACACTATTAAACATAGCTGGGATTTCTTTTGTCGATTCTTATGATGCAACTTCAGTGTTTTTAATAACCATTCAGCTTTCACCATTTTTTTTATCACGTCTTCTGTTCCTCCATAATAAGATGTTTGAGAGTTCTTAACCCAATTCCAATAATTTAATATCATCTTAGTTACAGAATCATTATAAAGGTATCCATATATTTTTATAGTATTTTATATATACATTATCCCACCCCCTCCCAGGACAGCGCTTCCCAACTATGATCCCGGAGAATCACTGCCCTGTTTTCCTTGTTCACACCTACTTCAATTCAGAAAAAGCAAAAAGCTGTTAATTTGCCGATTAGTTAGATGGGGGTGCTGGGAGCTGAGAAAACACTAAAAAATTTATATATATATATATATATATATATATATATATATATATATATATATAAAATTTAGAATCAATACTACACACTTGTAAGCAGAGAATATAAATATGGCCACAGAAATCTTCTTACATGCTACAGCCCAAATCAGTGGTATTTATTAAGCATGCTTCCATAGAAAGGTTCATTACTTAAGTCTATCTTGTGTGCTGAATGATCATTAATATGTTGCTTAGGTGCAGAGTGTGGGAGAGGAGGAGAACACATCAGTGGAGCAATGTAGTGCATATACTCTCTCAGTCATGACATCTACAGATCAGAAATGTGAGTCCTACAAATGACACTTTTTTTCTTCTTCTTTTTAGTAGCACTGACTGGCAAAAGGCTTTCCTTCATATTGGATTACTTTAGACCACTTCTTCCTTAGACAAAATGTACTTTAATTCTCTCAGCCGAAGAAAAAAAAAAAAACCCTGCTAACTTGTGAACTGTATGTTCGTGTTAAAAGATTAACCACACATGAGAACAAGGCCTTATTACTGTTAACATCGAGACATGCACACAGCCTTGTTGCTTTTAACACCAGCACACACACTAACAAAATGGCAACTTACAGGAAGTCACGAAGAAAACCATGAGAATAGGAAGCCACATTCTAAGAAATTTGCATAGCTGAGAGTAAAAGGAAAGCACTTGCTGCAGTAGATTAATGAACTAATTTTCATGTATTCATTGACTGTCAGGTTCACCCTTGAGAGGGGACAGTTTCCAGTCGGACAGCAGTGGCTATGCTGAAGAGGACGCACAGAATTCAGTCACCTCATCTAATAGAGAGAATAGCTGAAGACCAAACCCCACACGTCACTCATCCCTAACGGTCTATTTTATATATTTTTTAAATAAGAAAATGCATAGGAGCTTTCTCAGTCATAACTTATTTGTTTTGCTTTTGAAGCTGAAATGGCCTTCCAACTGCAACAGAAGGCAAAGATATTTCTACTGTGTGTAAGCAAATTTTAATCACTTGGCCCTTTTGAATGTATTGCAGTTAGGCAGTACTAACATTACATTAACTTTTTGTTCATGTGGTTTTCTGTAGGATTATGTAAGTACGTGTTTTAAATATTTATTTTGTTTTATGATAAATTATTTATTTGAACATCAATGCTAATCAGGTGAATGGAAAAGCAAATGCTTTTTTTTTTTTTTTTTTTTTTTAAATCTTTGGTCTGGTTGTACCAAAAGGAGAGCATGGAACACTGAATTAAAAATGTTTTAGTTAAATGTTTAATTCTGCACAAAAAAAATTAAACTACTAAAATTTTAATATCATTATACAGCACATGATCTTACGCAATATCATAATTGATCACAAAGGGAAAGGGCAATTTTGCAACATGTGAATCCAACAATCAATCAAATATGGAGGTAGACTTGATGTACATTTAGTTAAAATACAAAATTAATCTAGGGAAAGGTTACTTTTAAAAGATCAAAGGGAAAAATATGGATAATTTAACAAGACAAATGAATTAATCACAGGGAGAATAGAAAAACAAGGGCCTCAATAAAAATCAGTCCTCAAACATTTTTGGATACAAACGACTTCAGTTCATCTTTCATTAGAGCTCATGGAGAGAAGTTAAGTGTCTTTGGGGCATGAGGAATGTTTGCCAACATGATGAGCCTATAACCTTCAATAAGCCCCCAGTTTACAGTACTGTAGTCGACAGTGTTGTCGTCTTGAAACCCATGTTTCTGGTGAAGAACACACGCTCACTTTGCCCCGGCCATGATCTTGAGGTATTGGAGTGCGTTGTGTGCTGCGCTGGCCCTTGCTGCATCCTGACTAGGGGCGAATCCATGACACACAGTTATGGGCTGCGTGGACAATTCCACAAGACACTGGTGCAGGCCACTCAGACTGCGTTCCTCTGGACAAAATACACACACTCATTTAGTTTAGGAGATTTGTCATCAAAAGAAGAATTCTTCAAAGAAGAGTACCTTCACTATCAAAGATAATAGAAATCATCTTCTGTTCAATGATTAACTGAGTTTACTGTTTAGAGTCATAACTTTTTCTCAACTTTCCATTAATAGAAAACAGATGGTAATGGGTAAACAGAAACCTGCTTGTTTTTTGTTTATTACAACTTGGATTAAACGCTGCAAATGGGACAATTTTATAAGAACTCAATAATATAACTAAATAAAGGAGTATGGAGTCTGATCTGGCACCTATAAGTCTAGGCACAATGTTTATATTAATTTTAAAACTGTAAGTAAAAGCTGGTTCCGGTTTGTGATGACTACCATTACATGAATTCCATTGAAGTGCAAAACTAAACTGGACCTTGTACTTAAAAGATTCTGAATGCACTTTTCCATTTGCCTCTTTACACATGCAGATTATTTCCACTATACAAAATTTCAGAAAACCCCACTCAAACAAAGATAAGTTGACTATGTTGCTCACCTATATCCAAATAGCTGACTTCAAAGCGCTGCTCTTCAGACAGATCGTGAAGCAAAGAGCAAAAATTGGAGTGGGGCAGGCCCAGAGGGTGACTACGCAGCTGCAGTATCTTTTCTCCTGCAGAGTTGCGCAAAGAATCCCATGTACATCCAAAACCCTTGCATTTCCCTCCCTCTAGCCTGCCACCTATGTGCTTAAAAAGAGAGCATATGGGAGAAAAAAAAAAACTAATTATTTAATGTATATTTCATTGGTCATCATGCCACATACAGGTGCATCTCAATAAATGTAAATATTAAAACATTGATTTATTTCAGTAATTTAATGAGTGAAACATTAGATTCATTACACAGACTAATTTCAAGTGTTTTTTCTTTTAATTTTGATAATCATGGCTTACAGCTAATATAAATCTTCTGAGAATTTGGGTTTTTTATCTTTTAATAACCAATTAAAAATAAAGATTAACACAATGTTGGACTACTGAAAAATATGAGCATGTACAGTACTCAATACTTGGTCAGGCATGGGTTGGCACTGCTGAGGTGTTACGGAAGCCCAGGTTGCTCTGATAGCGGCCTTTAGCTCTTCTGTGTTGTTGGGGCAGGTGTCTCACACCTTCCTCTTCACAAGATTCTATATGGGAGTTTAGGTTGGGCGAATTTGCTGACCAATCAAGTACAGGGTTGCCATGGTCCGTAAACCAGGTATTAGTTTTGGCAGGTTACCCACTAAGCAACAGTCCAGTCCTTTCTGTCCTTAGCCCAGATAAGATGCCTCTGACGATGTCTCTCGTTCAAAAGTGATTTTACACAAAAGGTTGTGACAGTTGTAGCCCATTTCCTGGATACGCCTGTGCGTGGTGACTATTGAAGCAGTGACTCCAGCTGCAGTCTACTCCTTTTGAATCTCCAACAAAATTCATGAATGGGCTTCATTTCACAATCCTCTCAAGGCTGCAGTTATCCCTGTTGCTTGTGCACCTTTTTCTACCACATTATTCCTTCAATTCAACTTTAATGTGCTTGGATACAGCACTCTGAACAGCCAGCGTACTGAACCAGACTGAGAGACCATTTAAAGGCTCAGGAAACCTTTGCAGGTGTTTTGAGTTAATCAGCTGATTAAAGTGTGACACCATGAGTCTCCAATATTGAACTTTCACAACTTTCTAATTTTCTGAGTTAACGAATTTGGGCTTTTCAATAGCTGTAAGCCATACTCATCCAAATTAAAAGAAATAAACACTTGAAATATACAAATTTGTGTAATGAATCTATATAATGAGTTTAACTTTTGGAATTGGATTACTGAAATAAATAGATTTTTCGATGTTCTTATTTATTGAGATGCACGCGTATTTTCTACGCGTGAACATCCCTCACCATGTTAAAGGTATCATCCTCCACCTCTGCTTCATGGCTACTGCGCATATCTACAGGAACATCATGGATCCGTGAAAGCATCTTTGCCGCTGCATTCCTCTTGGCAAGCTTCTTTGATGTACCACTACCTGTGAAAGTCAAGTAAACATCATGATTTCTTAAAAAAAAAAAAAAAACTATTTAAAAACTATTTTTACAACACAAACATTAAGCGCCAGTATTGTGTAGGTTCCCCTTGTGACCTAGGGTAGGACTCCACAAGAACTATGGGGGTGTTCTGTGATGTCTAGCACCAGGATCCTGGCAGTGGACCATTTGGGTGCTGTGGGTTACAAGGGTGTTGTCTGGACACACCCTTGTAGTCAGTCTGGACTCATCAGGTCACATGATGAGTCCAGACTGAGTCTATTCCAGACTGAGACGTGCTGTGGGTTACAAGGGTGTTGTAATCAGACCTGTTTGACAATTGGGATGTGAGGAGGTTAGTAGTCGGGGTCGCAACCTTGGGCTCTCAAACCGGGATTTGGGATGAAATTTCTCATGAATGAACATGTAAAACCGATTAACATTTATGTAAGACTTCAAGTACAATACAGTGATTAAACCTTTATCCTCAGTAAAAGATTTAATGGTGCAAACATTTTAAAGACAATCCATACATCCTGGCGCAGGTGGCTCAGAGCCCACTGCATTTGTTAACATGAACATTCAGGGAGGATTCTGGTACTCCTGATCCTTAAAAATCAACAGATAACTTGCAGAAAAAGACATCTGTCAGTAGGGACTTTACACACCACCATTTACGAACACGCTTGCATGTTACAAGAGCTCGGCAGGGAGTTATTGTCCCCCGTAAAGTCCTGACTCGCCCCAAGCCATTTCCACACATTTGGGCCATTAAAGGAGTTCCTGGGAGACCGGTGTTTCAGATTTAAAGCAGGCAGTCCAAATATGACTCCTGAAATCTTTCTACCACGAATTAGTGTAGGAGATTATATAGAAAAATTTGTTTGTGAAGAAAAAAGTTTTTTTTTTTTTTTTTTTAATCAAAAATTCTAGTTTGACTTCAACACTTTATTCAACAATAACAATAGTTTTCTCTAATGTACTAACTGGACGCCATTTACAGAAAATCTCATTTTAAAATGAACTAAAGAACATACATACCAATCTCAACAAATTTCTCTACTTTGCATGTCATGGTGAACTCTTTGCGATGTGCAGGCCCAGACTCTTGTGTGACTGTGTATTCTGGTAAACGCCAACCTTTCTGAACCACCAGTTCCTATAAAAATAAGTAATTCTTTACATGATTGTTATGCACTAACAAAATGAACTTAAAGTCTGAAAAGAATCTGTCTCTGACCTGCAGAGCTCCAACTGGATTACATTCAGCTTGTTGGCTAGAACTGGATAATTTAATCTCTGATTGGGAGCTGTAAGAAACACTCAATTCAGTTAACACAGCGTAGAGTTAAACCCTAAAGTACTTGTTCAGGTCTTGTCTTTAGGTCTTGTCTAGTTTCCTAGATCCATGTTTTGCTAACGTGGAAACATAATTAGGGCAGACAATTCAGTGGTTAAGGCATTCGAACACGGTTCGAGAAGGTCCTAGCTTCAAAACCCACGACCACCATGTAACCAGTGTTGGGCCCTTGAGCAAAGCCATCAACTGCTCAGTTGTTTAACGAGATAAAAATAGCTAGTCTAAAACTAGCAACGAACGATGTAATGACAATTAGTCAACTAGTTGTGCATTAATAAAATAAAATACTACTGAGTGCATTAATAAAATGAAAGAAAAAAATGTGTGTAGCAATGGCCCATATGCTTTTCTGGTAAATGTTTATGTTTAGGACCATAACAAAAAGTGAGCATGTTGTTAGCCTTCTGGTATGGACATCTGTGTTCTTTCCTCATACCACCAAGTAAAATTACAATGGGGTGATTAAGGTATACTATGGCTTTACACTGTACTTCATTTAACTGGGATCATTTGGAATAATTAATCTGCCTAGTAAAAAAAAGCCCTCCACTGTCAGTCAGATCACACATCAGCTATTTTCTAGGGTTAAATGAATGTTTGTTGGCTGATGCTTTGGACCAGTGTTGTCAGCAATAAAGTTTCCATATATCTATAGTTCAGCAGAAGTCAGAATTCTCAAGAAAGCAGTGCATGATACTTCCTACTTAACAAAACTTGACAGTTTTCTCAACAACACTTTCTCTTGTTGGAAGATGTAGCTTCACATTACCAGAAAGAAGAGCAATACAATTATTGAATATAATTATTATTAACCATAACAGCCAGAGAAACTGGAGGGGACACTAAATAAATGGTGCATTCTGATCACACATTAATAATAATAATAATAATAATCCATACACATTAAGAACATCCTTACCAGTCTCCCTCCAAGGGGATGTCTATGTCTTCAAAGTTTTCTCCCTCCATCACACTGCCCTTTAACGCTTCAAGCATCCCTCCTTTCAGCATCTTGAGTGCAGCTTCAGCGGCCTTGTGTTTGGCAGCCTTCTTGCTGGGGCCCTGGCCAGTGCAGCTAATCTCTCCCACAGACACGCGGAAGGTGAAGTTGGGCTGGTGGGCCTGACCTTCGGCCTTCAGCAGGTCATACACCGGTGTCTTGCCTATCCTCGTTCCATACTCCTGCAGCAGACTGATGGGCGTCTTCCCAGGATTCACAGCCAGCATTTGCTCTATACTGAGAACACTGACAGAAAGAGAGCGTGATAGAGGAATATCACTACAGAGCACAAATGTACTACCACCATCTGCAAACAATTCACAGTCCTCTCTGTGTGTATTAACGCTTACTATTATTCACTGGGGGGGGAGCTATCAATCAACTACAAAGTTATTAATTGGATAAGTAATAAAATACCATCATAATCAGACTAACGTGATTGACAATTTAACAGCTGATAATAAATTTAAATTCATTCAACACAGTATACAGCCTGGCTGATATGAGCAAATTGTCAATAAAGCTAACGTACGTTAAGTATATTACTGTTGTTTGGGTTAACTACAGCATACTAGCATTTATAGGAAAATAAAAACGCTATTTAAAAATGGAAAAATTTGTTAAGTAGAAGGGTAAAACAACACAATTTGCAATTACATATCCGTTTTCTTCCTTCCCATACTGCAGTAACTTAAATAAATGCATTACACAGCCACCAGTATGCTAGCTTAGCTTAGCACCGTTAGCGAACCAATGTAAGCTAACAGTCTGAACAGGACCTTACCTGGTGCACCCAGAGTTTCTCCTGTCCGGGCTTTTCTCCTCGCTCATTCCACAATAACAAACAGAAAGCCCACTGGTTTAATATCGCAAAATCCCCCCCAAAGAAATAAAGACCCCCTTAATATCATGAGCTTATAATTTTGCTTGCCGGTAAACCGGTGAGGCGAGAGAGCAGCTCCTGCTCGTACACTCTCACATGATCACACAACACAGTGTGAAGCTAGCAACGCTGCAGGCCGAATACGCACGCCGGGGGTACATGTAGCGCGCGTACAGGGTGTACAAGCCGTTACCTTCATGTCCCGTGTAGTAGTCGTTTATAGGAAATCATTTGGAAATCCAGTTACATTTTAGAGAGTCTCTGGTAAACACAAATATATAAAATAAGATTTTGAACAGTGAAGCGCGCAAAAAGTGAAGTGCGCATGCGTCGTGGAAGTACGACGCGAACGTGCACGAGAATAAATCCAGTTCGCGTTGAACTGCGATATCACGGTTCAGACGTTTCAATGCCAATTTAAGTGTGTCCATTTAAAGATACACAAATGCAGGCACTGGGTAATACAAACAAACCTATAAAGTATTAAGGATTCACACAAGAAAATAAAATAGGAGACCTAACTCATAATTCGGACACATTGTATCTCAGTGACACTAATATCTCTTAGTGTCTGAAGCGAAGAAACTAAACGCATATTAAATCGAGCAATGTTAGAGCAAGAAAATACACATTGTCCCTGTGTTCTTAGAAGCCAGGACCACCTAACCTTTTCTTACGATCATGAAATCAGGAAGCCATAAGAGAGAACATGCAAACTCCATACACACAGACCTCAGGTGGCATTCAAACCCTCAACTCTGGAGGTGCAAGACCACAGTGGCTTACACTAGCTTTTTTCGTGAAATTTCGCACATACAAACACACACACTGCAGACTTTTTTTCGAATTACTTTTTGGCATGTTTTGTTGCTGATCTTATAATTAACTTGGTGGGTTTCCTTCAGGCACTCCACTTTATTCCCACAGTGACATGCAGCATAGGCCAATTGAAAGTAGCAAATTGCCAGTAGTGGCTGCTTGTGCCTTGCAGTGGACTGGCACCATATCCAGGTTGTATCCTCCTTGCACCCTCAGTCCCCTGGGATAGGCTCCAGCCTCCCACAATTTTTTGTGTTCTTGGGTTTTGACTTAAGTATTGTTCTACCTTGTAAAATATAGTGAAAAAAGTGTAGTTACAATAGACAGCTTTTCTCATGCTAATTTTAGTATGTCTATACTTCTTGTTTTCCCCAATATCTGACCCTAATACAGTAGGTGACCTAATTTGCTCCTCAATGGTTTCTTATATTAAAATCCCAGCAAATACAGTATGAGTAGGGTGTCAGGCAGGAGCAAGGAGCCAGATATAAGCAATTACTAAACAACCCAAAAGACAAGCAAGTTCCGCAATCAGACTGTCAGCGCTGTTCGTGTGATATGAGGATGACAAAGCAATGGTAAAGACGCAAACTTTTTTTTGCAGTGTTAGGTTATTATGTGTCCATTTAATAAAGTGAAATTACATTTTAATCAATTCATGTGTAATATCCCATACAAAATATAACACATTATTTGGCTCAGAATGGACAGAATTTTAATGGAAAATAAAAAAAGAGATCCTCAGTTTCTTTCCCACTGTTCTGTATCTACTCCTCTCAATTCATCAAAATGTAGTCACAGGGCACTGCAGGGAGGAAACTGCTAGTAGGGACAGTGTAGCACAGATTGAGGGGAATTAAAAACATCATCTGTCATCAACCTCAAGGACATGAAAACCATAACCTCATTAATCTTTGGAATGTGTTCTGTCGATGTTTTAACTTTAGGTGTAAGTAATGATTCATTTTGCAGTTTTTAAAGAATTTTTTTCAAACCAGTCCATCTGGAACCTGAAACCATGCCATGGTTAAAATTACAGGAAAAAAAATATATTTGATGTGAACATTGACTTAAGTGCTTGAACCTATCTGCAAAAATTGTACGCATTGTGCTGATCGCACTGCTTAAATGCATTAATGTACTCGCTGTTTTAAAAGCACAAAAGATTATTGCGCACTTTGGAGTGATTAAACATGAGCATCTTAATTGTACAGGGTGCTTTTTTATATGTCCTGGCTTGCCGCACAGCTTCTGTTTATGATGATTGGTTGACTTCAAAGAAGCAGAACATCATAACCAGATGCCAATCAGCAAAAGGGCTGTTATACACTAGTGACGATTGCTTCATACTGTTCGAGAGTTGTCCCCCCTGCCATTTTTTTTGTTCCCCCTGCTTTCATAGTAGTAATGTTGTGCCATGCCAGATAACAATTACAAATCTATACAGTGGGTGGCAGTATGCAGCTAGTAGTGTGCGATCCACCAATAAACACAAAGAGGAAGATGTGTACAAGGAAGTTGACATTTAATCTATGCCTACTATTATTGATATTTCGGTCACAAAGTCAAGAAAGAACCGAGGATGAGATATATGATGAGATTCTAAATAATGCACCACACTGATGTTAGTTAGCAGTCAGCTTTCACACCTGACTCAAACCATGCTCCAATGCACCATACCACCATTTGCAAATCAGGTTGGCTGATCTCTGCCTGAGCATGGTACAGAGTATTCAAAATACTCAAACATTCTGGACTAAGGTCAGCTGTACCCAGAGTGTGCATAATATGATAGTAGCCTTAAATGAAGATGGAATCACCTGTAGTCTTCAGTCGCTGACACCACCTACAGTAAAGCAATGACTATGATGAGATAGGAAAAATGATCATCTTAGTGTTGAATCATTTCTATGCAGCACCAAAGTAAATTATTTTAGGTAATTATTTGACAACTTTTATTATATAAATCATCTGAAAAAAATACCTAGGCTCTCTCTCACTCTCTCTCTCAGTCACATACATACACACACATTTGGGAGTGGGAGGAAACCAGAAAGTCTGAATTAAACCCATGCATATACACAGAGATTTTCCATTCCACACACAGAGTAACCCGAGCCCAGATCAAACCCAGCAGCATCAAGCTGTGCGACCACTCGTGGCCCTACTCCTACATGCATTCATGCTTCATTTTTCACCACACTGACAATGCTGGTACATTAATAAAATTTTTTGAAGGGCTTATAGCAGCCTCTACAGGCATGAAAAACAAAGTCTCCATGACTACATTCTTACTGTGCACACTGCCAAATATCAATTGTATTTCCCCCTTATTTGTCTCTACATTGGTAGCTTTTAAACTTTTTGAGGTTTTTAAGCTGTTGTGACAAAGATGCCATCAGACACCAGAGCTTAGTTTGCACTTGGGATCAGTTGGTAAATATATTGTGTAAATAAAATACTGTAAATAAAATTATTATAAATGACACTTAAGGATTTCTGAAACTCATAAATGAGACACATGCACATGAGCAATCTCTGGATATGGCACCAACCCCATGACCTTACTGCTGTAAATATGTGTGGTGTTACATTTCATGTGACAACTGCACATAAGACCAGAAGGGTAGGGACAAGGGAAGTAGTATAAAATCTAGTTTATTTTAAATGACTGGTCTTCTGGATGGAAATTAAATAGAATCTGTGAGGTGAACAAAATAAAATAAATAACATAAAAAAACTGTATTTTAGAGGTAAGTACCTCATTTTAAAGGTACAGCAGAAGGGAGAAAAATTCTTGTGTTTAAAGTTTAGATGCTTCATTTAGTGTTCACTTTTAACCAGAGGAAAGCAGGACTGAAGAATTGTATTCTCAAACAGTCTTTTTAATCAAAATATCAGTGCAAAGGACATTCTTAGAAAAAGAAAAAAAAAGGTTCTTCATCGTACTTAAAGATTAATTGTATATAAAGGGTGTGTTTAGGGGTTCTATAAAAGCCTTTAACTGTTCTTTTAGAGGCCTAATCAAAGAACCCTCAGGGGGACAACATTTCTTAGGAGTATAGGAAAATCACATACGTTCAAATCACACTCAAAGGTCCTTAAAACTTAAAGTGAGAAACTAACATGAGAAATGCTGTAGTTCATATGCAGTTACATGTTTCTCGTTAAGCCATTACTCTTCTTTTACTGATTCTTTAGCAGGCTTCGCCATAGGCTTCTCCACTGCTTCCTGCTCAGTTTCAGCTGGGATAATGTCTCTCATTTGATCGTCTACGTTCCCATTTGTGGTGATGTCTGTCTCATCGGAAGAAATCGCAATCTCCTCCACCGCAGTCCCAGATTCTTGCTCTATATTACCATCTTCCTGGGACTTTATTTCTGTAGTTAATATTTCATTTGAAATCTTGTGGATTTCTTCTACAGCATGCTCAATGTTTTCCTCACTAAAAACCTCATCAACTATATGTGTGAGCATGTCGGTTTCCTCTGAACCCATCTGCATTTCCTGTGCTGAAGTCAACACTTCTTGCTTCACCACACCAGTTTCCTCTGTTTCAGTAGGGGTGGATCTTGAATCCTTTAAATTACTCTGATTTGCATCAGGCATTTCTATTTGCTTCTCTGGTTCACTAGTAACAATGTTTGCCTTTTCTGAATGAATTCTAATATGTTCCTCACCTTTCTCATTTACTTCCACTTTCTCATCCACAAATTCCCCTGTTTTAAGAGTCACTTGATCTGAATCCTCCAAAGATGTCTGCAGCTCATCATCAACAGTCTCCTTCATTTCATTTGTGGCCGTGTGTGCCTGTAAAGTCTCTTTACCTTTTGAAATATCCAGCTCTTGTTGTTCTTCGGTAGCCCCCACTTCCATTTCTGTGCCCACTTCATCTGAAAGAGTTTGGCTCTCTTTTACAGGTTCCTGCACAGGCCATTCCTGTGGTTCAACTTCTTCAGCAACTGTTTGCTTCCTATTAAATGAATCCTCTTCTTTTTCTCCATCTTTCACTTTAACCTCTTTGTCTTCTCTAAATTGGTCTTTTTCTTTAGTATGTTCCAGTGTTTTTCTCTCTTTGCTGTCTGATGTGGTGACCTGTTCCTCAATGTGAACCTCTTCTTCAGGTCTGCTGGATTGCTGACCTTCAGACAGGAACTAAAACATGACACAAGCAAGAGATTACAATTGGGCAATAAAATTTGCAGTTCAGATGTACACAAAGTCTAATTACTTTTATGTATTGGTTGTCCCTGGCCACTGCATGTGGTTCAGGGCATTCAGTATGTGCTGTGCACACAAATACCTCCATGTTTAACACTGTTTTTGGTTTACAAACATCATAAAAATCACCTTTGGTTTACAAACATCATAAAAATCGTCTTAGTATTAGTTAAATACAACCTCAATGAACAACAACAAATAAATTATGTAACTCACTCATGGTCTATACCGCTTTCTCCTGATTACAGGATCACAGGGGGCTTGGCGGCTACTGTATCTAAGGAGACCTTGGGCACGAGGTGGCGTACAGCCCGGACGGGGTGCCAATCCATCACAGGGCACACACATACGCGCACGCTCATTTAAACACTACGGGCAATTTGGGAATGCCAATTAGCCTAACCTGCATGTGTTTGGACTGTGGGAGAAAACCGGAGGAAACCTACCAGGAAAACATGCAAACTCCATGCACACAGATCCAAGGTAGGAATCGAACACCGACCTTGGAGGTGCAAGGTGAGAGTGCTAACCACTAAGCCACCCCAAATAAATGACTTATTTAACAAAAATGAAGACCAAAAAAAAAAAACATGTAGCCAATATTAAGCACCCCCTTGCCCATGATTCAATGTAAACCTAACTTTATAGATTTACAGCAGCAATAACTTGAATAGTTTCCCCACATTGTTTTGGAGGAATTTGCCTAATACTAAACCAACTATGATCACTGATGATTTTTATTATATTTTTACACAAAAACACATAGAATTAAAAAGGGGGTACTAACTTTTGAATATGACATACAAATAAAAATGTAATTGTCATCCCTGCTTGTACCTGGATTTGTAAAGCCTCCATCTGAGCTGTGAGGTGGACATGAATTTTGTCTGTATTCGTCTGAAGATCTTCCAGACGCTTGTATAGAGACCTCAGCTGTCTTTCAAGTTTGTGAGTCCGCTTAATTTGTTCAGATTCCAGCAGCTCCCTGAGAGGAACAACAGTGTGGTTAAAAAGTAAGACATGCTTTTCATTTAAATTAAAAGCTATTAAATTATACTATTCTTTTGACTCGAGGTGTTCTTTTTTATGTATTTGAAATTCACAAATACAAATTTGAAATCCACAAAAGCTTTTAATCATAGCTATCATACATTCACCACTGGGACTTACAGGGAAAAAATTACTACAAACGTTTTTATACTCACTTGATATCAATGACCTCCTGTGTATTTGTAGCAAGTAATTCCCGGTTGCTGGCAAATAACTCTTTTATTTCATTGATCTCCCTCTTTTGACCCTCTAACCTGGACATCAGACCTGTGACAACAGAGATCTGCTCGTCCAAACGCAAATTGGTGACTGAAAGCTGGCTAGAAAACCCTGACATCTGAAGGGACAGCTCTGTGTTAGTACTCAACATGGTGTTGACACTCTGCTTTACAAGCTCAAACTCAATACTTTTGTTCTTAATATTTGCATTTAGGGCAGCGATGGAGATTGTGTTCTGCTGGAGCTCTGCCAGTTTGTCGTTCATCTCGGTTTGCAGGGACCACACTTTGTTTTGAAGGTCTTTGGACTTAATTTGCTCAGATGTGGAAAGAGCAAGTTCAACCTGTCTCTGTGCTTTAGCATAGGCATCTTCCAGAGCCACCAGACGCTCTTCAAAACCACCCTCAGTGGCAAGCTGATGAAAGAAACAAACAAACAAAAAAAAAAATCAGAAACCCAGTGTACACATAGTGTGGTTAAAATGAAAAATGATACACATATGATTGACATTTTTAAATCAATATTTTAACAGGAAACAAAGGAGAACAAAGATCATTTAAAGGAACACAAAGCACAATTACATGAATAACACCAAATTAACATGTCATATATATAAACATATATACATACACACACAAGATGCAAGGAATATAAAGAGCAGAAGCACCTCCTCTCTAAAGCAATGTTGTACAAAGAAACATGACACTACTCTGAACTGGCCTAGTGAAGCTATTAATGGCCTGAGGTGGTGGAAACATTGGGGAGTTTAACACAGTCACATGTGCAATCTGCTCAGCTCTTGCTCTTACTGTACATGAAACTGTTAAAAAGTGTGTTTTGTTTACATTTTTTTAATTTATTCATAAAAAAGCACAGCTTATTGAAATGGTTGTTCTATGACACCAAATAATAGTTTTGAATAAGATTTTTATTTTCCCACGCAAAAAGTGAAAACCAGGTAAAGGTCGAACATTTAGACTGCCTACCTGTGCTGCGTTATCAGGCTCTAATTGCTGCTGCAGCTTGATTATTCTCGCCTGCATGGATATCAGCGTTTCCGACAGGCTGTCGATCGTTTGTTGGTGATCACTACAGACCCAGCCGAGCGCTGACCCGCCGACAGCGAGGATCAGCAGTAAAACACCAGGGATTACATATTCGCTAAATCCTCGGGACGAATGTCCTGCAGGCGGCTCTAAAGGTAACCAGCTATCATCCTGTTTACTGCTGCTACTCTTTCCTCTGCGTCTCGCCATCGCTCTCCTCACAGAGCTGCAGGGTTTACACCCGTGACCCGATCACCCGGAATAAGCGGCCCTGTTGTGGAGATCGTCCTCCAGCGGCTCAGCGCGCGCACTACAGGTGGTTACGAGGTCAAGTGTGCGCGTGCGTGCGTGCGGGAGGGTCGTAGCTTCTGTGTGACGCTGACATTTTAAACCTGTGTATCTTCTATTGTACAGCCGCGGGCAAACGTTTTTGGAATGACACAAATATAAATTGCCACAAAATCTGCTGATTCAGTGTTTTTTTATTTATGTAATCTTTTTAATCAAGTTAAATTTGAAGCATTTCATAAGTGTCAAAGACTATTACTGAAAATTACATGAAGTTCATGTAAAGAGTCAGTATTAGCAGTGTTAGCCCTTCTTTTTCAAGACCTCTGCATTTCGCCCTAGCATGCTCTCAATCAATGTTGTGAGCCACATCCTGACTGATGACAACCCATTCTTACATTATCAAAGCAGAATTTGTGCGCTTTAGTTTGTCCACCAACCAGGATTGACCACAAGTTCTGAATGGGATTAAGGTTTGGGTAGTTGGCTATGGACCCAAAATTTCTATGTTTTGTTCCTTGAGCCACTTAGTTATCAATTTTACCTCATGGCAATGCTGGAAAATGCATTGTTCATCAACTGTTCTTAGATGGTTGGGAGAAGTTGCTCTCGGAGAATGTTTTTGTACTTTTTTAGAGACCTCAGCTGTCTTTTCTTCTACGTACAAGCATTTTTCTGGATGCCACAAACAATAAGAAAGGGGATATATCAGAGAAAATTACTTTATCCCAGTCCTCAGCAGTCCAATCCCTGTATCTTTTGCAGAATATACGTCTGACTCTGGTGTTTATCCTGGAGAGAAGTGCCTTTTTTGCTGCCCTTCATCATTTACTGATAAATTTAGTCAAGTAACAGAGAAACTGGAACATAACTCACTAGATGATTTGTCAACCTGAATAGATTTGAATGGAAAGCTTTTTTTTATTAGACTTTTTTAAAATTATTATTATTTTGAGACATTAGGTTTTAAGTTTCATTAACTGTAAGCTGTAATCATTAAAGCACTTGAAGTCACTTTGAAATATTTATGTATTATATAAAAGATAAAACCAAGATAAATCATGGTAAACATTTTTGCTACTTTTAAAAGCATCCGAGTTTGAAAGTAACAAATAACTAAATAAAAATGTAATTAACTAAAACCTTTTTTTTACATTACAAAAAAAAATTCTGACAATATGGTGCATGATTGCATGAGAATACATATGATTTGTGCTATATATATATATTATTTTCAAACTTGTCATAAGTAAATAACATACAGGTATCGAACAGAAGAAGGGTAAAAAAAAACATTAGCTGTACCGTACCATGGAATATTGTGAATGCCATCATCAACAAGTGGACAAAATGAGGCATATTGTGACATACCACAGATCAGGATATTTCATGAAAGAACAGACAGAAAAATTTATTAGATAAGTTGCCAAAAAGATTAAAGGAATTAAATGAAACAACATTAAAGGAGCTGCAGTAATATCTGGTAATAGTAATACAAAAAAAGTGGAAAGGTAGTGGATAAATTAGCCCACAGTGGAACATGGCTATGACAGCATCATGCTATGAGGCTGCCTTTCTTTGGCTGGGACTGGGGCTCTTACTTATCTATTTTTGCTCAGTACCTGCAGGCAAAACATGCTTTAACAAAGTATTAGTTAAATGTTTAAAGAGTGTACAGGGTGTACAAACTTTTCCAACCATCTTAATTCCCCTTAAGTCCCCCCTCAAAAAATTCTGTTTGTATTATTATTATTATTATTATTATTATTATTATTATTATTTATGCAATTATTTTATTAGTTGCATAAAAGGTAGAAAATATCTGACATGATTATCCTGGGTTTATTTTTACATCACAAAAACCTAAAGTTTTAAAAGGGTGCAACAGCAGGTTAAAGGTCTTTAGTATTGTATCAAGCCATGTCACTAGCAAATACAGTATTTGCTGCATTTGGGACCATGATGTATGTCACCGTAATATTTTGGAATGGAATTTAAATATAGAGATAAAGCTACAGCAATCAAGCTTTGTGTACAAACACATAAGATGCACACACACTGCCTGCGGTTCTCACTCTCTTAGAAAATGAAGGGATCACGGTAGTAACATAGTCAGATGTTGTGCAAAGGGACATTAAGCAGCATAATTACTCTAAGCAAATGTTAATATTCTGCTGTTTTTGAGGTTGTATATACAGGATAGTCTTAGGGCCAATAAGCATTTTTACAACATCAATTTATCAAAGTAATTTTCAGTATATGACAACATTTGAGTTCTGGCTGGAAATTTGTATGGATGCATATTCAACATTCTTTTCTGTCAGCCTTCTGTATGGAAAAATAAATTACCCTTAAGAGCTCTGAAGCTAAATGCATTGAATGATTTTAGTGTTTCATTTAGCATTTTATTGAAGAGTATTTGCAGATGACTGAAAATGTTATATGTTCACTGGTTTGCATCTATATTTGATCTACATCACTGGTTCCCAAATAAAATACTAAAATGTTAAGTTAAAACTAACTTCTGCATTTCTCAAAGATAAAGGAAACCAGAAGAATTGGAAGAAAGATGAGAACTGTGCACAATTTCGAAAGCTAAAAGAGCCTACATGCTTCCTTTAAAATGTTACGGTTATGATTAGGTGTAGCTACTGTAATAATAATTAGCTGTATTTATAATGTGATTGGAAGGTTATCACAGTAATAGAAATGTGTGTGAGTTAGAGAAACACAGACATATTAGAGGAAGTGAGAAAGAGACAGAAAATGAGAGTTACAATCTTAGTATTCATGGGCTGTTTTGCTTCGAAATTAAGTGATAAAGAAACCTGGGAGAAAATATGTCAAGTGAAAAATTTCCAAGTAAAAGTTATTGATTTTGACACTGGATCTTGGAGGATAATGAAAAACATGGCTATCCAGTGGCCTTGATGCAAACTACCTCAGAACACCTTGGAGTTTTGTCACTGTGTTCTTCTGCTGATATACATTTATCATAATTATACCACACTGTTGTTGATTGACATCAGTAAATTTTAATTTTAATTTTACAGAAACATGCAGGCAGAAAGAACATGCCAAACTCTGCACAGACAGAAACCAAAGCTCAGGATCAAACCTGCAGCTGTAAGGCAGTAGCACCTCTATATCATACAGTATGAAGCCAATTATCACAATCACAAAAAATGTCTTATACTGAGTTGTTTTAATATTTTATTTCATAATGTTGCAAGGCACAATAAGATTGTTGTTGGAGATTTAACTTTTTAATTTATTGAGCTATTTTGGTTTGAAATAAAATGAGATAGTCGCATTCAAAATAATAATATAATAAAATATAAAAAATATTCAATTTTTTAAAATTTTATTTTTAAGGCTGATTGAGATATTGTCATTTACATGCAAATCAAAATTGAGTAATTCACTAAAATGACATACCTAATTTCAATACTTCAAGCACACATTTATTTCGACACACAATTTTCTCCATTTTTTTCCTCAAAAAAAAAGGGGGGGGGGGGGGGGCAATGTGCCACTGATATAGCATACAGCTTGCTTTGATCCAGGTTCTCTAGCTTTTGTTTTTCCACTTTCCAACAGGTAGTTTCTTTCACTCTGGGAAAAGAAAAGGAACACATTACGTAGCTTGGTCATGGCCCACTTTACATAATAATCAATAAAATAAACTTTGTTTTAAATATCCATCTGTTCTGTTTCAATCCACATGCACACCTCTCACTGTCAGCTTGGTAGAACTCTCAGCCTGGCCCAGAGAGTTCTCTGCCACAACTTTGTACTCTCCTGTGTCTTTGGAGCCCACCAATAGGATGAGCAGGGAGCAGACTCCACATGTGTTGGAGATGTAGTAATTGATATTTGTGTTGATATTAACATCATTGTGATACCAGGTAACATGAGGGGTGGGATTGCCACTCACAGCACAATTCATGTAGCATTCATAGCCCTTTGGAGCTATATGTAGTTTCAGAGGCACCGTAAATTTGGGAGCTGCCTGGAAGTTCCGTTTCTTTGGTTCTGG
This sequence comes from Clarias fuscus, assembly GCA_030347435.1. Lineage (NCBI taxonomy): Eukaryota > Metazoa > Chordata > Actinopteri > Siluriformes > Clariidae > Clarias > Clarias fuscus. The sequence goes on along the minus strand of CM059206.1, from coordinate 21,520,304 downwards.
TGGGTTTATTATCAATTTACCTTTAGAGAAGAATAACAGCATTTAGTACATGATTCTGTTTATGTTCACACAAAATGCATTGTTTGTGGTCAATAAATGAATCCTCTGGCATTGTTGGTAGGTCATTTTAATAAGCTAAACTGATTTGTGAAATCAAGGGCTAAATCAGGTGCAGTATTTCTTTTGAAACTTTCTGGTTGGTGGCTAACATACACTGACCAGCCAAACATTAACATGATCGCCAAGTGATTTGAATAACATGGATTATCAATTATATACCAGTAAACTGGTAACATGTCCATGAGACACCAAGACTCACCCATGGACACAGGGATAAAAAAGCCAGCCAGTCAGGCCCAATCCCACATAAAAAGCCAATGCAGCACAAATCACCAAAAAGTCAATGCCGACCATGATTGAAAGGCACCAAAGCATCCAATACACCACAGCCTACTGCGCACAGAGCCCAGAAGGCAAAGAGACCAAGGTCTCTGATCTGGCCTCCAAACTCCCCAGATCACGATCCATGCACCCATGGGATGCACTGGACAAACAAGTCCAATGTGTGAAGGCCCCACCCCACAAACCACAGCACCCAAAGGAACTGCTGCCAATTTCCTGGTGTCAGACACCACATCATTCCCTAAGAGGTACTGTAGAGGTACCCTGAAGGGGCCAGAGCCACCCTGGTGGCACAAGGGTAACCCAAAATATAGATGGTTTTAATGTTAATATTTTTAGTGGTATAACTGATCAGTGTTCAAATTAGATTTCATAAAACAAGAAGTACTGGTTTACGACATCATTCATATTACACAAACAAAAGACAGGATGCAGAAAAATATCTTTTGTGAAATCATGTATGTTCGAACCTTTCTTTTTAACAGCTCCCCATACTGCAGACTCAGACGGTTCAGAGAGACCCATATCATTTTTAGCATATACACGGAACTTATACTCTCTCCCCTCTATAATAACGATGGTAAATCTGTGGTTAAAGAGGTGGTCTGCTACTGTCCCCCAGGTCTGTTTAACAGAGTCTCGTTTCATCACCATGTAGTGGAGCCGGTCATCTCGTTTCTCATCAGGAGATGGAGTCCAGGTGAGGGTTAAAGTCCCCCCAACATTCTGATCAAGTTGCACTTCTCCTGGAGGCTTGGGCTCATCTGAAAATATTTGAATGATACAGGATTATTGTTGAATAAATCCAAGGCTAAATCTTGGCAAGTAATAAATACCAGGAATAAAGTAAGACATTCAGTTTACAAGCTGGAAGTGCTTAAAATTGATAAAGGCTACACATTTAAATAAAAATGTAAAGTAGTCATACACATTAGATGATACTTGTACTATTTATATTACCAGTGACTCTAATATCAATGTTGAACGTTTCTTGGCCGACCATATTTTTGACAATGATAGTGTAAATGCCACTGTCTGATCGATCGGATGTCGGAATTAGCAGCTGGGAAACTTTCTCAGAATTAGTAATTGTTACATGTTTAGCTACAGGCACATTATCCTTCAGCCAAATGACGTCTGGTAAAGGTGAAGCCTGCAAGTAAAAATAACAATAGCAAACCTGAATAATATCATTCAATAATGCACCCATTTTAAAGATAGTTTCTATAAATTGTATGTAACGTTAACAGAGACCAAATTGTATCAGTAATATACAATATGGTTTAAGCTACACTGGATCTCTATAGTTTTAAACAATTGTCTGTCTATAAAGTATAGTACCTCAAAAGATATGGAGGCCCGAACTGTGTTTCCAGCTTTTACAACCATAAAATTTTTCATCTTGCGGTCAGTGAATTTTGGTTTTACTGTAAAAGCAAATTAGATTGCAAATGTCAAATTATGGTAAATGATAAAAAAACATCAGCAACAACAACAATATTTATGCCTACCAGGTGGAGGCATGGCAACAATGTAGTCGTCAAACACTTTTGGAGGTCCCTCTCCTCCTTCATTGGTTGCAATAACCCTTACCCAGTATGAGTTTAAGGGTTTCAGACCTGTTACAGTGAAAGAGGTCTGGACAATGGCATTTGTATTGCAGCGGCTCCACTCGATCTGGTCTGTAGGTCTGATTTCCACAAAGTACCCTTTTACTCCATCTTCCATTCCGTCCTCCACATGTGGTTTAGTCCAAGCCAGGCATAAAGTATTGTAACTAGAGCCAGTTAACTTGAGATCTCTAACCTTCCCAGGAGGCTCTATGGTAAGAAAGATCATATCAAACATCAAAAAGTTAGACTGAAAAGTCTGATAAAGACTGTTATTTATATCGGTTTCTAGAAATGAAAAATGACCAATCTAATTGTTAGATTTTTAAAAATCTGACAAAGATGTAATGTCATCGTACTTTTGGGGTCTCGTGCAAATACACTTTCAGAGGGTCCACTCGGTTCTCCAGGACCACACATGTTAATTGCAATCACTCTGAATTCATACTCCGCTCCTTGCATCACATCTGTCACTGCAAACTTTTTTTCTAAAAATAATACAAATGTAAGAATTTGTGAAGGTAGGTTATTTGATCTTGGTAACATCTGTATCACTATGAAATATTTAAAGCAACTGATACCACCTAAGTATAAGTTATGTATAAGAACATCTTGACATGTAATGGACAAAAACCTCTAATTGGCTCATCAGGAGGGTTCACATGACTCCAGGTGTTACTGCCCTTTTTGCGTTTCTCCAGATTGTAGCCTATAATACTTCCTCCACCGGTGTTGCTTGGTAGGGCCCATGCTAGATTAATGCAGTCTTTAAAAGCACTGACCACCTTAGGACATGCAGGCTGACCAGGGAAAGCTAAGGAAACAGACAGCTGTATGAAATGGTTGAGCATCAACGTTATCCAAGTAGCAACATAAGATGTTGAGAACATATATATTTTTTGCTGCAATTTTAGTAAAAAATTTTTTTAATAACAATTATTGCCATATGGATAACACTTAGTTTGGGTAAGGGTTATACGTTATATAAGGGTTATATAAATATAAATATATGTAAATACGTACCTAGTGTGCCAGCTGCAATATCATTAGTTTCCATGATCTCACTAATGCCTTCTGAATTCTTGGCACTTATCCTGTAGCAGTACCTTCTGCCACGCTCAATATTTGTGTCTCTGTACTCAGGTTGTCCAGGGATTTCTCCAATTTTAGTCCAGGTGTTGCGTCCCACCTGCTGACGCTCCAGGATGTAGTTGGTTACAGGACAGCCTCCATCATCTTTTGGAGGCCTCCATTTAATTTCAATAGCAGATAATGAACTTTCTACCACATCTATAGGCCCTTGTGGTGGAGTTGGTTTGTCTAAAAAAAAACAAGAAATATAAAGATCATGAAATGGTTTTATTATTTTTTTGTTGTCTTAACCATATTTCAATGCTGGTTGAAAAAAACAACATACCAAGAACAATAAGGTTAGATGTTGCCTCAGCGGTGGCAAATTCATTTTTAAGTTTGATTTTGACTTCGCCTGTGTTTTTACGCTGACATTTATTGAAACGTAGTCGGCTCTGAGTGTTGGAACTCTCAATCCTGACACCGTGGCCTTCCACAAGCTCTACATCATCTTTTAACCACTGCACTCTGATTGGTTCCTTTCCTGAGAATGGAAGCTTGAAAATGGCATTTTCACCGGCTTTTACGACAACACCTTTTGAGAACTTAGCCATGGCATCTGTATAAATTTTTGGTGGATCTAAATGTGAGTGGAGAAGGTAGAGAGAAGTTAACTTATGTAGAAAGACTATGGTTGTTTATGTGGTCTGATTACAAAGGGGAATGAAAAAGAAAATTATTATCTGATGTTTTTACCTTGAATAATTAAAGAGGCCTCTGATTTACGTCCTTCTGCTTCAAACCTATACACTCCTGCATTGCCCTCCTCACAATTTCTTATTTTTAGTTTGTGAACGCCCCCTTCTTTGGAAATAGTAATCCCGTTCATAGACTCCAACTAACCCACAAAACATAATGAAAACAAAGTACATGTGAAATGTTTCAATTTAACAGTTTAAAAATGTATTAAATCAGTTTTGTAAAGACAGAGTACCAAAGGGTACTGATTATGTCCAAATGTTGCTGCGCGTTTATGCAAATGTGGCTGTTAGAATGGGTTACCTTTTGCCCATCTTTGTACCAAATTCCAACAGAATCCTTACTGCTGAGTGTGCAAGATAATTCCGCTGTCTCTCCAATATTGGCAGCAGTATTAGATAGTCCACTAAGAAAGTGGACTTCTGGTTCTGGACACACGAACAAGGTTGACTGTTGCTATTTTTTGCATAATGGTCATATACATTTTTGAATTACTAGTATGGTATGCACAATTCGTTCCTGTTTATTAAGACCAGATCTTCAACATACCTCTCTTTGTGTCAGGAACCAACTGACCACTTCGTAGGTGCTTTTTATGTTTCATGTCTCCAGTTCCATCCCCATCCGTTATGATCCCACCTGCTCCATCCCCACTTCTGCTATCTTCCATTAGTCCACTTACTCCATCTTTTCCTAATCCATCACCTGATAGTCCATCTTTTCCAGATCCATCACCTGATAGTCCATTTTTTCCAGATCCATCACCTGATAGTCCATCTTTTCCAGATCCACCTTCTCCAGATCCACCAACTGACTGTTCATCTTTTCCAGATATATCTTTTTCCAACCTAATACCAGATACATCATCCTTTATTGATCCATCTTTGCCTGAACCATCTCCTAGAAGTCCATTTTTCCCCAACCCATCTTTCCTTAAGTCACCTCTTCCCTTTCCCCCCTGCCCACTTCCACCTCCCACGATTCCATCTTTTCCAGTCCCATCTCCCATGCTAGATTCTTCACTACCAGCTCCTCTGTCTGTCTTGGCTGTTGTGCCATGTAGCTTCCTGGCCTGCTCTTTACCCAACTTTTCAGCATTATCTGTACCTCTCTGGTTTTTCCGAAGAGCAGTTATGTTTTCTAAATAAAGAAAAGGCATAGTAAATGGAAAATATGTAGGATTACATATTAATTTTAAACCAATGGTTCTATTAAAAAAAAAAAAAAACTTACCTTCCACAGTCAAAGCAGCTTTGGATGAGTTGATTCCAGCAATAACTGTGTAGGTACCACTGTCTGCTGGTTCACAGTTCTTTACTACTAATCGGTGAGTAAGCATATCTTCTGAAACGGTTATACTGTATTTATCCCCCGGCTCAATGTATGTATCATTGGCATACCAGGTAAGTGTTGACACAGGATCCGATAATGCACATTCAAATGAAGCATCTTTGCCTTTGATCACCGAGACATCCTCCAGACTGCTATCAAATTCAACATCTGCAACTGAGGCAAAAAAATGGAAGCAAAGTTGATTGTGCTGCTACAGTCCAAACTTTGGAAGTACTCTTGGATTTCAAACTTAGTCTTACTCTCCAGTTCAGTTGAAAACATGTTTGAATCTTCCACATTCAATTGATATAGGCCTGCATCTTCTGGGTCAACATCATTAATGGTAAATGTGTATTTATCACCAACTTTCTTCAGATTGTATTTGAAGGAACCTTTAGTGCCATCACCATAGTCAATTAAATCACCATCCTGGAAAGAAAAAAAAAAGTTTAATTAGATAATGGCCAACTAAGTGGAGTGATTTTTATAGTAATATCTACATATAGAAATATCACTGCAGGTGCACTTGTGGCTCTCACCTTGTAGAGATAAATTTTGCTACTGGGATTCTTGAGCTTCATTTCAAGTTCAAATTGAGCTTTTCTATTTGGTTTGAGCAATATTGGTTTCATATTGTCAACCTTTTCAACATACTGGAAAAAATAAAGAAAACAGAGGTAAATAAGGTACAGTGTAAGCTTTGCAACTAAACAAATCTAGCTAAATGGAAAAATGTGAGAATAAAAAGGTTAAAAATACATGGTAAACACTTCAAATTCATCTTTGACTGCAAGTCTGGAGGTGTTCATACCTTTGACTGTGCGTCCTCTCTTTCCTTTTTCATCTGGTTAAGTCTTTTTAGCATCCATCGGTAGTCAGTAATTCCAAAGTCACGACAAATGCGCTCATAGTCTTTCTTCTGAGCACTCAATAACACTTCCCAAAACTTTGGGTCAACCTCTCCCTCTTTCATGGGTTTTGCTTTAGCCTTTTTCACAACTCTGTGCAAAAGTGGTAAGGATATTTTGCATGAAAAATTTGAAAGCGGCTTTCTATTCATACATATTAATTGTAAAAATGGGTAGGATGGAAAAAAAACTGTGAAAAATGTAGATGCTTTAATGATTTGATTGTGAAACTTTACACTGTTTTCTTCAGCATTTTCCTGAAGTCTTCAGGTTCATTTTGTCCTGAATCAAACACGCGCGCACACGCACACACACACACAAGTAAATCAGTGAATGAAAAAACATATCCATTTAATTTCTAGTCTGAAAACTATTGCTGTTACATTTAATTCAATTTAAGCTTATACTAAATATTGCAGATTTTGTTTTGAATGACTACATTGTGCATTTGGCAGTGTCAGGGTTGCCCCCTAGTGTTGTGTTTTTGTTTTTACTGTTGGTATTATTGTTGTTATAGTTGTTGTTTTTGGATTTTTTTTTATTATTTGTATTAGTCCCAGCCTTCACAGTTCTAGTTTTATGTGTGATTTGAGTTTAGTCATTAGTGAGGGGAATTCATTTGGCTGAGCTAAGCAATAAGAGCCTTCATTTAGTGCTACTCCTGCCTTTCATAAAACAGCTGACATTAGTTATGTTTTGATCTATGATTGCAATGTATGAACCTATATATTTCTTCAATTATTCAATGTACTTATAGTAAACCTTAGAAATTCTAGAATACCATTATTTTACTTATTTTATATTGTTTTATTTTATATGCCTGGTATAAAATTATGAATGTACAAACTTCCAACATTATTTCATACGTATAATGAATCTTTATATCCATACTGAACTTTGTAAATTAGCATTTTGCTACTTTACTCTCTTAACTCTTAAGTGCATTCATCCAGCATCCAACATTATTGAGATGTTCAGATTAAAGAATAAGAAATATATAAAATAAAATAACACTCAATAGAGAACATTCAGTCACTTCATGGCGTGCTTATGGCTGACCATTGTGGTGAAAAGATCACCTGGGGTGTATAAATAAATAAATAAATAAATAAATAAAAACCTGGAAAAAGAATAATCAGGTCCCTGACAGGAGCTGGCACTCATCATTCACATAAAAGTTTCGGCTCATAGAGCAGGAATTCATCACTATCAGTCATGACAGCAGATGATGGCAGCAGTAAAAGGCGGACCATTTATTCTTCCTGTCGGTTACTGACAAATGAGTATTATTAAAATGCTATAAAAATGTATTGCTAATTTTCTATATCCTTACAATGACTGCATATATAGAGATCTTAATCCTAACACAAACATGAAAGTAAAATCTTGTCTTGAAGAAAATTGTATTGAACTGACCTTATTAAAAGTTTTTTTTAGCAATCCTGGCCTAGAGTTTAGTCCCATAAACCAGTTTAGCCCTGGGTTTAGGAATGTGAGACCTGTTAGCCCTGAGCTAAGCCATGTTAACCTTGTTATCCCTGAGTTAAGAAGCCATGTTAGCCCTGAGCTAAGGCCTATTAGGCTTGTTAGGCCTGATCTAAGTCCTGTTTGCCATGCTAGCCTAGAGCAAAGTTCCATAGGCCATGTTAGCCTTGAGCTACAATACAACATGTGAGTTAGCCTCTTCGAGACCTGGTAGCTCTGGGTTAAGCCCTGTTAGACCTGTTAGCTCTGAGATAAGACATGCTAATTCCATTAGCCCTAAGCTAAGCCATGTTTGTCTTGGTAGCTCTGAGTTAAACCCTGTTAGCCTTGAGCTAAGCCATGTTAGCCTGATTATGCCTGAGATAAGCCAGAGTTGTCCTCTTAATACAGAGAGGTTCTCTGTGAGTGTAGAAATGTTTCCTGTTAGCCTTATTTACTCGAGCCCTGTTTGCTCTGCATAAATCATATTCTGAGAACCCAGAATTATTCTAAGCTGACTCAAAAGCACATGTCATGCCAGACCAGAATCATACCGTCCTGATTTACACGCTGATCTGCCTAAGATATGCCCTACACCACCTGTTGACATTGTGATAACAGTTCCCTGGGCAAATGAGCCCTGTGTTAATGCCCAGGTCTGCCACAGGCCCTATTCCAAGTCCCACCCAGGCCCATGTCAGCCTTGGCACTGGAGGGATTTTTGGGGTATTGTCCCAGACCACCATAGGCATGATGTCAGAGTCATGAGTTTTCTTTGATGATGTCTAAGCAATTATTTAAATTGTTCTGGATAAGAGTGTCTGTTAAATGCTCTTTCCAGAAATGTAAAATGTTTTTTCAATGATTAAATCCAACAGGATGTCTGCATGAAATGTAAAGATAAAGGACATACAGTATTGTCCTAGATAAAGAATAACAGAAAAAGCCATGGTTTTATGGGAAAATAAGCAACAAAAGGTTAGTGTGCTGTGATCTACAGTTGGTTATTTTCTTGTATCTGCTCATCCTGAAATGTTATATTCCTCTTATATAATAGGAATTTTGAAACAATTACATAATTTGTATTTTATTTAGGATTCACACACTATTCTTATCTATACTTTTCTGCATAAATTGTGCAAAAGTCTTGAGCCACCCCTATATGGCAACAAAGGTTATACTGTGACAGACTGCAAAGTGTCTAAAGGTACAATTTAAAAATGAGTTACTTATATAAAAATTTGTTGTTTATGTAACAGACTAAGCAGCAAACTCATTTCCCCTCTTGTCTATTCCAACCACTCAGCGTTCAGCATCACCACTATACTAGTCACTGACCTGATCACCTGCACCTGGTTTTCACTGTTTATGCCTTAGGTTAGATGTTTTTTTTATGTTTGAATGATTCACAGGTCACTGAAACTGGTCAGGTACAGGGACTGGACTGAAAACGAGAGTCAAAGTAAGACTGGAGACCTGGAAAACAAATTTTCAGGACTACATTAAAAATTACACGCCTGGTTCTTTAGAAATAAAATATGAAGAAAGGAAGGGTGGCTCAAGACATGGCATGACATGACAGTACTGTAGGTAAATTTAATGTACAATAGTTGGTTATCTGCAAAACAAGTTAGTTCCTGTTACTTCTCTCTTTATATCTGCTAAACATTTACATAAGGTGCTTATACATATCAGACTCAACAATCTCCTCAAGTTCTCCCACACCCCCTTGCTTCCTCCTCTACAGTGGCTTCCTGTAGTTGCCCTCTGAAGTTTTAAAACAATAATGACTGGCCACAAATGCTCCCTTCAGGGTTCCAGCATAACTTGACTGGACTCCACAAATTTCTGTTCTGTTACCCTGGTAGTGGAATGAACTTCATTTTGCTGTCCAAATATTGGAAGTATTCAAACAAAGGCTAAAGACTTAGCACTTGAATTGACAGTTCTATTAAAAGAATCCCTTCATGTATGTTTTTTTGTCATGCTACACTAACCCGATCGACAGGATTTTAGCTTGATGGCCTAACTTAGTGAACTATCATGAGGAATATTTTAGAGACTACAATACACTTCTTTAAGTCATTCTGTATAATGTAAACTACTAAATGGATTCAAATGCTGGAAACAGGCATTGTATTGCAGGTCTCTTGAATTTAATTTTCTAAATGGCTAAAATGTGTTCACTGATTTTCATTAAGGACACCACTGACAATATTCATAGTTGTCAGAGGTTTATTATAGTATTATAGTATACTCATATTATTTAATCCTAAAACTTGATTTTAAAAAGAGAACATTAATTAACAAAGTAAAATTTATACCCCTTGCTTTTTTAAAGCTTTATGTATGGAGTATATTTCTTATACATACAGTACATACCTGGCCTGTTTTTCCGGATATCATCTGGAAAAAGAAAATGATTACAATAAAGCTGGGAAAAAGAACACTTATTATTATTATTATTATTATTATTATTATTATTATTATTATTATTATTATTATTTATTGTTGTTGTTGTTATCTTATATTTGAATGTAAATTATGTCTTACCTTGGATAACCTTAAGCGTAGCTGTACAAACTGCTTTTCCAAATGTGTTTGTAGCAAAACATTTGTATACATCTGCTTCATCAGCTGTTACGTTTAAAATCTGTCATGAACATTAACATTAACTGGATATTTGCATATATACTGAAAAATAATATATTTTGCAGAGCATATGTCTTTTAAAATAATTTACTTACTGTTGTAAATGTATGTTGTTAGTGTTATAAATGAATGCCTACAGTATGTTGTCATGGTCTCTCTTCAGTAGACTTTCAGTTACGTAATTAATAATTTCTTGTTACAATCATGTTTTGTCTTGAGAACTGTCACATGCACACAGTGACATGTGACAGGCAGGAGGGAGAGTCGTTTTTTTGACAACTCTCCCTCCTGCCTCACCAGAGCTTTTAAGTATAAGGAACTTACATTGCTGTTGCATTTGCTTGACCACAAGAGGTAAATGAGATTTTGTTCATTGATTCTCTATGAATTGATTCTTTTATTGATTGCAACTTATTGCAGGTCCTGGCACAGTTTCTTAGTTGACACAGATGAGTGTGAACTGTTTCAATAATTACTGCCAAATATTAGCATTAATACAAACATTGAGGTCAAAACAAACCAATCATGACTATTCTAGGCATTGTTGATATGCTGTACTCTTTTTTTGCCACCTGTCCAAAGGTCATTGTTTGAGAAAGAACGCTTATTTAGTTTAATATATTCTGAATTATAAAACTATTTTAAAGATCAATAGTGGTACAGCACTATTAGATATACTGTATATTGCGGCCATGATTAGCCCAGTCATATTGGTGAAGTCTGAATGCCACTGAATCATACTGAAAAGAAGAAACGTGGTACATTTGTCTATATATAAAACTAGGTGAGTGCCTGGCGCTTGGGCCACTCATACAGTATATGAGTTCAGCCTGAAATGGAAACATGGAGACTTTATGTATGTATTTGATGTAGAGTTGGGGTCAGGTGCAATGAAAGTGGGGCAGCAGGCATGTGATGAAGAGACTTAGATGGGCCAGACCCTTAGAATGGAAACTATCTTTGGGAATGTGGAATGACACTTTACTGGTAGGTACTGTAATAAGCTTCAGTTAACATGTAAGATGGAAAGGTATGGATTAGAAATTGTAAGCTTCCCATCCAAAACATTAAGGGTTCTTGTACCAAACTACAGAGTTCCCCCAGCTGATAGGAATGGGGAATTATTATAAGTCTTGTGTTCAAGCCACACATTGTTAATAACAAACACTTCGTTTGAACACAAGATTGCTTCGTAAGTGTACATCTTACTTTTGAACTCTGAGCCAGTGGTAAGTCCAGGAGAGCCCTGTGGTTTGCTTAGGAGAGAATTGAAGAAGCTTCAGTGAGATTAATTAAATTTGAAGAATTTGCCCCATTTATAGAGTAAGGGGATGATAAAAGCAATCTACAGTAAATGGAACCACTACTTAATCATGTAGACAACTGCTGTAGCTGGGAGTTACTAGAGGTGTTAAAGGCCATCAAGTTGAAGAAGAATGCCTTCTCATGATTACTTCATAATATATTTGAAGGGAGAATTCAGGAGCAACCATCTGGGTTCCGTTCATGTCTAGGAACATTGGACCCCTTTACCTGTTGTAACGCTTTATGGGGACATAAGACTGAAGTAATACTGTATACACACCTTTGTCAATTTGGAGAAAGCCTATGACCTGGTGTAATTTGTTGTGGGATGTACTGCAGGAGTGTAGGTAATCTCCATCACTCTTTTGTGCAACTTTGTCTCTCCATTAGAACAGTGAGATTTGAAAAAAGTGTTGTCTCAACTGCACTGTAGGAAAAAAGCATTTTCTAATGTAAATGAATGAATAACATTTTACCTGCAATAGGTATTGTCCCGTCTCTTTATCATATTTAGTATTGTATTTCGCTGGATCAGTGATTTCTCCTTTGTTACGTGCCCATGTGATCGTGGGTTTTGGCTCTCCAGTCACCAATGCTTTGAAAGTGGCCGATTTACCTGTAAACAGGAAGTTAGATCATAGGGGTGCTTTGGTTAAAAACAAAAGCTGGGCTTATTGTTTCATATCTTTGCTAATTTGTTAGAAATTACTCTTAATAAAATAATACATCTTAAAAAATCTATTTAATCCAGACCCACCTTTCTTTGTTTCCCGTAACCGATGAAACACTTTTTAACCAGTAAATTCTTTACCCAGCCATCGGTTTTTAAAACATTTCAATATTTCATGATATTGATGGTTGATAAAACCACAATTTTTTTTTCAGTTTAAAATCAAATGGAAATCAGGAAATTTATCTGCTAATAAATATAAACGTATTCCAGTATCATACTGCAAACTCACTCATTTCATTCTCACTCATCGTCTATACCGCTTTATCCTGTATTCAGGGGCATGTGGGGGCCTGGAGCCTATCCCAGGAGACTTAGGGCACGAGGTGGGGTACACCCTGGACAGGGTGCCGATCCATCACAGGGCACACACACAAACACACACTACGGGCAATTTGGTAATGCCAATTGGTCTAACCTGCATCTCTTTGGACTGGGAGTAAACCCACCAAGCACAAGGCAAACATGCAAACTCCATGCACACAGGGATGGGAATTGAACCTGGAGCCTGTAAGGCGACAGTGCTAACCATTACACCACCATGCCGCCTCATACTGCGAACATAACTAACACTTGGCAAAATTATTATTACTATAATTATGATAATGGAGGTAACATGAAGCAGATCTGTTGTACTCGATCTTATTAGAAAAAATATCAATACCTTCTTGAATGTTTATAGCCATGGGTTTCCTGGTGAAATCTGGGGTACTTTTTCCAGGTGGTATTTGTTCAACATACTGTGTGATAATAACACCAGGTATTCTGGATCTTTTCTTGATTGCCACTGTTAACATAAAAAAAGAGCTAGTAAGAATCTCTCTCTCTCTCTCTCTCTCTCTCTCTCTCTCTCTCTCTCTCTCTCTCTCTCTATATATATATATATATATATATATATATATATATATATATATACAGTGTCCTTCATAATTATTGGCACCCCTATTTAAGATGTGTTAAAAGCTTTAAAATAAATTCGTTTTTTATTGCAGAAGCATATTGTCACACTGAAAATTGTGGAAAAATATAACGTGAATATAAAGTGAATTTTAATATAATAAAATAATTATAAAATAAAAATAATTATTTTTCATAAAATAACCTGTTCCACAATTATTGGCACCCCTAACAATTCCTAGAAAATAAATGTTATTGAAGTATTTCTGTCATTTCTACAGTAGTTTACAAAGTTGATCAAAGTATCTAGGAACATTTAATTAGTAATTTATCACTTCCCGCTTCCCTGGGGTATAAATATGACGTGACACAGAGGCCATTTCTCTTAAACATTCTTCAACATGAGAAAGACAAAGGAACACACCATTCAAGTAAGGCAGATGTGCGTCGACCTTCACAAGTCAGGCAATGGGTACAAGAAAATAGCCACTCATCTGCATCTGCCCATATCTACTGTGAGAGGAATCATTAAGAAGTTTTAAAAAACTGGAACAGTAGTAAACAAGCCTGGATGAGGACACAAGTTTATTTTGCCTCCATGTACAGTGAGGAGAATGGTAAGAGAAATAAAAAATTCTCCAAAGCTCACTGTTAAAGAACTGCAACGAATGATAGCATCTTGGGGTCACAAAGTCTCCAAAACAATCATCAGACGCTATCTACATGCCAACAAGCTCTTTGGGAGACATGCAAGGAAAAAACCTTTTCACAGTCACAATCATAAATGCTAACATTTGGAGTTTGCTAAGCGATACTGGGGCTTCAACTGGGACTAAGATAGAGCTTTTTGACAACAAACACTCTAAGTGGAACACAAAAGATGAGTATGCAGAAAAGCACCTCATGCCCACTGTAAAGTATGGGGGAGGATGGGAGATGCTGTGGTGCTGTTTCTCTTCCAGAGGTCCTGGGAACCTTGTTAGGGTGCATGGCATCATGAATGCTTTGAAATATCAGGAAATTTTAAAGCAAAATCTGGTGGCCTCTGCCCGAAAGCTGAAGATCTTTCAGCAAGATAATGACCCAAAACATCTGGCCAAATCTACACAGAAATGGTTCACCACAGACAGAAGTCACTGGATGATTTAGAGACATTGTGCAAAGAGGAATGGTCGAAAATCCATCTTTCTGTGTTCTCTAATCTTGTGAAACATTATAGGAGAAGTTGGCAAACGGGGGTTGTACAAAGTATTAAACGTCAGGGGTGCTAATAATTGTGGCACCCATGATTTGATGTAAAAGAATTATTTCTTAATGAGGGATTTTTATTTCCACTGAATAAATGCACTTGAATTAAAGGTTGGAATTTCCTCTTTTTTCCATTGTGGTCCTATGTTATTTAGAACAAAACAGATTTTTTTTAGAAGCTAAAGAACACATTTTAACCAGGGGTGGCAATAATTATGGAGGGCACTGTGTATATATATATTCAGAAAAGTAATAAGCATTTCAAAGGACTTTGTGTTAGTAATATGCCATCTGCACAAGGCGTCTGCGTTCTAATTAAAATGATTATATTTGAAAAATAATATTATAAATTATAATTTGTCCAGTCAGCCACAAGGAGGCAGTAAATTGCTATAGTTATGGGTAATTCACACCCACAGGAATCATTTTAATATCACAGTTAATTAACATCAACTTCTAACTAATAGCTAGTAAATGATTTACTAAATTAAACGTGTTTACCTATATTTTAGCATGCTCAACAGATATTCATACGTTTAATCAAGCACTCTAACTGTTTTTCTTCACGGTTAACTCTTCTTACATACATGGATGATTCATACAGTATCTGGTTTTAACTATTTAATTAACACTAAAACTAGAATTGGAAAAGGAAAGGAAAGTTTTTTTTTTTCCTGATTTAACCCAAGGGCAAGTCATCTTCAATAGAAAGTGTGGCATTGGGTGCACATAAACACAGATGTAGATATAAAAGTCAATATTTAGTTGCTGGAGGCAACTGTCAACAGTTTTTTTTAAAAATTATTTTAAATGTTTTTAATGTTTGTTACAAACATACCTGTCGGGAAAGAAACTGTAGTGAGAGAAATTCATTGCAGCTCTGTTAAGTGTGAAAGGTGTAGTGTGAAAGTATCACATAAAAAACTAACACTGAAAATAAATACATACAAATAATATGTACACAATAAATATAATGGATTATTAAAATGAATTAAATTATATATGTATGCATTTGGTGAAAATAATATACTTAATTGCTAGGTAAAATTGCATAATCTGTCAAAGTCACGTCTGTAATGATGATCAGCTGAATATGAACTAAACACAGGTTTGTTACCCAATGAAGAATAAAACAATAGTGTATTTGGATTGCTACATACATGCTAATTATAAGGTGTGAGACTGTATCTGTTTTATTAAATATTCTTTTATGTCACATAGTGTAGTAATACAAGTGGATCAGTGGATAGTGTTGGAACCTCCTGCACAAGTGAATGAGGTTTAATTCTGAAATCTATACAAGCTGTTTTTCGTCTTGGAAAAAGAGGAAAGTAACTACAGCGTCCTCTGCTGCTGTTGGCCAATCACACTTCACCTTTACTTGCAGAAATCCACCTCTAGTTAGTAATCATCTCAGCTGTAGCTAGTGTTGGATTGTAAACAACCAGTTTCCTTAATTCAGCAGTCACCTGAGGCTGCTAGGTACCATTAGCTTTGATAAGTTATATGAAACTATTCACTCTGTTGACGTTTTTGCTACTTTGTTGCATCACAGCCTGGAATTAGCTGGAATTTTGTTTGAAATTTACGTAATGGACTAGTTCAGAGAGCATAAAGGTATATATTTTCCCGCTTTATTATAAAACTTGCAAATTAATAAGTTGATTTGAACAATAAAATTAGTGGATTGTGATTAACTATTGTAAAATTTCTGTTGTGCATACTGTGTTCAAATTGTGTACTCTTTTGTAATGTATTGTTTCCTGGGTAAAATAGAATATTAATTAAAACATTTTAAATTTTAAAATCCGTAGCTGTGATTTTGAATCAACACAAAAATAAATAAATTGTGTTTTTACAACCCTAAGTAGGCATGAAAATATGTTATCCATATCTTTTCAGTGCCAGGGAAGTTTCCTCCCTCATCTCAGGTTGATCTCATCTCCAGAATGATTTCCTGAATTGGGAAATTAGAAATCAATAGCTCAATTTGATGATTTTATGCCCTGGGCATGACTCACTGTCAACATTTTGGCCACAGGTACCATTAGCATTATATTCCAATCAGAGCTAGGTGGTTTTCACTTATTGGAGATGGTCGTCACTGAACCTGACCATTACTGGACCAAAATGTTCCTCCAGGTCCCTGCTTTGGTTGTGGATTGACTCCTCTGGCAGTCTTGCATGCTCTTCCCTGACTGTCTCTAGGTCTGTGCTCTGAATCACGATAATTTTTTATTTCGCTCACATATTTAGAATTTTATTCAACATTATTCACCCAATCTTGAAATATTATCCAGAAGGTCTTTAGCCATGTTGACTGCTTACTCTGACAAGTGCTAGTGCTGTTCTTTCGATTTCCCCCATTAGGGGTCACCACAGTGGATCATCTAATCAGCACATTTTATTTGCACACAGGTTTTATGCTGGATGCTCTTCCTGATGCAACCCTCTCTTATTTTTACCTGAGCTTGTAACTGCCACTAATGGTATCCTGCAAAAAACAGTGGCTAGGTATGGGGCATTGGTTGGGGAAGGCTACCACTCAGCCACCAATGCCTATTGTACAAATGCAAGTCTCAAAACCACTGCGTTAAAATGGTTTATAACCTCTCCTTTCAATTTGCATGTGAGATAGTGATAGAATGTAAAATATATAGAATTTTCCAACTGCAGACTGGAGAGGACAAAAACCCAGGAACGCCTGGTATGTTTTGTATGTACACACGTGGACAAAATTGTTGGTACCCTTTGGTCAATGAAAGAAAAACTCACAATGGTCACAGAAATAACTTTAATCAGACAAAAGTAATAATTAAAAAAATTTCTATGAATGTTAACCAATGAAAGTCAGACATTGCTTTTCAACCATGCTTCAACAGAATTATTTAAAAAAATAAACTCATGAGGAGTGGGCCAAACAGGCCTGGACAAAAATGATGGTAGCCCTAGAAAATACTGAAAATAATGTGACCAAAGGGACATGTTAATTCAAGGTGTGTCCACTAATTAGCATCACAGGTGTCTACAATCTTGTAATCAGTCAGTGGGCCTATATATAGGGCTCCAGGTAGTCACTGTGTTGTTTGGTGACATGGTATGTACTACACTCAACATGGACCAGAGGAAGTGAAGGAAAGAGTTGTCTCAGGAGATTCAAAAGAAAATTATAGACAAGCATGTTAAAGGTAAAGGCTATAAGACCATTTCCAAGCAGCAAGATGTTCCTGTGACTACAGTTGCACATATTATTCAGAAATTTAAGATCCATGGGACTGTAGCCAACCTCCCTGGATGTGACCGCAGGAGAAAAATTGATGACAAATCAAAGAGACGGATAATCCGAATGGTAACAAAAGAGCCCAGATAGACTTCTAAAGAGATCCAAGGTGAACTTCATGCTCAAGTTTGAGCCAAAGTGGACTGCATGGGAGACGACCAAGGAGGACACCATTGTTGAAAACAAATCATAAAAAAGCCGGACTGGAATATGCCAAACTACATGTTGACAAGCCACAAAGCTTCTGGGAGAATGTCCTATGGACAGATGAGACAAAAATGGAACTTTTTGCCAAGGCACATCAGCTCTATGTTCACAGACGGAAAAATGAAGCATATCAAGAAAACAACACTGTCCCTACTATGAAACATGGAGGAGGCTCTGTTATGTTCTGGGGCTGCTTTGCTGCATCTGGCACAGGGTGTCTTGAATCTGTGCAGAGTACAATGAAATCTCAAGACTATCAAGGGATTCTAGAGAGAAATGTGCTGGCCAGTGTCAGAAAGCTGGGTCTCAGTCGCAGGTCATGGGTCTTGCAACAGGACACTGACCCAAAACACACAGCTAAAACACCCAAGAATGGCTAAGAGGAAAACATTGGACTATTCTAACGTGGCCTTCTAAGAGCCCTGACCTCAATCCTATTGAGCATCTTTGGAAGGAGCTGAAACATGCTTTCTGGAAAAGGCACCCTTCAAACCGGAAACAACTGGAGCAGCTTACTCATGAGGAGTGGGCCAAAATACCTGCAGAGAGGTGCAGAAGTCTCATTGACAGTTACAGGAATCGTTTAATTGCAGTGATTGCCTCAAAAGGTTGTGCAACAAACTATTAAGTTGGGGGTACCATAATTTTTGTCCAGGCCTGTTCCATGAGTTCATTTTAAAAAAAAATAATTCCGTTGAAGCATGGTTGCAAAGCAATGTCTGACTTTCATTGGTTAACATTCATAGAATTCTTATTTATTATTACTTTTGTCAGATTAAAGTTATTTCTGTAACTATTGTGAGTTTTTCTTTCATTGACCGAAGGGTACCAACAATTTTGTGTGGTGTGTGTGTGTGTGTGTGTGTGTGTGTGTGTGTGTGTGTGTGTGTGTGTGTGTGTGTGTGTTTTGACTGTTTGTCATGTCTATTACCATCAGGTCAAAATTAACCCAACACCATATAAAGCAAATAGGTAAGGGTAATGTAGGATGCATTTTTAAATAAATTTTCATTCATTTCATTTATATAATGTTAAAAGAAAATGAGCGAAGGACACCAAGGTCCACGGTGAAACAATTTATTCTATTTATCATGTACAGCACCAGGGTTAACCATATTCACTTTTTTCAGTATACACTACTGTGACACATTTTTGGAGTAGTTTTTTTCTAATAAGACTATAACAAAACAAGTCTTGGCCAATACAATCTTTTCTTCAAAATCTATAAACAGGTTTCAGAATGAACTTGACATGGTCCAGGCTTATGACTTTAGGATAGTGCACCTTATTTGTACATTTGCACATTCTCCAATATTTTCAGATAAAATCTATTTTATATGCCAATAAGGATATATTAAAACCTTTATTTGATATATGTTTCAGGTTTAATAGATGTTTTAATGGCATTCTAGAGTTTACTGGCTTTTTAGGGAAAGGTACAATGCAAGAGACAGATAATTTTCTTGTTTAGACATATTAGCTAAACATTCACCTGAAAACTAAACGATTAGAAGAATAGAAAAGAAAAATGACTTTAAATTTTTTACTTTCTAACTTTAAATTGCCAGAAATGATTAAACAAAACAAAATGTATTTATTTAGTTCATTCCCGTCTGAGCTAGTAGTAGTTGTGCTGGTGCACAGTCAAGGGTCCCAATCTCCTCCCAATTTTTTATTCTGTCCTTCAGTCTTATACTGAGTACTGAAAATTATAGACTCAGTTGATCACTAGTAGGAGCTCCCAATGCACCAGGTTCAACTAATCATATAATCAGCAGTCTTTTCTCATTTAGTGTTCTTGTTTTAGAGCAGGGGAAATATTCAAATGTGCAAGACAAAAGGTACCAGGGTTGGTCTGTCCTTGTTTGCTGTCAGTTACATAATGCTAAAAATAAAAAACACTTACCTCCCGTAGACATCTCTAAAATTCGGTGCTTTAAATTTTTTTTTTCCCCTGTTGAACAAGTTGACTTGCCTCTGAAAGAAAAAAAGATTGGCCATGGATTCCATAGTAATATTTACTTAATACATTTATTTAAGCAAGCATTCATACGCATTTTTTTCAAATATTTCCTTTATAAAATAATAATATTTCCATTTATGCATATATTTGCATTATAAATAATTACAAATCCAGTTATTATTATTGCAATCTTCATTTGGACTTTAGTGTCTCTGAGTTAGATGCTTGAGTGATGACGGTAGGGTAATAAAGAGCTGAATTTAACCAACAACCTCATGGACATGGTGATCTAACCTCCCTTATTCACATAATAAACCAGGCCCTCTTTCTTTTTCAGGAATCTGATGTTGAAATACTTTAATGAATCAAGAGCTACTCCTGCTGTCATCAAATTATCGATACTTTAAATAAGTGCATTCCTTTAAATTCCTACAAATTCCTACTTCTTTCTTTTAAAATTATTTCCCAGTTGTTTTAAAAAGCTTTTGTGGGAAATAATAATAATAATAATTATAATGATAAAATAATAATAATAATAATAATTTTAAATAACTCAATTTTTATGCTGTGACTTTTTAAATAATTTAGTGGGAAAAAAAATCTAATAAAGATATATTATGATTTTATCAAATTTATGCTGCATGTGTAGTAATATGAAACTGAGGATAAAGCTTTTAATGGCATTCTACAGTTATGAGATCCTTCTTGATGCATCAGCAGCTATTTAGGCTCTGCTTTTGATAGGTCACATACCTAGTAAAGCTATGAGGGACATGCTGGCTACCATGACAGCTCTGCTAAAGCAGGAATATAAATAAATACATCAAGAAATAAAGGAAGAAAGAACAAAAGGAAAGAAAGAACCTTGCCCAACATACAAAATATTTATGGATTTATTGGTGTATTTAATTTAACTACTGTTTTTGTGGATAAATGAACCCAGAGATGAGAATCACATCTCAACTACTTGAATACAGTATTAGTTCTTAACATAAATAGCCTGATCAAAAGTTAAAGGAAAAACTGATTTTGATACTAAACACACATCTACACACTGATTTCCTTTTTTACGTCTTTGCTGAAGGTACGCAGTTTCTCCTCTTGTAGGTTAGATATCCTGATTTATTTTTCCATTAATAATTAATTCATTCATAAATCTGCATGTCAACCCATTTTATATAACACATGAAAGATGCATATGTAAAGATACATGAGATCATCAGGGAAGTATCCTAAATGCAAAGTTATATATATGAACTATTGTGCTTACCTTCAAATTTTTGTACTGTAGTTTTGACTCCTGGATTTTAGTGTAATTGCTCCTCTTACAACAGTAAAATAATGGTAGGTTGAATGAGCAACTCCATAGGTGGTGAAGTCAGTCAGCTGTCAAGAGTGTTACGGCTTTTATTTGGGAGAGGCCCACATTAAGGAGGGGGGTCCTGCATGTGGTCTGTGGTTCAAGACGATTTGGTGCCTTTCCTTTCTTTTTTCTATCATAAAAGAGAACATGGTCACATCCTGTGACGGTGAAAATATATACCGTACACTGCCAAGAATAATATTATAAAAGCAGCGATATAGTATAAAAGCAGTATATCGTGGTATATCAATATATATGGTTAAGACCTGTTTCAAAGTGTAAACAGTTAAACATTCCTAAACATTCTAGATGAATCTCTGTCATAACGCTCACTGAGAGTTAAAATATAAAATAGATTTGATTTGTGTTTTGATGCATGTTTTTATTTTTATTGACCACTGCATGATTCTATATATGGTATTTTATAATGTTAGTGTTTTCATTATTATTATTATTATTATAATGAATTGTGTCAAGGCATAAATAATAATAATAAAAGCGCATTTTACATAAGAGTAACTGGTGTGCAGAATAAACTTGATAAAAAAGGAAGCTCCATGAGTCCTTACTGTCAGTATTATGAGATCTCTAACCTCATCTCTGTGTCATGTATTAACATGCTGTATCCAGTTTCTCACTGTTGTGATTCCAACAGCACTGGATAAGATGTCCCATTTACAGCATATAACGTCATGTAATTTGATCGATTGTGGTCCATGTTTATAAGACAACTAAAGGATATCTTAAACAACACCTTTAAATGTGAGGATTTTTCCACACCCAAGATGTGTTGGATATAAAGCTCTTATAAAAATAATACCCGGAATCTGCTTAGAAATGTTGAAATTTGAAATAATCCTAAAGCTCATTTTGAAAAGTAATGATATGGGCTGTTTTTGGCAATCCTCCTGTAACAGGGTTGTATTTCACATTAACAGGTGCTACACTAACAGCTTTCTCTTAAAACCTCAACATCCCATGTGTGCTATTTGTGAAAACCCCTGCATGACAGGACAATAAAATATTATCACAAGAAATACTGGGCAGTGGAGTAAAGGATCATGTTTGATGTTTATTTGCCATTTGACCACTGCAGACATGAATAATTAAACTGCCTACTATCATAAACTAGAACGGCTCAGTTTAACAGGTCTAAAACCTATACACATTGATTTGATTTTAAATAGCCAATGCATATGATTATGGAATAAAAATAATAGAGTAAATAAATAAAGTAGAATAAACATATAAATAAACAAATAAACATTATATATATATATATATATATATATATATATATATATATATATATATATATATATATATATATATATATATATATATATATGACAATTACAAGTCCAAAGTAAAGTTTTTACAATGACAACAATGTTAAAACTTCCAGCATTCCCACCCCTCAAAAATCAGCCCTAAAAATCCATGCCACTTCAATAATCCAAATGACGTGGCAGCAGTATAATCTATAAATGTATGAAGGTCAGTTCACATGAAACATTACAAGAAAGAAAATGTGTCAATGACTTTGATGATGGTATACCTGTTGGTTCAGGCTAGTTTCAATATTTCACTAAAAGTGTGAACTGGTCACTTCCTGATATTTTCTCACATTGCTACTGAAACATGATTGGCTGATTGTATAATTGCATGAATAAGCAAGTGTACCTGTTCCAGGTGTTCATATTAAATGTGTTTAGAATAATTTTTTGAATGAGCTTACAGGCTACTGCAACTGGTATTACATATGATCTTAACAAA
Source organism: Clarias fuscus (assembly GCA_030347435.1). Taxonomy (NCBI): domain Eukaryota; kingdom Metazoa; phylum Chordata; class Actinopteri; order Siluriformes; family Clariidae; genus Clarias; species Clarias fuscus. The sequence continues at coordinate 21,497,337 of CM059206.1, read as the reverse complement.
ATGATGGTCGTGGGGAAGATGATTTATTGACAAATTTGACTGATATTTATTAGAAGGATATTTGGGACTAAAATGGAAATTAAAAAGCACTGGCAATAAAAAACACAATTATCATGTTATTACCTGTGTAGGTGAGATGGTGATATTGTGGTGCTGTGGGATGCTTGTTGACACCGGAGTGTGGTAGGACTGTTACTAATACCAAGTTGTACTGATACTAAATTTAACACTTAATTTAAATTTAAAACATTTAATTTAAAACTTCACTTTGTGAACAGCCAAATCTTAAATGCACAGGTGTTGTGTAAATGAGAGGTAGAAGTGAATAAGAAGCCCTCACCACCACTGCCTCTGGCTTGCTCATTAGGAATATTGTGATAAAGCTTAAAATGATTGCATTTATTGTTTCTAGATTTTTTTTTTTTTTTTTTTTTTAGCAAATAGGTGTAGATTAGTAAACGGCAACCTAGTACATGTATGTGTAATATGTAAGTTAATCTTTATTTGTTCTTCATACTGTTGATGTATGACAATAACCCCCTAAAATTTAAGCAATATCATATGAAAGGGAATGCTGCTGTGCTAAACATCAGCACGGCTGTGGAGCGGTGCTACAGGCACAGCGGTGCTGATATCCAGGACAACAGCAAAACCTTTTATGAATGAAATAGTTGTTCTGCAACAGTTTATATTATAATAAATTATAATAGATATAGATTATAATATGGCTACTGTCGGAACCTATAACCATGACTGAAGGAAGCTGGTGGCTAGCAGTTAGCTACTTACAGGACTGTAAATATATATATATATATATATATATATTTATATATATATATATATATATATATATATATTTTTTTTTTTTTCATATTTCTACTTATTCTACTTTAGAACATCAGCTACATTAACTTCCAGGTTTAGAAAAAAATATCACAAATAGTGTTGAATACAAAGCTAGAGTGCTAAGGTGTACAATCACTTGTTGCACTCACCAGGTAGTGCTCTTCATTAGATGCGATTCAGCTTTGTGAAGTTTCTTAGCTTTTTAGCTTGCCTTAGGCGTAAATAAAACAACATAACTGCAATTCCGAATAACTTAGAATCAATTACTAAGGAGACAACAAAATGTTGTTTAAGATGACATAACTTTATCAGATGTGTTGATAGTGCTTTGTTTTTAACATGGATTATGACTGGTAGCTGCTCTCTCCTCAGGACCATGGACTATATCAACGTAATTTCACCAAAGCTGGCACCTGACATTTAGTGTAATTAACAGTTATTACACCTGTGATGTGGAGTAGTTAAACCCAGTGCTACTCATTAATAGTAATTGCAGTTCACCCAGGTACTAATTAAGAACTAACTCTTGTATAATTCATCCCAAATGTGTGTGTGTGTGTGTGTGTGTGTGTGTGTGTGTGTGTGTGTGTGTGTGTGTGTGTGTGTGTGTGTGTGTGTGTGTGTGTGTGCAAACATGTAATGTGAAACTTCATCTGACAGCTATATTTGTGTTCCCTGTCTCCTCATATCCTATTAGTAAACTTTCTGTCAAATATGGCATTGAGCTTTCTGTTTGTAAATCTTATAGATGGCATTTTAGGACTTTGCTTAATAATTAGTTTTAATAAACTATTTAATCATTATTTTAAATTCTTTTTATTAGAAAGTATTATATGTGTATATGCTTCTTTGCTTCAAGAGGTTGAACACAATTGTATGTTAGGGCTATTTTGGAAATGCTAATTTTTTCTACAAGGTAGTCTCCTGGAATAGTTTTCAGTTCAAAGGTATGCCTTCTTAATGTGCTGTAGACCATTAGTTGTCTTGCGTTATTAGTGTTACTACAGATATTGCACAAATCCATATTATGGTAAGAAACACTCAGTTGAGTAAAGAGAAATGACAGACCATCATTACTTTAAGAAATGAAGGTCAGTCAATCTGAAAAATATCAAGAACTTTTTTCAATGTATCCCCAAGTGCAAAACTATCAAAGACTATGATTAACCTTGCTCTCAGTATGTCTGTCCCAGGAAAGGAAGACAAAGAGCTCCCTCTGCTGCAGCAGATAAGTTTAAGAGAATTAATAACCTCAGAAATCAATGGTTTACAGCACTTGATCTTGCCAAATGCCTAAATGTAAATTTTGAGACTTGCTTGGGCAAGACAGTGCTTGATAATGGGTATGAGGTGGTTCTTTTGAAATGCTATGTTTGTTTTTTGCAAAACATGTTGCTGGACATTAATACCAAACATTTGTTTATAGCAAGTTCTAGAATTCTAGTAGTTTGTTCATGTGCAGTTATTTGAACTTACGTCATGCTTTGAAATTCTTTTTAGATGGAAATGGCCTTCTCCTGGCAACCCTTCCAAACAAACTGTACTTGTTCAGTCTTCTTCTAATTGTGCTGTCATGGACTTCAGCACAGTGAGGCCTGTAGGTCTGAGATGTAGCTTTTTTTTTTTTTTTTTGTATTTCCCTGAGCGTTTGACATTGGGGTGAATGTCTTAGTACATCCACCTCTGGGAAGATTGGAAACTGTCTCGAATGCTTTCCACTTATGAATTTTCTTTCTCATTATAGAATGTTGAGCTCCAGATTGTTCGGAAACAATTTTTATAACCCTTTCCAAATTGATGTGCTGCAACAATTGCTTTTCTAAGACCATTGCTTACAATGGTCACACATGGACAAAATTGTTGGTACCCTTCGGTCAATGAAAGAAAAACTCACAATGGTCACATAAATAACTTTAATCTGACAAAAGTAATAATTTTAAAAAATTATATGACTGTTAACCAATGAAAGTCAGACATTGCTTTTCAACCATGCTTCATCAGAATTATTTAAAAAAATAAACTCATTGAACAGGCCTGGACAAAAATGATGGTACCCCTAGAAAATACTGAAAATAATGTGACCAAAGGGACATGTTAATTCAAGGTGTGTCCACTAATTAGCATCACAGGTGTCTACAATCTTGTAATCAGTCAGTGGGCCTATATATAGGGCTCCAGGTAGTCACTGTGTTGTTTGGTGACATGGTATGTATCACACTCAACATGGACCAGAGGAAGCGAAGGAAAGAGTTGTCTCAGGAGATTCGAAAGAAAATTATAGACAAGCATGTTAAAGGTAAAGGCTATAAGACCATTTCCAAGCAGCTAGATGTTCCTGTGACTACAGTTGCACATATTATTCAGAAATTTAAGATCCATGGGACTGTAGCCAACCTCCCTGGACGTGGCCGCAGGAGGAAAATTGATGACAAATCAAAGAGACGGATAATCAGAATGGTAACAAAAGAGCCCAGAAAGACCTCTAAAGAGATCCAAGGTGAACTTCATGCTCAAGGAACATCAGTGTCAGATCACACAATCCGTCATTGTTTGAGCCAAAGTGGACTACATGGGAGACGACCAAGGAGGACACCATTGTTGAAAACAATTCATAAAAAAGCCAGACTGGAATATGCCAAACTACATGTTGACAAGCCACAAAGCTTCTGGGAGAATGTCCTATGGACAGATGAGACAAGAATGGAACTTTTTGCCAAGGCAAATCAGCTCTATGTTCACAGATGGAAAAATGAAGCATATGAAGAAAAGAACACTGTCCCTACTGTGAAACATGGAGGAGGCTCTGTTATGTTCTAGGGCTGCTTTGCTGCATCTGGCACAGGGTGTCTTGAATCTGTGCAGGGTCCAATGAAATCTCAAGACTATCAAGGGATTCTAGAGAGAAATGTGGTGGCCAGTGTCAGAAAGCTGGGTCTCAGTCGCAGGTCATGGGTCTTGCAACAGGACAATGACCCAAAACACACAGCTAAAAACACCCAAGAATGGCTAAGAGGAAAACATTGGACTATTCTAAAGTGGCCTTCTATGAGCCCTGACCACAATGCTATTGAGCATCTTTGGAAGGAGCTGAAACATGCTGTCTGGAAAAGGCGCCCTTCAAACCGGAAACAACTGGAGCAGCTTGCTCATGAGGAGTGGGCCAAAATACCTGCAGAGAGGTGCAGAAGTCTCATTGACAGTTACAGGAATCGTTTGATTGCAGTGATTGCCTCAAAAGGTTGTGCAACAAACTATTAAGTTAGGGGTACCATCATTTTTGTCCAGGCCTGTTCCATGAGTTTTTGAGTTTTCATTTTTTTTTTTTAATAATTCCGTTGAAGCATGGTTGAAAAGCAATGTCTGACTTTCATTGGTTAACATTCATAGAATTCTTATTTATTATTACTTTTGTCAGATTAAAGTTATTTCTGTGACCATTGTGAGTTTTTCTTTCATTGACCGAAGGGTACCAACAATTTTGTCCACGTGTGTATCTTTCCCTCTTGGCATGGAGTTGACACCTATCTATATTCTTCAGGGCAACAAACTGCCAAAACCTTTGCTTTTACAGAAATCTGCACACCTACTGATGATCACTTAGTGAAGGGCTGACAATTAGCAGCACATTAAGCAACTTACCGACTTATAGAAGATACCTTCTTCCATTAAAGCAGTAAATATATTTTTTATTTTAAAAAAAATTGCATGTTGAAAAAAATTATGTTTTTGTTTGTCTGTGATTGTATTTGCCTAATAATAAGCCCTGGCATGAACTACAATCAGATAATTTTTATTATGTAAAAAAAAAAAAAAAAAACACCAAAGAATTAAAATATGGTTATTCTGACATCTATTTTAAAAAGTAGTCTTCCCACTGGAGTTTTTAGCTATAATGATGTACGCACCTGAATCTGTGCACTTTAAGCTGGAAATGGTGAGTGCAGACATACCAAAAATGTGAACCATGGGTTATCATTCTTTAACCAGGTGATTTCTGGTAGGGGATGTCTTGAAAAATATTTAGCAAAAAGCTGTTATAAATTACTATAGAAAAAGAGCAGATGTAGTCTATAAATTACTGTACTTTGCTCATAATTTACTACAATACCATACAATTCACCAAATATTCAGGGTGCTTATAAATGCGGTTTCACCGAAAATCCACAATGAACAGAAATGTAGTTTAGTACCTAATTATACAACTATTATATTTATTAATTATTTGACATTTGTGTTATGGTGTACAAACTGCTTACTGGTGGGACTTTTAGCACAAACCATCAAAGAGAGTCGATGGGGCTCTTATGTTCCTTATGCGTTGAGAACTCTAAATTCATACTCCAGTCCTTCAGACATATTTCAAGGCTGAAAAAGGGCAGACATTTGACTATTTTCATGCATATTAAGTTTAGTTAAAGCATGTGTGGGTGCCCTAAAATCACTGAATATTCAAAATTAATGTGTCATGACAGAATATCAGACCTTTAGTGTATCTTCATTATTCTATGGTCCATTAATGGAGTTCAAAGCCAGTTAGTTAATAGGTCAGGATGTCTGTTCCTTTATTTTTCTCTGAATGAGCTCCCTCCAGATTAATGCAATTCTTGAAGGCACTAACAATTTTACAAGAAGGGTCAAGGAGTAGTGCAGCACAGTAGGAGGTATTATTACTTGTGTACTCATGTTTTACGTGTATTAGAATAGAATACTATCCATGAGTTTATGACCATAAAATATGCATGTTTAATACAAATATATGTTGACAATTCAGTATACTTAAAGAGGAAGGCCACAAAGTGGCCAACTGGAGACAGACAACAGTCACCTTCAGAATTCTGTCCTGTTTTTGCTTGATCAGCCGAGACTTCCCTAATGTTTTCCATAATTTTTGCCTGTTTGCTGCTTTTCAGTTATGAATTTTTTCACTGGTGAGCATCATCATTACTTGGCGGGTTCCACTTGAGTTCAGTTACACAGAATGTCAATTCTATATCATGAAATGAAATCTCATTCATCTTAACTATGATCTGATTGTTTGTTGCTGCCTTGGGTATTTTGTGTAATTAATCACCTTTTGTGTAGTAAGTCTGTCTAGTGACACATTCTGGTGGCCTGCCAGGGACTGCATCTTCTGACAGTTGGCTGGTCAGTCAAACCTGATCATTTAACAGAAGCACAGATGGATGTTGGATATTGAGTAATTGGCCACTAATATAAAGCTGTTCTAGATCACCAATTTGAATGTATTATGAATCCAAATCACACTGTTATTGCACTTGAATGAATGTATTATTTCCAGCACATTAGTTAGAAAAATTTGAACAGCAAAAATAAATAAAATGTTGACATTTCTATTTATTTATTTATTCCTCAATTCCATACTTCCTCTCTTTTCTTCCTTCCTTATTTATGATACAAAAAGTTGCATGCATTTGTTGAAATTTTCCAGAATTTTGTTTTCTGTGAGCAAAATCTGGTCATGGAAAAAATAGCCAGTTAATAATTAGTTTTGAAGTATAATTAAAAAATGTAAAATAATTAGTCATACATTAAAAAAATAAAATTTGATATTTGTAAAATTTGTAAGTTATATTACATATTACATTTAACCTAAATAAGCAATGTTGGTTAATTATGTTGCCTATTCAACACTGACCAAGTTGACATTTACTGGAGGCAGAATTTGTATTCCTTTTAATGTTTGCATCATTTCCAGATTTCTCCAAGCGTGATCTTGCTTCCTCCACAGGAGCTCCTGACCCACAATTAGCCTTAAACCATCACTGTATGTTCTACTGAGATATGAGCCATAACTTAAAAGAAATAAAAAATGTTGAGCAATAAATAGAATTACCTTATTAATCATCTTTAGTCAAACTATACCGACAAATTTACCGTCCTTTTTTGCCACTTTTTATATCAGCTTTTTATGTGTAGTTTGTAGTAGTAATCCTAGTCATTAGTACTTTTAGTAATTTTCCAATGCAGCAAGGTGGTGTAGTGGTTAGCACTGTCGCCTTGCACCACCAGGGTCTAGGTTCGATTCCCGTCTGTGTGTGCATGGAGTTTGCATGTTCTCCCCATGCTTGGTGGATTTCCTCAGGGTACTCCGGTTTCCTCCCACAGTCCAAAAACCACAGTCCAAAAAACTTTCCCAATGTGTGTGCCCTGCGATGGATTGGCACCCTGTCTAAGGTGTACCCCACCTCATGCCCTAAGTTTACTGGGATAGGCTCCAGGCCCCCACCACCCTGAATACAGGATAAAGCGGTATAGACGATGAGTGAGTGAGTAATGTAACTTCACATGCATAAAGTGAAGTTCGGTTGGTGGAGGTAAAAGATGCTGGTGAAAACCTTAAGCTGCTTACAAAGAGCTACTATAAACCTTTGAGGTAAACTGAAATGTGGACTGTAAACCTGACTCATAAACCAATGAAAATAAATAAGAAGATGTACTGTATCTAACCTATATGGATAAAATCTGTAAACAGTTTTGTACAGCAGGTGATGCTTCAGTATGCCTGCACTAATGGAAATGTGAAAAAAGGGTGTAATCCTGAATCTGTCTCTCGTGCAATTTTTACATACTTAAGTCTCCTAAAACATATTAAACACTGATGCTCTAAATCCTAATAATAATAATCATAATAATAATCATCATAATAATAATCAACATTCCTGGTATTTTTTCCTTCATAATTTTTGTTGTTATTGTTTTTCAACACACATAGATAAAAAGTGCCTCTTATCTGTCTTTATATCTGTTTAGAACATCTTATTTGTTCAGCTCAAATAATGGTTAGTTACAGTATGTCTGTAGTGTATAGTATTCTTAGAGTGCCACCTTGTGGCAAAAGAAAATCTATTAATAACAAACTACTGTATATGATGTCTGCTGACACAAAAGGTTTGGTGTTTTGTACATTTGACATTTGAAATTTGTTCGTTTGTGTCTGTGTTTGTTTGCTTTACAGAAAATAGTTAATGGGTTCTACCATTTCACTCATTTCACACATAGTGTGATAATGAGTGTGTGAGTTTGTATGTGTGTGTCCGTAATGGATTGCCACCCCAGCCAGGGTGTACCCCACCTCGTGCGCCTGGGATAGGTTCCAGGCCCCTGCGGCCCTGTATGTAGGGTATAGATGATGATGATTGAGTGAGTGAGCATTTTTTGCAGACTACAACCTAAATAGTTTTTTTCCCTTTGATATTTTACAAGGATATTTATACTTCTAATCATAATGTCATAATATGTACAGGGAAATTACACAATAAAAATTATTACATATATAACATGTAATAATACTAATTGTGCAATAAAGAAATAAATATATTATATATTATATAATATATTTATTTATTTTATTTTATTTTATTTTTTGTCCCATGTCTAAATTTGTAAGGCACTCCATACTTACCTATACTTCTAATGTTAGGGCTAGCATGAGGTCATAAACCTGGCAGAACCAAAAGCAGGACCACCTTGAGACCAAAACAATTTCTGATCCTGATACAGATGCAGAAGACATGCTTTCTCCTGAAGCTGCTACTTCCTTTCTGACATAGCTGTTTTGCTTGGTGATATAATCTCGTCTCTTTTGCTTTGCAGCTTGTTTTGCTGCTCTTCTGCAATTTTTGTCATATCGTGACCTGATCCTTCCGTCTGCGTTGTTTTTCACACTTTTTTCTTGCCACATTGGTTTGGACCATTATCAGCTAGATCAGGAACCAGAAATGACAAGTAACATGAAAAATATATTAGAAGATATATTTCCTTAGTAACATGGTAGATATATATTTAAGACTATTATTCATATTATATAGGTTATGTTTTTTAATCTATCACCTGTACTTGGAGGAATGCTTCTACCTTTTACTATTATCCAGGCATTATATGATGTGATACCTGCCACTACAATATCTATCTATCTATCTATCTATCTATCTATCTATCTATCTATCTATCTATCTATCTATCTATCTATCTATCTCTCTCTCTCTCTCTCTCTCTCTCTCTCTCTCTCTCTCTCTCTCTCTATATATATATATATATATATATATATATATATATATATATATATATATATATATATATATATATATATACACCCTTTTCTACCTACAAACATACTATACATGGTCTTTTACCACCAGTCAGTAAATCAGCTTGATTTCAGAAATTGTTATGTCATTTATTTCTCCCTGTTCCAGAGGGACATTCCTTAAGCACCCTCAGGGGTTTTGAGAAGGGATTAGATAGAACACACTCAAGCATTGTATATTTTTTTTAATCTCTTGAATCGTTACCAGGAAGTTCATCTTTGCAACTACGATAAATGTATTAGTAAGGTAATCATCACTGAACATCAAGAGGCATTCCATGAGTGGATATAATGGACCACTCATGGTAACAGCACTGGGATGTTTAACTTTATATTAAACTCCACGTGTTTTACAACTGTCTGTCACCATGAAAGTGAATGAAGATCAGTATAGTCCGCAGAACTGTTGAGTCAGAAGATACCTGCCAAAATGAACATTCAAAACCAGTCAAGAAAACATATTTGATAATGTTGTGTCATTTTAAACATATGTCTCCTAAATAATTGCTTCTAAGTTCTCCAAATTGCCTGCATTTTGTATTCAAGTCTAAGCTGAACTAGAAAGCTAACTAGCTTCTAGCACAAAATATATATAGTACACAGTACAGTACACACATAGACATGATACTTAGCGTAGTGTGAATTAATAACAACGCATGTTTGACTTTACTTAAAAGATTAGAAGGAATGGTAGCACGTTCAGAAATGAGAATTTGAGAAAAGAAGATTTTGAGTTACCTTTGATTCATTGAGCAATATTGTAAAGAAATGTTAAAGAAATATACTCTCTTGAATGATCAAAGTGATGGGTATTACAAATATTTGAAAATTTAAAATATTTCAGAGACCATCAAGAATGCAGCTAAAGAGTTACCAGTGCAATAAGGAATGCTTCTGATTCTTCCACTAAGAATCTTGTGTATTGATCAAGGCTAGACCGCTAAATAGGTTTTTCATGTATATTGTGGATGAGCACAATATACATGAAATATTGTGGGTCTTTAGTTGGTCAGTTTTTAATACTTAGCAAAATACTGTTTATTAAAAGACGTTTAACTTGGCGCTCAACTGTGTCTCATCTTTGACATTTTCCGCCACATTTTGCCAATGTATAGATATTCAGTACATAAACAGGTAAATCACACATGATATCTGAAAGCATGCAAGAGAGGAATGGTGTAAATGTTTAATACTGCAATACTGTTGCCTACTGTTCGATATCAGTTGTTAAATCATTGACAAAAACCCCCTGAAGTATTTATGCAATTCAGACTATTGTGTTTTTATTGTGTTACAATGTATTTGAGGAATACATACAGTACATGAGGTGCTTTAAAACACCTTTAGGGGGCACTCACGATTTGGTGCTGAGTTTCCTGACTGTTTCATATTTAAGAATCTATTTTAAATCAATCCAACATTTAGTTTGTCAGCCAACAGAAAAAATGTTGACCATCTGTGTCAAAAAATATTAATAAGTAAATATATAAACATAACTGACATGGGTGTCATTGGAGCAAGTGATTTAGTTTCCTATCCACAGTACTGTAGATAGCTAACATCTAGCCTGATAAAATGTGGACTGATAAAATCAGGAATATAGGATTTGCAATCATCAATTTAAAGCACAGCGTCACACCATCTAACCACGTATTTCAGAATCTGCTCAGTTACTGGGATTTTCACGCACAACCATTTCTAGGGTTTACAAAGAATGGTGTGAAAAGGGAAAAACATCCAGTATGCGGCAGTCCTGTGGGCGAAAATGCCTGGTTGATGCTAGAGGTCAGAGGAGAATGGGCCGACTGATTCAAGTTGATAAAAGAGCAACTTTGACTGAAATAACCACTCGTTACAACCGAGGTATGCAGCAAAGCATTTGTGAAGCCACAAACACGCACAACCTTGAGGTGGATGGGCTACAACAGCAGAAGACCCCACCGGGTACCACTCATCTCCACTACAAATAGGAAAAAGAGGCTACAATTTGCACAAGCTCACCAAAATTGGACAGTTGAAGACTGGACAAATGTTGCCTGGTCTGATGAGTCTCGATTTCTGTTGAGACATTCAAATGGTAGAGTCAGAATTTGGCGTAAACAGAATGAGAACATGGATCCATCATGCCTTGTTACCACTGTGCAGGCTGGTGGTGGTGGTGTAATGGTGTGGGGGATCTTTTCTTGGCACACTTTAGGCCCCTTAGTGCCAATTGGGCATTGTTTAAATGCCACGGCCTACCTGAGCATTGTTTCTATATATATATATATATATATATATAAATCTGTAATGCTGATTTAATGTAATACAAATATAATAATACAAACTTTAATTATGAAGTATGGTAAATACATTGATTAGTCATTGGAAACATTCAGTCCTGTAAACATTTGGATCATAACTCATGAATGCCAGACTATTCAACCAACAAAATGGTTCAGAAAATTGTCATACAATATTTAACGACAAGCTGTTGTGTGACATTCTAATTCAGGCATTGATTGACTGCATCTATGAAGCTGTAGAATAAATATAACATGTTTTATAAAGTGTTAATCCCAGACTCATCAAACACAGGCAGGTGTCAATTTGGCCTTTCCCTTCATCAGCACAAGGGCACTTTTCTGGTGTGAATTTCATGGCTGAAAATGGTCCATTGACAGAACAAGGGCAACTGACTCAGTTGGGGTAAATTTTTATGATGCCATACGGCTGGTTGCATATGCTAACAGTAAATGCAGTCACCTAATGCCAGTATACTTGCTTGAGCAGAGGCATGGCATAGGAAGCATTGCCTTCTCAGTGTGTGAATGACAAAATGCTCTCCAAGGGCATTTAGTACAGTATATAACCTGATTCAGATATACTTGGTACAGCATTTGAATCTAAGGCGAAATCTAGATTTTAAGAATCTATTTAAGAAATATGGGTACTTTCTATACCCATATACCTATACCTATAGGTGTGTATATGTATGTATGTATGTATGTATGTATGTATGTATGTATGTATGTGTGTGTGTGTATATATATATATATATATATATATACCTACAGTACTTATACCTATATACTACATAATGTATATTTTCTATTTATAGGAATAACCTACAGTACTCAACTCACAGGATGTTTGCCTGCCAGTTGTTATTTTACTGTACATAATGGGTGTGAGTAAGTGATCTTACTGTCATATTTGCTGTGTGGAATAACTGAATGAATTAATAAATGAATAAATAAACCCCAGCAGAATAAATTTTCTGCAGATGGTTTACTATACTTTAAACTCCTGTCAACACACTACTTTTGGATTTACCAATAATTATATAAAAATACACTATATAGACAAAGGCACTTAGCCAAAGCTGTTAATTATTGAATTCAGGTGTTTCAAACAGAGCCCTTATCCCCAGTAAGGGGCAATCTTGATGCTTCAGCATACCGAGACATCTTGGACAATGCTAAGATTTCAACTTTGTGGCAACAGTTTGGGGAAGCCCTTTCATATTCCAACATGACTCTGCCCCAGTGCACAAAGCAAGGACTATAAAGACATGAGTTTGACTGATGAGAACTTGACTGGCCCCGCAGAGTCTTGACCTTAACTCCATCGAGCACCTTTGAGATGAACTTGAACAGAGATTCTTGTCCAACATCAGTGCTTGACCTCATAAATGGTCTACGGAATGAATGGGCACGAATTGCCACAGAAACTCTCCAAAAACTTGTGGACAGCCTTCCAAGAATAGTGGAAGCTGTTATAGCTGCAAAAGGGGGACCAAGTACATATTGAAGTGTATGTATTTGGATACAATGTCATTGCAGGCTTGGCCAAATACTTTTGTCCCTATAGTGTATTTCATACCATCGCACGGTTGAATTCTTAATTCTGTAACAACTCAATTTTATTACAGCATGGCAGCATAACTCTTACAGTAACAACAGTCTGTTGCAAAAACTCTGTCAGTAGTGCTGGCTGCAGTTAAACCAATAGGTTTATTAACACACTACTTCTAAAACAGTTTGTACACACACACACACACACACACACACACACACACACACACACACACACACACACACACACACACACACACACACACACACACACACCCACACATGATCAGCTATAACACTAACACCACCACCAGGTGAATTGAATAACATTGGTCATCAATTATATGCCAGTATATTGGTGATAGGATCATGGACATCCAATTCTCATTTATGCCTGTTTAAGGCTAGCTTGCCCAGTCTGATCCCGAAGAAAAGCCAATGTAGCAAAACCTGCTCATAAAGTGTGAAGCTTATTGATATGAAACACAGTAGGCAAGAATTCAAGTTTTTTTTAATCAACCCTAAAGATGTCCATGTGCCGCATACCACAGCACACCCCCAGAGGTGGAGGAGTTCTACCCCCAGTGGCACAATGGGAAACCACAGGGTTTAATGGATTGTGTTTTAAGGTTATGGTTGATTGCTGTGTGTGTATGTATGTGTGTGTGTATGTGTGTATGTGTGTATGTGTGTGTGTGTGTGTGTGTGTGTGTGTGTGTGTGTGTGTGTGTGTGTGTGTGTGTGTAATAAAAATATAACTTGGAGAATTGGAGACATTTATGAAAGGACTTTCCAATAGTCACAGGTGAGGCTGTTGCTAGGAATGTTCTGCTGTTATTGACGTGAAAAGGGACAAAATATAATTTGATACGTTAAAAAATTTTTTTTAAATATCTTATGGTATAAGAGAGTACCGCCATGTTGTTGTAGAATGTTTTAATGATTCTCTGGCTAATAAAACAATGCTTTAAAAAAATATGTACTACACATTTTACTCATTAAAAACTCATTTTTACCAGATGAGCCTTAATTTAGTGTCTCTGCACTATATAATTTAATGGCTTTCCTGCTATATTCAAGTCAATAAATAAAAGACTTATAATCAAGCAGGTGCCTTGGGAAACATGCATATATACTGTACAATGTGCAATTTACCAATTTATATGCTATTCTAAGACAATAAAATAAACCTTCCAAACTGAACTTGTTAATTTGAAATAGAATGACGACTTTACAGTATATTAGTTCATATTAGTATTAAATGTGTTAAAATCTAACTTTAAACATTAAAGAGTTTCTTTTGCATTTTTGTAAAATATGGATGCTAAAAAATGAGTATGGGTGAATATAAAACTACCATCAAAACTCAATTAAACAGTGAGGGGAAAAAAGCTTCAAAGTTAATAGGTCTAAGTCACAGCGGTCTGATAATAAACTTACCCTTAGTGTGATGATGTTCTCTACTCTTAGTACTCTGCTGCTCTGCCTAATAGTCCAATGTTTCCTCTGCCTCCACAAGACGAATAAATCATTTTGCAAATGCCAGAGCCAGTTCTCCACCCCAATATTTTACTGCCCAGTGAACGCAAAAATAAGGCTATTAAATTATAGGCTGGGGGGATCTATCTGAAACGATGCTAGTTGTGTAAATAGTTAATGGAATGCCAGTAGAAGTAAGAATGTTTTATTATAGACAGAAAAACTCAACTAATCTAAAATCTTTTAGTGATCACACCATGCACAAAGTAGTGATACCCTCTAAATCCTACTGATGAAGAGACACATGGGGGTATTTTTAAGTCTCCTAATTCTTCTTGTTAGTGAGTTAGAAGGGAAAACCACCAAAGTGTCCAGGGCAGTGAAAATTCAAAGCCAAGGCGAATAAACACTCCTGTGGTGCAAGAGGGATAATTTAGACATAAAGTTCTATATAATTGTCAATTGTTTTTACTGTTAAAGTTGATCATATATGATATTTGTCACAAATACCAGAAAAAAATAACTTTCAGGCTGATACAGTATTTTGTTTTATAAAATATTGTAATACAGGAAATTCTCCAGTTCCAACACGATTTTAAAGAAAGCTACAAACTTCAAAGCGACAAACTGATCATTTTTCATTCAGACATATTCCCACACTTTTCAAACTCATTTCCATATTTTTTGATTTTGTGGTTTGAATAAAATTGAATTGGGCCCCTGAGTGGCGCAATGGTAAAGTGCCCACCCTATCATCTGGAGATCACTGGTTCGATTCCCGGGTGATGCTGTAACCTCTATTAGCCGAGAGCCTAGAGAGAGCTGATTGGCCGAGCTTTCTCAGTGGGTTGGGATAGTGGGACTTACAGTAGTGCTCTCACAATAATTACGGCTCAACAGCCAATCACAGGTGTCTCTGTGTAAAAAAACAACAACAAAAAAGCAATAATAACAGTAGATATCACAGCTGTGTTTAATACAGACACACACACACACACACAATGTGATGAGAATTCAGAGGATTGGGATTAAACAGCTGTGTGGCCAATTTTATTTATTAGGAAAGCATTAAGAAAAGCACTTGTTGAAACTAATCAGAAAAAGGTTTCAATTTGCTATAGGGAGCATGAACATTAGGCTTTGGTCTGACTCAGTCCAGACTGACCCTATTCCAGAGTGATGTTTCTGCCAGGGTATGTTGGGGAGCGCATGAAGCGATGCACACATCATGCATAGTCCCCAGTGTACAAGCCTCTGGAGGCAGTGTTATGATCTGCAGTTGCTTCACTTGGGCAGGCCAGGCCCAGAATTAAAATGAACTCAGATGACTACTTGAATGTACTGAATGACCATGTTATCACATCAGTGGAGTTTGCTTTGACACTTTGCTTTGACCCTTATTTTAGTTTTATACTGTATGCTTGACACGCGAGGCAAACATGAAGGAGGCCTTTTGTGTGCAGAGATACTGTATGCTGTATGTGACCTGATACTGTTGTTATTAAAGAAAGCATTTGTTACTGCGCTGAAGTAGCGTCAAGGGGGGCTCTGATACAGCATGAAACAATGCACAGGACTGTGTAATACCTGATAACACGCTGCTTATAAAATGTGTTTTTAACTATCCCACTTTCTTTTATGGCTTCAGGTAATCCATGACAGAATTCCAGTTGTTGTTATTATTATTATTTTTTTCCATAAAGTGAAATATGTTATTTTTTTGTTATTTTTTTATGAAAAAAAAGTAAATCAAATAAACGTTTAAAAATTGTATTTTCACAAAAAAATGGTGCCAAGTAGTGAACAAGTTTTTTTTTTTAACAGTTCAGTTGCAAAGAAATCCAGTTTTTCTTTAGACCTTTGTAAATGTCTGTGGGTGTTCTGGTCATATGAGGTTTACCATTTATGGAAACCTATAGTCTCTCTCTATCCTCAGAGTTCATCTCCCTCCTTTTGACACCCACCACAACTATCACCTAACTGCATTTCTGTTTTATTATCAACATACGGTCATGTTCCCTTGCAGAGTTATTAATGGAAGACTGTAAACTGTAGCCATGGTTGATGAAATGAGTGCAATGTCCAATGTCAAATGTGTTTTTAACCTTTTAAAAGATATTCTATATGGGTCATAGTCAGATTACATCACTGTATCAATGCACACTACATGTTAACATTACTGTACGTAAGAATAAGGTAATATGTTTGTTTAACTTGAATCTGTGTTAAAGGTTGAGCTCAATATAGCTGTAATTTATTATATTTGGCTATAATTCACATGATATTTAGAAATTTAGTTTGTGACTTATGTCTTAGGCTTATGTGCTTAAACTATTTTAGTAAGAATAAATATCAGATTAAAGAGACCAATAATATGGGCCATGAAATTATTGCATCCCTTACACCTCTTGTTATAATGTAATTTACTTATATCACATCTTTTTGTGTTTTAATCATAATGTTCCATCCATGATCTGTGTTATACCAGGATCAAACTCATCATGAACATTTTTAAATGTTTTTTTTTTTTTTTTTTTTTTTTTAATATTTGGCATCTATTAAATAAAACAATACTGGAACAACTTAAACATAACTTGAATGGTTATAAGTAACAATAAACTTAAGAAAGCTCTGAACATATCCAAGGCAGCATCTCTTCATTCTAGAGTTAAAAAAGAAGAAAGAAAAAAAGACTTGTAAATATGTCTGAAGCATTGTCTAGCACGGAATAACCAAATGCTGTAGCATATAATCAGGTAAATAAACTGACAGATGCAAATGTATGTTTTCCACCTAGCCTGTTTTACCCTATACATGCACATAACATACCTTTGATTTTGAGTTGAGTGATGCACTCAGCGCGGCCTAAAGAATTTTCTGCAACAACTTTGTACTCTCCACTGTCTTTAGGCCCCACTCTTAGTATTAATAAGGAACACACACCACATGTGTTGGTGATGTAGTAATTGGCATCTGCGTTGAGACTGATGTTGTTGTGGTACCAGGTCACATACGGGGTGGGATTACCTCTCACAGCACAACTCATGTAACATTCATACTTCTCTTGACAGGTATGTGTTTTCATTGGGACAGTGAAAGTAGGTGGTGATTCAAAGTTCATGGTCTTGGGGTCAGGCACACTGACGGTGAACCTTTCTGCAGGAAACATGTACATAAATGTTCAGGCACATGCGTTAATCATGACATCTTCATCTTAAATTAGTAATTAATTGCAAAACAGTGATTTACCTTTCTTCCTCACTCGCCCCCATGTTGGGGACTCAGAACATTCAGAAAGCCCAATATCATTTTTGGCATACACACGGAAGTTATATTCTCTTCCTGGCATGATGTTGGCAACTGTGACACTGTTGTTGAACACTTGGTCAGCCACTGTGTGCCAGGTCTGCTTGACCGAGTCACGTTTAGAGACCATGTAGTGCAGACGGTCATCTCGCTTCTCATCAGGAGAGGGGCTCCAACAGACGGTTAATGTACCAGAGACATTTTCCTCCAGCTCCACTGGCCCAGGAGATTTTGGGTCATCTGTGTGACAGACACATGTGTGTGACAGGATTTTCTAGCATTCACTGAACAGCCCTTAGTCTGTGCTAAGCCATCCCTTATTTGAATTCTGTTAGACTTCTTAAAAATATTCATGTTTCTTAATGCAGTGTGAGATTTCAAAACATTATGTTCCTATGTCTTGTCTCTCTGGAAATGCTTGGGAATGTGCATGTAAATGTTTTAGAAAAGCCAAAAAATGCATTGGCACCTTGAGCAGATATGCCATAAAAAATAAACTTTCACAAGTTATCCTAACTGAAATGTGGAAGTAAGCAAATGCTAATCAAGAGATTAGATTACATTCTTGGAAGATATTTTGCTGCTAATTAAAACAGATCTCAGATCTCAGCACCAGCTTGTGACCATAGCTTTTGGTGGGACAAGTTAAAATGCATACCAACACAAACTGAAATAAATTGACCCGAGAGGCTATTACACTTCACTGATGCTACTATATAATCAATATTCAGAGTAACATTCTAATTGACTGTTGAAAATAAACAACATACATAGAGTCTAGTACTGTTTAATTTTTTGTTTTTAGTGGGTTTAGACTTTGTTAAACTGTGTTCAAAACAGGTTTAGGGCAAAATTCCCTGTCCAACAATATCTCAAAACCCATACATAAAAACCTGAAACTAGGCCAAACAACCTGGACACTGGAGACCTGGGCACTTCTTTGTCTTCCCCTATTGCATGGTTACTGAAATACCTCTATGATCCCTATTTCTGTCACCTAATCTTTGCAATGTAGCTTACAATAGAAATTGTCCTGTGGAACATGAAACCACTGTGTACACACAGTTTTTTTAAATAAATTCTTGGATGGGTAGATGTGAAGTATGTTTAAAACACTTCCATTTGTAGTAAAAACTGCAAACTTGGCAACACTGTCATTAACTCTCTTGGCAGCTACTCTTCCACCAAGCATGAGGGAGCATGACTTGTGCGCCAAATGGGCTCTTTTGCAATTCCCATTTTAAACCAATAGGAGCAATGTTTACTTTGTAGAACTCAGCTGGGAAGTGAAAGCACTGCCGCATGTACTATATACGCAACAGCATTGAGAACAGTGAGCAAATCAGTAAAATATATCAGCTGGTATCTTTCAAATAGAAACATTCAGTGGTTTTAATTGTTGGTCACTCAAAATGGCAATCAGCATTTTAACAGAATTGAGTTGTGAATGAGGACTTTATAAACATTAATATTTGTTGAACAGCTATTTATTGCCACACCTGCTTCTGGGGATGAGCCGCCACTGGCAAATCTTCCCCACAGATGACTAACTATCTCATCAAGTCCAGTCACCTTCATTTACTACCACAAGACTTGTCAGTTCAATCACTACATACTACTTCTTTTGGCCACAAACTAGCTAGTTCACATGTGAAAACTAGCATTTGCTGTCTCCTAGACACATGCCAGCCTTAACTATCTTAAATATATTTCCTACCCAGTAGTGAGTTGGAAAAAAGCATGCATGAGCACATAAATAGCCATAAGTAACCTCTTTCATCTCACCAAAAGAGCAAGGCAAATTGGTCTGTTGGACTTAAAATCTCCTGACTTTTACCCTTGACTTTTACTGGATATTTTAAAAAACAATGGTCTGTCCTTAGCAAGGGCCATTTTTCTGCCATTAACTGATTTAGTCAATCTATTGCCTATTCATTCTGTGTCTTACCTGTGACCCTAATTTCAATACTGAAAGTCTCCTGGCCCACCATGTTCTTGACAATGATGGAATAAACTCCTGTATCAGAACGCTCCGCAGATGGAATCAGAAGCTTAGATGTTCCTTCTGTGTTGCTTACAGTCACATGTTTGCATAGAGGCATTCCAGCTTTGAGCCAGTTTATTGTGGGCATTGGAGAAGCCTGCCATTCATTAAAAAAAGTTTTACATTATAAAAGTTATATGTTTATATGTTATATATGTTTATTACATTAAATATTGTATGTTTATAGTATGAATACAGAATGACACATTTATTAGATCATTATCATAGCTTGTATAAATCTTGTTATACCTCAAAATGAATGTTGACCCGAACAGAATGTCCAGCTCTTACCACCATAAAGCTCTTCATTTTTCGATCAGTAAATTTTGGTTTCACTGTACATGATACATTTTGGATATATTACAAATCTATTGATATCTTGTTGGAATAATATGAATATATTAGAACTATTGGAATAGTTAATGGATCCATTTAACCTGGTGGAGGCATGGCAGTGATGTAGTTGTCCAGGTCCTGTGGTTCACCTTCTCCTCCCTCATTAGTTGCAACCACTCGGACCCAGTACATGGCCATGGACTTAAGACCAAGAATTGTGTAGGAGGTTGTGATTATTCCATGGGAGTTGCAACGAGTCCATTCTGTGTTCTCAGCTGGTCTTAGTTCTACAAAATATCCTTTAGCCTCATCCTTCACCCCTTCTTCCTCTTTCGGTTTAGTCCAACTCAAGGACAAGGAAGAATATGTGGAATCTGACACCTTCAGATCAATAACTTTACCAGGTGGCTCTGCAAAAGTAAATATTCATTATTAATAAGTTGATTTAACATTTAGCGAATGAAAGCAGTAGTAGGTATAAGTGTCTAGTTCTTGTTTTTATGACTCACTTTTAGGATCTCTGGCTATCACAAAGTCAGAAGGAGAGCTTGGTTCTCCAGCACCAGAGAAGTTGATGGCTATGACACGGAATTCATACTCAATCCCTTCTACAACATCTGTCACGCCATATTGTTTGGCTGTAGGCAAAGCAAAATTAGAATTTTCATTGAGTAGTTGTACATTTTAAGACATTGCTAGAACAAGTGTTAAAAAGGTCAAGTAGACAATTTTTATTTTAACAGGTTATATACATCTTAATTCTAACCTTTAATTGGCTCGTTTATAGGGTTTACGTGGTTCCACAGGTTGCTGCCTTTTTTGCGTTTCTCCAGATTGTAGCCCACAATGTTGGTTCCTCCAGTTTTGGTTGGTGGGGACCATGACAAGTTGATGCAATCTTTGAAAGCACTTACAATTTTTGGTGTGGAGGGTGGTCCAGGAAATGCTGTAACCAAAAATTTAAAATGTATAAATGCTTCTTTAATGTGTTCATGTGTTTCATGTTTTCATGTTCAAAAGTTATTGTCCCCATTTTGAATTCTACATATTTTATTTTGTTTATTTGCCAAAAAAAAAATCCATTACTCAATAATGTGTAGATCCACCTTTAAAAGCAATACTTTCCTGTATGACTTTATCTCTTCTTTACAACATAGCTTTAGTTCATAGATATTTTGGTCATTTGCTTATGCACAGCTTTTTTAAGGATTCACCACAGCATTTCAGTTGGGTTGAGGTCTGGATTTTGGCTCTTTTATTTTTCTGATGTAGATGTACTGGTGAGCTTCTGATCATTGACCTGATGTAGCTCTTGGGTTTTTTGTATTTCTCTGACAACTGCCCCAATGACCTTGGGGTGAATGTGCTAGGACATCCACTCCTGGGAAACCTGGAAAGTCTTGAATGCTTTCCACTTGTGGAAACTCTTACTCACTGTAGAACATTGAACTCTAAAATGTTTGGAAATGTCTTTATAACCTTTTCCATATTTATGTGAAGCAACTTTATTTCTCTTTTGGAGAAAATTGTGTTAACACACACCTGAATTCTCCAAGCAAACTGCAACAAACTGCACAAACTTTTGTGGAAATGGATAAATGATACATGCTGTTTTTACATGTCTGTAGTTGTGATGTATTTGCCTAATTCTAAGACCCACTATGATCTGTACTGTATTTACGTTGAATTGTAAGCATAATTTCTTCTTGAAGCATGCTTGTATATCAAAGCACTCATATATCAAAGTGAAATTTCCTCCATAAGAAATAATGGAAACTCCAATGATTCATTCCACAACCCAGAAATATCCGTATAAAACTAACTCACTAACTCATAACTAACACTAACTCACAGCGCGAGAGCGAGAAGAGCCATTGGATCAGACGTGATTATGTGATGTTCGGCAGACAAAGGGCATGCATTATACTTCACAGACTTCACAGACGTTCGGCAGACAAAGGGCTTGCGTACGACCTCGCTCATTTATCAAGTTAAATAACTTGATACACAAGCTTGCAGAACTATTGGTTCCACCGTAGCATCCGCAGTATGATCAGGGCATTATATGCTAGGCACCGATAACATGGATTTTTAATGTTTCTTATGTTTAACTGTATGCTTTACATAATCAACAGCAAAATCTTGTCATGGTCGTGACTAGATTTGGCATTAGCACAAAACACAATTGCTTGTGCACATCTTAGCAAAGCATCTTAGCAAAGCTAACAAGTCACAAAGGGACTAATAAAAGGAAAGAGGCCCAAACAGTGATTAGGGGAAGTGGTCAGAATAAAGCAAGAGAATCCCAAATGGAGATGGGAAAACCTTTGCCATTTATCCTATAACACAGGAGGCAAACAGAAACCTGAGGCAGCGATATTAAATGCTCAGGATAAAAGGCGTCTCTCACAGTGTGGATGCAGAAAAACTTTGACTTTGAGATTGAATTTAATGAGGGGTCCATAAAAGTGCTTGAGATCAGGATCAGGACAAAGACAGGGGCAGAGACTTCACTAAAGGTCAGAATCAGTGACACAGATTGATTTAAAAATAAATACTGTGTTAGACTGGAGTAAATAGAATAATGGTCCAAATGAGTGGTCAGTAAAATAGAGTCACTAGAATGACCAGAACCATGGTATGAAGGATCAATACACCTGCCATGTCACTGTCTTCACAGCCTTGGATCAATGGTCTAACAACGCTGCCACACAGGGTAGGGAGTCTAACCTAGAATGCCCCTTGACAGTGAGCTACTTTAAATAGTCTGCCTTATTAATGAATCAAGCTAAAGAGTAAGAGGCCCATAAAGGCTTCTACAAGCTGAGTCTTAATGCTTCTTTCCTGAGTTACAGGCACCACTCCTTCACCATCATCAACTGTGAACAACAAGCCAATTCCCAGAAATAGACATTTTCAGCATATGAGTTAGCACTGAAGCAGAAACCATTTCAAACTGTGCAAACTTCCATCACAACAGATGGCAAACTGGGACAGTTTCCTCACCAATTAATGTAGCCCTAGCTGTAAACTGAATGAAGTCTGATTCATAAGAGGACAAGCGAAGACACAGGAAAAACAGCACCATACAGCCAACAAGGCACATTGAGGCTAATATTCTAGAATCAGTGTGAATAATGTTTAGGAGGAGAAAGAAAAAGAGCAAGAGTGAGAAAGACTGGCACTAGGAAGATTTAGCTAGATGATATAACAAGGTTTCCATAAACATAATGAATATTGCAAGCAAAACAACGAAAATGTGTGGAGGAAAATGTTTGTGGATCTTGCAGCCTGCAGCTCATCTCCATCAAAATGACTTTTAAAATAAAACGCTTTACACAGTAATGTAATTTTCTGCAATAAACTGCTGCTTTGCTTTATTGAAATAAAAAAGGGTTGTGCGCCTGGTACGTTCACTTTAAAAATGTCACGTACCATGCAAATTGGTACACATTTTTTCTTTAGTTTGCACCTGAAGAGAATCATGTCATTTCATCATTAATTTACTGTATGCATAACTGGAGTATGTTTTCTGTGAATTTTGTATTTATCTGCTGAGGCCGTATTTATTTATACAATATTATGGATAATTGATATCTCCTTCAGATACACTAATGAAGACCAGCGCAAAAACATCCTTAGCTGCTTTTCTGTATAGACTCACAGTTTGGGCTAATGGTGTGTTCTTGCAGTCATAATGTGTTGAGGCTTTAATTTGGATGAAATCCAATGGAATTGCTGTCACTTGTTATAATGCTCTATAATCCTTTTTAAAATTGCATTACTGTGCTGTGTTTTTCCTGTTCTGATACACTTGGTTTAACCAATCAAACCCCTTAATCTTTAAACTGTTTTGGAGCAGGTACAGAGAGAGAGATACACAAAATGCAGTCATGCAGCAATTTCACCTTTAGTGCCAGCCTGTATGTCTTCTGTCTCAAACACATCACTGGTGCCTTCTTCAGTTATAGCCCGTATACGATAGCAGTACTTCCTGCCATGTTCTACATCATTGTCTTTATAGTGGGCCTCATCTGCTGTATTTCCAATTTTCTTCCAAGTATTCCGCCCTATCTGTTGTCGTTCCAGATTGTAGTGAATTACAGGAGAACCTCCATCATCTTTTGGAGGCCTCCACTTGAACTCCACACATGACGATGAGGCCTCAATTACCTCTACAGGGCCCAATGGGTTGGTAGGTTTACCTACAGTATATATGATAGGAGGAATAATATTGTGGATTTGTGAAAAGTATTTAAGCCACAAAAAAAGTGATAACACACAACAGGTCTAAACATTACTGACCTAAGACTATCAGCTTAGAGAAAGCCTCAGTAATCCCAAATTCATTCTTTAGCTTGAACTTGATTTCTCCTGTGTCTTTGCGCTGGCACTTGGTGAGGAGAAGGCAGCTGTTGCTGAAGGACTTCTCAATCTTGACATTAATGTCATCTAGCAGCTCCTCACCTTCATGGTACCACTGCACTTTTATTGGCTCTCGACCCATAAAGCTCAGCTTGAAGGCAGCATTTTCGCCAACTTTGATGATTACAGGCTGGGAGAACTTGGTCAGATCATCTTGATTTATCCTTGGTGGGTCTAGATGACATATAATATATACATTCATCTAAACCAGTAAACATTTGTATTATGATTTGTGGACTAAAGCATGCAGAATGTTCTTCTAAACAACTGAAATTGATTTTGAATTGAATTAAATTCACTTACCTTCCACAGTGAGCATAGCTTCTGTTTTACGCCCAGTTGCCTCAAAGCGATACTTTCCACTATCATCCTCTGTACAATTATTAATCACCAGTTTGTGCAACACTCCATCTTTGATAGTCATCAGGTGATCTGTAGATTTTATCTGTGCAGATACTATAGTGACTTTTCGTCCACTGTGTTTTTTTCTATGAAGCTACTGTAGCTGTTGCTTATGGCCCACATGTGTTCAGTATGTGGGCATACTCACCTCTTTCCCATCCTTATACCACACGCCATCACAGTTTGCATTGTTTATCTTGCACACCAGCTCAGCTGAATGGCCCAAAATGGCTTTGACATCTTGTAGACCATTAGTGAAGTAAACCCCTTGGTCTGCACAAGAGGTTGACTGCATGAAAGCTTTGTCTATCGCAATTTTTCACAAGAAAATACATAGTAATTAAATGGGTCAGACCAGTACATCTTTATTATTTATACGTCTGCTAGCTGACATGCACTATAACGTATACCTATTTTATACCTATATACTTTTTTATAAACCTCAAATTAATGAATGAATGAAATATTAAATATTTAAAATAATATAATTATATTATAATATATTATAAAATAATATTTACCTTATACAGTACATGCTGATGCTATGCAGGTGACTTACCAGTTACAGTATCAGGGATCAATGGCCCTGTCCTGTCTTTATCCTGGCTTTGCTCCTTCCCAATTATTTCTGAATGCTGTTTACATTCCACTCCTTGCTCTGATCCATCACTTCTCTTCCCAACTTTTAGAGGTACTTCCCCCATCTCTGTGAACAAGAAGGCAATCTCAGAAATGCTTTTTTTTTTTTTTTTTTTTACAAGAAAGTACATTGTAATTGTAATAATGACTCTGGTAGATTATATGCATTACATAATTTAGACCCATTTTATACCTAAAGCTTATAATGTTATTATTTTAAAAAATCTGCTTGATAGTGTATTCAAAAAATGCTTTATCCATGTTGATGCTACAGTATGCAGGTGACATACCAGTTACAAAGTCAGGGATCAATGGCCCTGTCCTGTCTCTGTCCTCACCCTGTACCTCACCAAAATGTTCTGAGTTCTTTTCACATTCCACTGCTTGCCCTGAGCCATCACATTTTCCCCCAGCTTTTAGAGGAACTTCCTTCACATCTGTGAAAAGAAGACAATGATCAGAAATGGACATTTTCAACAAAAAAGGTACATTGTAATTACGTGTATCAGACCACTATTGTGGCAGCTTACATGTATTATATACTCATACTTATTTTATACATGCTCTTTTATTAAAAAACAAAACAAACAAACAAAAAAAAACACCCTGCTTTTATAGTGTAGGAAAATGTTTGCTTTATACAGGCTGATGCTATGTAGGTGACTTACCAATTACAGTATCAGGGATCAATGGCCCTGTCCCTTTTCTGTCCTCTCCTCGATCCTCACCTATTAGTTCTGAATGCTGTAAACATTCCACTGCTTGCCCAGATCCATCACATTTATTCCCAGACGTTAGAGGTACTTCCTTCACCTCTGACTCATCTAACCTTGGCTCTACTGTCATACTTTTAGAGACAGACTTGGGCTGAGTTTTAGTCTTGGTCTTAGGTTTGTCTTTGGTATTCTCGGATGTCTGTGGAATTAGCTCAGCTGCAGGCTGTGCTAGAGGGTTAAGAAGAGGCTTGACTGAAAGCTCAACTGGAGGCTCAGCTTCACTGTGTGGGGCCTGTGCAGGCTGGCAGGCCTGGTTTTGTTTGAGCATTGCTTTCCTCTCCTCTCTCTCCTTCTGCAACTTGGCTTGCTGTTCGGTTGCAATCTTTGATAAGTCAGTTCCACTACCTCCAGCCTGTGTTGTTTTGCGTGTTGCCTTTTTTCCATGCTTGTCTGAGTCATTGTCAGCTGTTCCAAAAGAGAAACAGATGCAGGAATTATTATTATTATTATTATTATTATTATTATTATTATTATTATTATTATTATACAATATAATATACTCATTCATTTTCCATACCACATATCCTTTAAAAGGTCATGGAGGGCCTGAATTCTAACCCAGAGAACATAGTGCACAAAAACACCTTGGATGTGATGCCAATTTATTATAGGGCACAAGCATCACATAAAAAATAAAATATGAAATTTGAAAATGCTAGTCAGCCTACAACACATGTATTGCACTATGGAGAAAACCAAACTACCCAGTCATAACTTGGTCAGAGGTAAGAATCTGGCCCCCAAGCCTGAAGGTACCCAAGCAACGATACTAAACATTGAGCTGCCATGACCCCTATAAATGAACTGATATTTATTTATATAATCAGATATTTATTTAAAATACTAACAATTCAAGAAATAAAATATATAATATTATATTATATATTTATAATATATAATTATAATATTTTACTCCATTACAAAATTCTTACCAGATGTATTGATAATTAAAAACTTAAATATTTGTATTACAACTTGAAATTGAAACCAACTTAATTATTTAATTGCTGTGTTCTTAAATATGTTATGGAATATACATTTTACTTAAGTGTGCCAATAATTTTATTTGCCTCCTCCTCTTCAATATTGTGGGTTATTTTATTTAGTATTATTATCAGTTTTAATTTAATTTAGTACTTATGCATGCCAGTTAAATTTTCCTAATTTATGCACTAAACAGTTTAAGATGTTGAGCTTAATAGCAAGACAGCAAATGGCCAAACATGCACCTACCTTCCACTAACAGCCAGGCATTGCATGATTTGATTCCAACCACAGCAGCATATATGCCTTTATCCACCAGCATACAGTCTTTAACTACCAATCTATGCACCAACATATCTTCAGACACAGTAATGTCATATTTCTGGCCTTGTACCAGTGGAACGCTCTTTCCCATCCATGTGATCTTTGGAAGAGGTGCAGACAGAACACACTCAAAGACTGCATCCTCTCTTTCAATCGCTTTTATCTCTGTAATCTTTACCAAGAAGTCCACATTTGGAACTGTAAGCACATAGAGCAGGTTATGAATAGGTATAATTCAAAACATGCATTAGTGTTTATAAGTATTATGTTTTCCCTTTCTTATAGAATCTTACTTTTTAAATTTGTAGAAAATATATTAACGCCTTCAACATCTACTTGGTAGAGTCCAGCATCATCTGGAGATAAACCATCGACAGTGAAGATGAAGCGTCTGCCAATTTGACGTAGACTGTGCTTCAGACTTGTATCAGAGGAAAACTCTACCAGTTCACCATCCTGTAGCACCAACAATGCATCATATGAACTTCTGCCTATGCATGATTTTTGTTTAGCTACAGGTGTAAGTGAAGAATTATACTCTTACTTAACGTCTTACTTTATAAAGGAAGATTTTGGCATTGGGATCCCTGAGGTCCATTTCAAATTCAAACTGTGCACAACCAGGAGTTTTTATATCAATATGCTTCAGGTTGCTCAGGTATTCAATGTACTGTTGGAAGAAAGGCTAAAATCAGAACTCTAAAAATAAACTAATACAATATCTTTCATAGACTTTGCAAAGATTTTTCATTAAAATGCATTCATTATTGTCTAAGCAAATATAAACAGACACTTTTAAATGAGATGCCTGACATTTTACCTGTGCCTGCTGTTCTTCTATTTCTCTCTTCTTTTCATTTAATTTCTTCAACATCCACCGGAAGTCAGTCACTCCGTATTCAGCACAGATGCGCTCATAGTCTTTCTTATCAGCGCTCAACAGTAACTCCCAGAACCTTTCGTCAACCTCTCCATCTTTTCGATCCTCTTTTGGACGATTAGCTCTGTATGAACAAAGGACACATAAGAGTGTCATACAGAATCTAGACAGACTGACAGGAAAAAAGGGTTGTGTCAACATCATGCTGGAAGTATCATACCGCGTCTTTAAGACCTTTTTGAAATCGGCTGGTTGTTCACGTTGAGCTAGAAAAAAAAAGAATGCAAGGTATGATATATTTAAAACCCTTTTAACTCTAAACTTAAATGAAAAAGTGCATAACGTTGGGCAGACCAACCTGTTCGTGATTCTTGCAATTCCTTGCTCTTCTTGAATCCAACTGTAAGAGGTCATTTTAAAAAGTATGTCCTGGTTTTCTAACATTTCACAGCTTAAATTTTAGTACACAAGTGATTGAATTCTTGGATGCTACTTACCCTCAATTACATTAAGTGTGGCAGTAACAATAGCACAACCAAACTTGTTTTCTGCCAAACACTTATAGGTGCCTGCTTGGTCCACAGATACATTAGGCATCTAGTAACAAATTGGGTGCCATGAAAACCATGAAGACATCACAATAATGTTAACTATTCAAGTGGGCTGGAGTACCTGTAGTTGGTGTTCTCCTGTGACTGGCTCATACACAATGATGTATTTTTCTGCATTAGAAACTTCAACATTATTTCGGGTCCATCTAACAGTTGGTGTTGGATCCCCAGTGACGATTGCTTTAAAAACAGCTAACTTCCCTTTTGGAATAAAATTACCATTGTCAACAATGTTTTACAAGCCTGCATCACTGGAATATTGATTGATTATCATTTATTTTAATTGAAATAAAGAAGTTAACTTTGATATAGTTTTACCTTCTTGAATAGTCAGGGCAATGGGTTTGCGCGAGAAATCTGGGTGACTTTTACCCTGAGGAAGTTCCTTGACAAACTGAGTGATCATCACACCAGGAACTGTGGATCTTTTCCTAATGGCTACTACAAAAAATGAAAATAACATTATTTAAATGTAAGGGATGTAACCTGTGGAACATTACAAATGTTTAATGTTAGCAGCACTGGATATGGATTTCTTGATTGTGAGTGAGACCTACATTGCCCTGGAGCAGTGGGCTCCTCTTCCTTTGACTTCATCTTTTCATGCAGGATTCCCCTACTATACACATCACAGTCATAAATAAATGCCGTATCAAACACAAATAAATCAGTATTTGCTGTGACAACAGTTTGAGAACCCTTCAGTCTCAGGAACAATTTGTGCAGTTTTATAAGGCAATTAGCTACTAAGTTTTACTGAGATCCACCCACAGTTCTTTTGAGGACTTTGACTGTTGTACCTCCTTCATTTTTGCATGCAAGATCCAGCAGCTTCCTTTTTTTTGTATGAAAGTGGTTTCTTATATAATGTGCTTCTTTATTTTTTGGCATTCACATATTTCTCTGTATCTTTTACTTTTGTGGTGAAATACTGATGTTTGATGTTTTTGTACTAGCTCAATAATAAAGTCCTAAAAAAAATCATAGGACCGTTTAAACCAAAAACACAGGGTGCCTAAGACTTTGAATAAAAAAAAAAAGTTTTTTTTAAAAATCTTGTCAGCAGTATTATGTACAAAACCATTCACTATTTCTAAACCTAACTTAAAAATTAATAAATCAGTAATATTTCAGAAGAATATTTGCATGCCTAGAAAGAAAGCAACATATTACATCCATACAACAGACCAATTTTCAGATGTAAACAAAAGATCTAATGTGGGCTCCTGGGTTTTGCATTAAAAATAAGAAGGAACACATGTGACAAAGTTACCAGAAGAGCTCATATACTTCAGCATGCTCAGTAAAACCTCCCAGCTGTTATACTGAGCATGCTGCAGTGCACATTTATTACTCTTCAGTACTCCTTATAGAAGTTTCTTTTATGTAGAATAGTTTTGACAAAAAATTCAAAGGCATATTTTCTTATGGTATTGTTTTTTTTTTTTTTTTTTTTTGTAAATGCATCAGTTGTTTCCACAATATTGTAAGTAAAACAGCTGTTTATACTGAGCATGCTGGAGTTCTTCTGGTAACTTTGTCACACTTGTTGTTTTCCATTTTCAAAACCTATATGATGCCTAAAACATTTGCACATTATACTAATAATTTTCTTATACACAAAAGCACATTGGGTTATTTTCCTGATCACAGGATATGTAAATGAACAAGATTTACATTTTTACAAATTACCTTCATAAATTCTCAAGGAATACAAAAGTAAAAAGAGAGAGAGGAAAAATACATTCTTATCATATCTTTTTGAATATGCATTTGCACACAGTCATTTCAAATCATCTGCTTTTCTTCATAAACTGAGTCTAATATCAAATAATTTGATAAGATTTTTTTTTTTGACAAAAATAATTTTCAGAGTGACTGAAATAACAGATGATTTTAATATAGGTATTTAGAATATAGGCATTTATTTTTTCTCTGTCACAGTGTATTATAGTAACAACAAATGCTGGGACTTGAATACAGATGGACACTTTATTTTCAGTGAAATCTGCCCAAAATCATGCAAAGGTTTAATACTGTATTACCCCAATAAATGGATTGAAAAACATTTTAACACAGACAGAAGATCAATGACAAATAAATGACACAAAGTTGTCAAGATACAAGCTGCTACCACACAGAGAGAATTCATTGTCACTCAGCATGATTTCCTACTATGAACACTATAAAATATAAGATTCATGGTTAATTTAGGCTTGAAACTTGAAGTATATCAATCAGCCGTGTTAAATAATTGTCTTCAAAACATTATAATTACTAAATTCTAAATTCAAAAAATTGAAAGCAAAAATTTTAACTTTAAATTTAAATTATATGGTTTTTGAAAAACAGAAAAGAAAAACAAATTTTAAACACTGTATTCTTAAAGGGAATTCAAGTCAGTACATTTATTTACATAAGGAGTTTCACAACATCTTCGAAAGTGCAAGAAAATCACAACATTGCAGTTTTACACAATGTAGGAAGGAATATAGAGTTACATAATGTAATACATAATTATATCAAAAACATGCATGAGAAATATATTTGAGGAGAAAATTATATATATTAATGCAGCTTCACACAGCAAAAAAAAGAAAAAACTTTTTTTTTCTTTCTTTTTTTTTGTTGCTGTGTGAAGCTGCATTAATTTCAACCGACAAAAACTGAAAATTGTTCTTTCCTGTCAGATGTAGAAAGTTACACCTTGTTTACAAAGTGTTAATTTGTGAAAATGAAAATAGCAACTGTATACAAAAGTGTAAAAATTTCTTGTACTCAACCAAAATAGCATTTAGTCAAAAAGAAAGGAAAAAACACCTTAAATATGACGCCCTGTGTAGACAGTTGCTTTGACTAACTTTATCTCTTTAGAGCTCTGTCTGGTGAGTAAAATAGGTTTTATAATGTTTACAGTGTTGGGTTTGTCCTCTGAAACAGTGAGTTCAATGTGGCAATAGGCTCCTGTCAGAATTCTGTGGGAAACTCCATCTGGCTGGGATATAATTCACAGCACCGCAAATCAAGTTAGGAGGGGTGCCATTTACACTTCACTGCAACCTCATTGCATGTCCACAGCAGGAATGTGTTACTGACATATTTTGTATTAAGTGATCAAGTGATATAGCAAAAAGAGAGAAATATCATGTGAGAAGGCCTAAAAGATGCTGCTCCTACAACAGTATTTAGAGTTCGTTTAGGACATGTTTCAAACTAGCAACTAATTCACATTTCTTCTACTCATCAAATCAAGTGTAAATAACTTGCTGACAAGTTAGAGACTTGTCAAATGATTTAGATGAAATTGGAGCTAGCTTTCCCATGTAAAATGACACAGGCTTTGCTGTACGGGCGGTACAGGGAGAACAGCACGGCTCTTTTAAAAAACCAAGTGTCTTGGACGATACAGTGAGATTTGGATTAGTTTTACTGGCTAGTAAGGTGGTAATTTAAAACGCAATTAAATCCAGGAATCCCTGTGATAGCAGAATACCTTACAGTACATGCACTTGGGAAGCTATCAAATGGTTTAGCCTTCTCTTGCTTCAGATAGTTCATGTCCCACATAAACCAATCAATCAGAGAGCATTCACTGAGGAACATTCTCCCCTACTTGGGAGACTTTTCTTGTCTAGGCTAATAAACTTTTTTTTTTTTTTTGAATAATGTAAAGGTCAAAGCACATAGCATATCTGCCTGTGCTGATTTAAAACCAAGTTAATCCAGTTTTACTATAGATAATAATTTTTTTACTCACCATGACCAATTATATCTATAAGAATAAATAGAGACAATCCAAACTATTCATGTAATAAACGAGATTTTATAAATCACCATTTAAGCAGTTGTTTTATAACCAATTGCACTGTAGCTCATATTCTAGCAAGGTTCAATGTTCTTATGCCTTAAGGTAAGCGTTACTGGAAAGAGGACAGAGCAGCTGCCTGCCAAAACACATCTGATAATGTTATGTTTCTAAGTCACTCCAAATTGCCTCTGAACAGCCCATGCTGTGTCCCAATCTTTTATTTCTGCTGGTTAATGTGACCGTGAGCTTCTACCAGCACAGACAGAAGCTTAGACATGCTGTGTGGGAGGTGATGTGTCTCTGTAAACGATATGTGACTGCACACGCGTGTCCTAAACACAGCACCTGTTAGAGGGTGTGTTTGCTATTGTCAAGTTAAGGTTACACCTTAAATGCTAATGCCAATCTTGTCTTTTTGTACACAATGTCAAGTGTTCCTAATTTTTTTTCCTTCTGCATACAGATATGGAACTACAGAAACCTTTTTCAAGTATGCATGAAGCCGAGAGGAAGTGAACAATATGAAGGTTGCAGTCATAGTAGTCGTGGTTGTAGTAGTAGTACCAGCAAGAATTTAAAACTACTTTCACACCAGCCTTAATCTAAAAATAGCCACTTTTCCCAGTCAGCTGTACACAAATAATAGTTCTTGTCCATGATATCCATATTTGCGGAGGTTGAAAAATAGCAATGCTTGAGCAACATAGTTTTGTGAGTGATTTATGAATATGCCCAGGAGCTGCATGTGCATGTGTTCTAAGATGAAAAGTTTCTACTAGTAGCATCAGGGCTCCTCAGATTTTACGATGTCAGAATTCTCATCCATGTCTGGCTCATCCTTCTTTCTTACATGTAGCATATAATTATATACAGTACGAGTCAAAAGTTTGGCCACAAGGGACGAAAGTTTGACATACAGTAAGTTTGGATGCTCTTTCTACATCTAGAACAATATTGGAGATTTTCATACTATGAAGTATATGGCATTAGGTAATTAACTAACAACAACAACCATCAGCTGTTATTTTAATTTAATGATGTTCAGCTATTGTGCAATAGTTGCAAGAACAGTATTATCAAGAGCATTTGCTAAACACATCAAACACCATGATGAAACTAAAGACCGTTCATTTAGAGTTACCAGCCTCAAAAAATCACCAATTTACAGCACCTCGGATTAGATGCGTTATGAAGGCTTTACAGAGCATAAGTATATCAACTGTTCAAAGGAAATCATGGAACTGGAAATCAGGAAAGATCGCTGAATTAGAAGGTGTGTCCAAACTTTTGTCTGATAGCGTAGGTATATAATTATTAACTTGTACTTGATTAATTAATTCCTTTTCAGTACCTGCTACATCTGGTCAGGCTTACAGTGTCTGCAAATCCTCCTGGGCGTGAAGCTGGAATACAACTTAGATAAGATTCTTGTTCATTGTACAGCTCTATGAACATATTAATTCACACCTAAGGGCAATTTATCATACTGGCATCAGTGCTAGCAGAAGACTCTGATCCTAATCCAACAGCGGATGTGATGCGGATCTGCCGGAGGCAAAGCAGTAGAGTAGAATTTGGATCGGAGTCGTCTGCTGTCTGGGAGGGTTTTGGGACAGAGTAAAAAAAGAGAACTCGAAGGAAACCCATGCAGACATGTGGAGAATAAGAATCTCCACAGAGACAATAATCTGAGCTCATGGTCTTACCCAGAGGAACTGTGAATCAGAAAATTTATCATTACATACAGTTTATCATTACATCAGTACATACAGTACTGATCCACTATGCTGCTTTATGGTATAAGTAGCTGAACTCATAGTGATGTTTCTTTTTCCTTCAGCTTGTAAATGATCTTTTTTCATTTTAAGTGTCCCATCCGTTAGTCAGTGGTTAGAAATATAACATACCAAACTCCACACACACACGCACAGACACACACACACGCACACGCACACACACACGCACAGACACACGCACAGACACACACACACACACACACACACACACACAGTGAAGCAATTTTTTTTCTTTATATTTTTAATGCATCACAGCAGAACCCAATATTACTCTGTCCTTTCCTGGTTTATATTTTACTTATAGTTTAAACAAACTTATGAAGTAATAAAGCATTGATATAGAATAAAAAAAACTGCCATGACTAATTCTTTAACTAAAAACTTTCTTATACTCTGTGTTCTGCATTTAATACTCTGTGTTCTGCATCTTCAGTTAAGCAGAAACCAAAATGATCCATGTATTTGCACCATAAAACATTTAAAATGGATCTCTAATCAGTCACCTAATTGTTTCTTTTATGGCAGGTTTAATTTCTTTGCACTTAAAATGTTGTTATAATGTTCATTAGTGAAATGAGATGGATGAAAATATGAACTGGGGATGCTGTATAAATAGTTTCTAATTGTTACCATGTAGAAAAGACATTCAAACATTTGGGATCATTAGTAACAATATTACAGTAATATGTACAGTATGTCTAGTACTCATAGTTAAAATCCCCTGCTACTGAAGAGGTCCGGATCACTTACTATGTGTAGTGTGTACAATATCTTTGCCCAGCTGCATGTTGTTTACCTCCTTATGATATTTAAGTCTCAATTCTATCATTTTTTTTTTACACATCCAATATAAAATGCACACGTCATTATTCTTTACACTTGAATGGTGAAAATCAGTGAGCGATGGACTTACCCTAAATTGTTGGTTACAGCACAGAGTGCATAAAGGGATGTGTAGCTCCTCGCTAGAGACTGAGGTTTAGAGTGCAGAATGCTGGAGAGCGGCTTTATAATCTATACCCTCAAAAATGCATCACTGGCATTCCAAGAGGGTACTGTACGTTCACCACTCACTAAGAACATGAGGGGCTGGCTTTTAAATCACTTCTTCCGAAATGACCAGTAAAAGGTATGCATGCGTGCAGCTTTAGTAGCATCAGTGGAGTGCATACAGTATCTTGATCTATAAGACAATTATAAAGTGTGACTAATAAATAAAAAAAATCTTCTATAGAAAGTTATGTTTTCACCATTACAGTTCTTAATAAAGAAATATTAAAGGTTTTTGATTGAGAATGATGTAATTTATAGAAGTTTTGTTTTCAACAAAATGTGATAATCATGGTTTTGTTGATGGAACTGAAGTAGTAGTTGTTGCATCCTGGTGAACACTTTGATGCAGGTTTGTTAATCTTAAGCTTTGTTCAAAAGGGCACTGTGTTGACCATGGTAAATGTGCTCAGTGTAAATGAAATGCAACTTTGTATCCATATATAGACCAGGGAAAGGCAAGTGCAGATCATGCTGCTGTAGTGACACTTGCATACTGTGACACCACACACATAACATACTGTATACATGGCCCGAGCTGATGATGTATATGCTGACCATTAAGGCTGGCTATTTGACTCCTAGTTAATGTTAGTGAAAGTATCTGCCCAAAATAACAGGATGTTTAGTGCTTTGCCTTATAAGACAGAAAAATAAGAAGGCATAACCATGTTGTTGCTTTTTAGTCTGAATTTTATTGCACATGTATTAGTGGCAATGCATTACTCTAACAGAGTACATACCAGTAGTATAAATACAGTATATGTCTTTGGTGATAGTAACAAGCAGGAACATGTTAGATAAAGCATTGATTGGATACTGGCTTATGCACAAGTCACTTATGAAAGAAATTCAGTTGCGTAAAGTAACCTACAGTAAATAACTTATATGCCACCTTTAATATTGTCAACTTTAATATTGTATTCATTCCATTTCTTGACATGGCTTAAAGGAAAATGTTGTTTTGAAATCTGTCTATATTGTTACTTTTTTCATTAGTGACAAATAAAAGCAAACATCAGAAATTAAAATCAAACAAATAAATGACATTCATTAAAAAATATAATTTCGGTTTTATGAACTAAATAAGGACATAGTCAGCAAGTATCAAATATAATGTTTAGCAAAACGATACAAATTTCAGGTTGAAATCTAATTAAAGAAAAACAAAACAGCAGAAGTTGTGGAGATCAAATAAGACGTATAATGTAAATCATTAGCTACAACAACAACAACAGCCTTGTGGAAATACACGTTATGCAAAACAAATACTTTTCAAGATATCACTTATGAATTATATTAGTTACTTCTACAATCAGCTGACCTAAAAAAATTGATTTATATATAAAGATGGAGAATTATTTTGTTGTTGTTGTTGTTTTGTCTTTGTCCAGTTTTGGCTTTATTCTAGGAAAGAAAAAAGAAATCATTATTAAAGCTTTGCAGTGGAGCTCTGATTATATGATTTGCACTAAACAATAACACAAATATATACATTTTTCGAACAAAGATATTTTTTTGTCATGTCAGGCAGTCACTGACTGCAAAGGATTTTCATCCAAATATTAAAGGCAGTTCTTGTGTTTGTAATTATGTAAGTTTGTTCCATTAATTATGAGACCCCTAAAATGGTTAATACCACACTTTTGTCAATCCCTTTGAATTAAAGCTAAAGGTCCTGATGTTGCACACATCTTGGGTGCTTCATGTCAAGTTTAGTGTGGTGGTGTACAGTGATCATTTGTCAAAAGTTTCCAAAATATATGGACCAGAATGTACAGCATACAGTACATACAGTACAT
The DNA here is from genome assembly GCA_030347435.1 of Clarias fuscus. NCBI lineage: Eukaryota > Metazoa > Chordata > Actinopteri > Siluriformes > Clariidae > Clarias > Clarias fuscus. The sequence goes on along the minus strand of CM059206.1, from coordinate 21,459,886 downwards.
ACACACATATATATATCCAAATATATACTGGTCACTTCATTAGGTATCCAGAGGTCATTTGACTGGCATGAAACCAGTTTGAGATGATTTAAGATTTGTGACAAGATTTGTTTGTTATCCGGTGGTCATAAATACGTATGTAGTCTGTGGCATTTAAGCATTGCACAAAGTGTGACCCGTAACACACACACACACACCATTACACCACCACCACCAATCTGAATTGTTGATAATGCACAAGGCAGGATGGATCCATGCTTACATGTTGTTTATGCCAAATTCTGACCTGAATTTTTTTTTTTTTTTTGCAGCCTCAGTTTCCAGTTCTTAGCTTACAGGAGTGGCACCCAGTTGGGTCTTCAATCTGCTTCAAGGTTTGGCATATTGTGCATTCAGAAATGCTCTTTAGCATACCTCACTTGAATTAAGATGTTATTTCAGTTGCTGTTGCCTTTCTCTACAGTTGCCTTTCTGTTGCTTCTCTGTCTCTTCTGGCCTCTGCCATCAACAAGGCATTTTCATTCAGAGACCTGCCATTTACTGAATATTTTCTTTTTTCAGACCATTCTTAGTACTAAAGATTGTTGTTGTATGTGAAAGCACAACATCAGCAATATTTCCGAAATACTCAGACTAGCCTGACTCTAACAACCATGCCACATTCAAAGCCATTTAAATCACATTTCTTCCCCATTCAACTGTTCAGCAGTAGATTTTCTTGAGTATGTCTACCTGCCTAAATGCATTGAGTTGCTGCCATGTTACTGGCTGATTAGACATTTGACCAGTTAAACTGATTTACCTAATGAATGGCCAGTGTGTATATATATATATATATTAATGTTTTACTTATTTCCAGCTTGATTTTTATTGTTGCTGTGTTCTAATGGAATACGGTGGTATAAATTGTAACATGTAGAATGAAAGGGAAACTCAAAGGTCTTACCTCTGACTATCAGCCTGGTGGAGCATTCTGCTCTCCCCAATGGATTTTCTGCAATGACCTTGTACTCTCCTGTGTCTTTGGTAGCCACCCTTAAGATGAGCATGGAGCAGACACCACATGTGTTGGTGATGTAGTAGTTGCTGTCTGTGTGGATATTGACGTTGTTGTGGTACCATGTGACACGTGGGGATGGATTGCCTCTCACAGCACAGTTTAAGTAGCACTCATAGCCCTCTGGAGCAGCATGCTGTTTCAGGGGCACTAGGAATTTAGGAGGCCCCTCCAGGTTGCAAGGCTTTGTCTCGTGCAGAGTTAAAATGTACTTTTCTAGAGGAGACAAATGAAACATCATATTTCCAACAGTGATCTGTTACAATGAAAAAACTACCTGCAAAGACAACTGTAAACATTTCCAAAAGACAAAACTAAGGAGAGCTGAGAAAATAAAGCAAAATCAAAATCAGTTTTTGTAAGGTGTTGAACCACCTCAGACCAGCTTTAGTGCATTGTAGTATATGATTGCTTCATTTACATTACATTACTCCTTATTATTTGAGCCATATGTGTAGGGGCATTGTCATCCTGGCTGAGGCCGCTCCCATCAGTAAAGCAATTCGTTTAGGATAACTTTACTAATTTGCAGTGACTGTCCTTTCCACTGACCAGCGTGGCTGACCAGGACTTAACAACAAATTACAAATCCAAACCCTGGACTATCCGTAACATGATGAAGTACATGAGTAATATATTACACAACCCTAGCTGTGAAAGTGAGGGGTGATTCTCAGGAGGATGTCAGGTGGTAAGGCTGTAACAAAGTGCAGCTGTCCACTGCTATCTGTGTAGTGCTCTAAGTATTCACATATGTATCTCTATTTAAATTTAAATGAGAGGTGGGTGAAACCACTCTAAATTAAATATGAATGCTACCGCTATACCCTTGGAAACAGTGAAATTTGTGGGGGGGAAAAGAACATTAGAAAGTAGAAATGCCAGCTCTATAAACATCATAAATGAACAATGTACAAGAGGCATTCAAGTCAAACTGGGACTTTTGATAGCAGAACACAACTTGACAGATACATTTTCTGATGAAAATGTGTGTGGTGCTCGCCGTGACAAAACTCTCATAATGACCCTCTATGGGATCAGTTGCTAAGGTGCTGTAAATTGTATTTATCTATGACAATGGGATCCACAGTTAGGCTCAGTTTCAAAGGTCCTATAAAAGTTGTCATAACAGGGAATGCAACTATGAGCACTTCCTGTTTCAATGGGGAGTACCTTCACCATAATATGTCAGTGGGGCAAATTTAGGCACCTCTTGCACCTGAGGGGTTAAACTTATACCCTCTTGTGGGGTATGCTCTGACACAGCTTGCAAGCCTCTTCAAATGTTTCTTGAAAACTTTTATATTTCTACAAATTTCTTGCTCTGCGCTGGAATCCATCAAAGTTGGTCTCATTGTTAATTCTAATGGACTTTTAGAAAAGTCATAGCACCCCATTCCTGAATAAGTCTCGTACCATTTGTTGTAGACCCATGACAGTGTCTCATGATTTGACACCACTTTCATGTGTCTATGACAAATGGCACGGGACTAGTTATGTGTCAAAATTTGTACGGAAGAATCATTAAAACTAGACAGGTACATTTCCTAAAGAAAATGTGAGTGGTGCTTGCCGTGGCAAAACTGTAATGATGTTGCTGGGGGCATGGCTTATGAGCATCATGATAAACGGAAAAGACTGAGTTGTTTCCCAAGTTAAATGTGTCTCTATGACAATGGGATCCATAGTTAGGTTGAGTTTCAAAGTTCCTTGGAAGTTACCATTATATGTCAATGGGGCAAATTTGGGCACCTCTTGTGCCCCAGGGTACAATTTATAGCCTCTTGTGGGGTCTCTCACCCCTTAGTAAAGTCATGTTTAGCACCCCATACCCGAATAAGCTGCACGATTTGACACCTCTTTTATGGGTCTACGACTAGTTACGGGCCAAATTCCCCATTATATGCCAATGGGGCAAATTTGGGCACCTCTTGCACCCCATGGGTACAACTTATACCCTCCTGCGGGGTATGTTCTGACACAGCTCGCAAGACTTCAAATGTGGTAAATTTGAGATTTCTATCAAATTCTTGCTCTGCGCTGGAATCCATCAAAGTTGGTCTCATTGTTAATTCTAATGGACTTTTAGAAAAGTCATAGCACCCCATTCCTGAATAAGTCTCGTACCATTTGTTGTAGACCCATGACAGTGTCTCATGATTTGACACCACTTTCATGTGTCTATGACAAATGGCACGGGACTAGTTATGTGTCAAAATTTGTACGGAAGAATCATTAAAACTAGACAGGTACATTTCCTAAAGAAAATGTGAGTGGTGCTTGCCGTGGCAAAACTGTAATGATGTTGCTGGGGGCATAGCTTATGAGCATCATGATAAACGGAAAAGACTGAGTTGTTTCCCAAGTTAAATGTGTCTCTATGACAATGGGATCCATAGTTAGGTTGAGTTTCAAAGTTCCTTGGAAGTTACCATTATATGTCAATGGGGCAAATTTGGGCACCTCTTGTGCCCCAGGGTACAATTTATAGCCTCTTGTGGGGTCTCTCACCCCTTAGTAAAGTCATGTTTAGCACCCCATACCCGAATAAGCTGCACGATTTGACACCTCTTTTATGGGTCTACGACTAGTTACGGGCCAAATTCCCCATTATATGCCAATGGGGCAAATTTGGGCACCTCTTGCACCCCATGGGTACAACTTATACCCTCCTGCGGGGTATGTTCTGACACAGCTCGCAAGACTTCAAATGTGGTAAATTTGAGATTTCTATCAAATTCTTGCTCTGCGCTAGAATCCGTCAAATTTGGTCTCAATGTTAAGTCTACGGGACTTTTTGGGGTGGTAAATTGCCACCCAAACATTAGAAAAGTTGTAGCAACCTATTCCCGAATAAGCAGCACGATTTGACACGTCTTTCACGGGTCTACGACAAAAGGTACAGGACTAGTTACGCTCCAAACTTTTGTACGAAAGAAGAAAAAAAAGGGAATAATAATAAGCCTGTGAGATAATAATAGTGATGCTTTTCAAGCACCACTTAAAAAAGAATAGTAAGCCTACAAGATAATACAACTGATGCTTTCCTTCGCAAAGCAAAAACTACCTTTATGTCTTTATATAATCCCCTTGCTGCACTAATGCACTTATCCCAGCATTTCACTAGTGCTTGGATACCATCAAGGTAGATTTTTCAGTATGCAGGAGCCATGATCAGACTGCCTGCTTTACGTCTGAAATGCTGGCCTCCCAGGAACTCTTTTAATGGCCCAAATATGTGGAAATTCCTTGCAGCAATGTCAGGACTATATGGGAGATCTGGCAATAATCATCAGTCACATTTCTGAAAAAAGTTGCTGAAATGTTCACAGAAACTGCAGTGAGCTCCAAGCCACATCAGCTGTGTTCATCATTCACACATGGCCTTCTTTAATGTTTTACTGTGGCTAAGAGTCTTATCACTGTACTTTGTTTGCAGCCTTCTGAAAATTCCCCACCTTCGTTCACAAGTTATTTCATCACAAGTCTCGGTTTACTTGACCTCCCCACATAAATACATCACACAAAATGGTCTTTGTTTGTCTCACAAGCTTTAAGGTTGAACACTCACTTGCTCACATAAAAGTAAAAACCTCCTGCTTTGAGGACATTTTATTGCGTTCCCCAGAATCACAAAACCCTTCATGGAAGCTTTAAACATCTTTATATATATATGAACTGTGTTTATTTTGTGCATTGATCATGGGCATATACATTTTTGAAATAAAAAAATTATATTTCAAAAAGAAACCAGGAACATTTGTTGCACTCTCAGACATTAAATGTGAATTTGTTGTACCGTCTTTCTACACTTAGAAAATGCTTATCAGGGCACTAGGTACAGTAAACCGTTCAAGCCCATTAGGTTATATCCTATAGAAAATTTTTCTCGGATCACAAAAATCATATTTGAGTTCTTGTTGTTTTACAATATTATATTTTCTATACACGCTCAAACCGTATGTCCTAATTCAGCATAGGTTTTTATGTTTGTCACATCTTCCTTGGAGGAAATAGTGTCTGTGCAGAGGATTATAAGCAATTTGCGGAGTTGAGCTATGTCATGCCTCACTGTCTGTTGGAAAAGTGTTATAAAGAGAGAAGTGTACCCAAACCCCTGCAGGAGAATCCTTTCAGAAGGATCCTGTGGCATTGGGGGCAGCAGTAGCATTTTGATTACCTTCTGTTGTTCTAGGGCTACAGTGCACTGTACATGGCATGCACACTTAAGTACAGTACAGGCAAGCTTTTAAATCTGTACTGGCCTCTGAGACCTGGTCCTTTTCTGATACAGGAAATAAGTAAATCAGTGTATGACAGGATATACAGTGGAACCTTGGATTACGAGCATAATTCGTTCCGGAAGTGGGCTCGTATTCCAAAACACTCTTAAACCAAATCATCATTTCCCATAAAAAATAATGAAAACTCAAATTATTCGTTCCACAGCCCACAAAAATAAATACATAAAAATAATTAATACAATCTATAAAATGAAAATAAAACAAATTAATCTGCACTTTACCTTTAAAAAAAGTACAAATAAATCCTGACAGATAAGTGTTTCCATTGGTGCGCGCACGCGCCATGTGTGTTTGTGTGTGTGTGGAATTGGCCCCTTCCCTCGCCTCGTTTTACACAGTAACATTCCTCCTCCCTCTCCCCACCTCGCTTTTTCACAACAGTTTCACAACAAACACACGCACGAACACACACACACACAACGGAAACACCGTTTTAACAGGAAAAAAAGAAATCTCTTGGAGACTGACATGAGCGTATATTAACAGACACACTTTTTAAGTTTTACAACAAGCGCATAAACACAGCGGAAACACCGGTTTAACGGAAAAAAAGCGAGACTGGCACGAGCGCATACTAAAGGAATCACTTAAGTTTCACAACAAACGGACACACACACAACGGAAACACAGTTTTAACAGGAAAAAAAATGAAATCTCTCTGACCAGGCGTGAGCGCATACTAAGGGAATCACTGCTGTAAAGTAAAAAAAACAAAAAACAAATGAACCAGCACCTTACCTTTGAAAAGAATCGCGACAGAGCAGAGTTTCTGTCTTTGTGGAGTCGGGAGGGGTGAAAAGGGGAGAGAGCGTCTGTGCGTGTGTGTGTCAGTGTCAAATTGCGCACGCACGAGCAGAGTTTCTGTGTGTTTGCGAAGCCGTGGGGAGAGGGGGGAAGGTGAGAGAGTGACACTCGGTGTCAAAATAAGAGTCGCATGTGTGAAGCATGATACTCGGCGCTCGTAAACTAATACTTGCTCGGTTTCTGAATAAAAAATTATTTTAAATCTTTGCTCGGTTTGCGGAACACTCGTAAACCACGTTACTCGCAATCCGAGGTTCCACTGTAGTAGAAAACACTCTCAATTCAAAGAATTAAATAGGACTGTAGCAGAGCCTCATTACAAACCTTTTTTCTCAGTAATTAGCCACTTTGGCGATTCAGAGGGAACAGATTCTCCCATGTCATTTTTGGCATAGACACGGAACAGGTACTCTCTTCCTGGCAAGATATTGCAGGCTGTGAACTTGTTGTTGAAGATGCGATCAGCCACTGTGTGCCAGGTTTGTTTAACAGAGTCCTTCTTAGTAACCATGTAGTGCAGACGATCATCTCGTTTCTCATCTGGTGAGGCAGCCCAAGAGATTGTCACAGTCCCTGGTACATTCATTTCGAGTTCCACAGGCCCTGGAGGCTTAGGCTCATCTATGGAAAGATGCAGGTTCAATATGTTTTCAAATGTATTATCAATGAAGAGTCAATTCCATAACAACTGGGAATCAAGGTTCAAGGAAAGTGAGCAAATATAAATACATTAAATGAAATTCAAATATATACAGATATTTTATAGTATATGATAATACACAGTAATGCACATCTTGTAATACACCTCTTAAAAAATTAAAAGTTTTTGTTTTTGTTGTTGTCTGGGATATTTAGGCATGTTAGACATGTTAGACAGAGTTTCCCACCCTTATTATGAAAAGCACACCAACCGGGCAGATATCTTTTGATAACATTATGTTAATCCCTATAGTATAATTTAAAAAATCAGTATCAAGCTACTCTATTGGCTTATTGTGACCCACTATATTAAAACATTTAAGTTCTGCCTGTATGTATTTCTCTATGTGCATGGCCTGAAATGGATTATCTTCGAACATATTTTGAAGAAAGAATTATATATTATATTTCCTTTACCACAGACAGCCGGCAGACAGTGACGGCAATTAAAAAAAATAAACAAATTTTGAGGATGCAAATTTGTTTATATATATTTGCCGTTTTCTTTAAGGGTGCCAACAATGTTGACATATTTTGAGAGAAAAATACTATTCCTCTTCTCCTTATGAGAATAAATTACCATATTTTCTTAAAATGTTAGAATGTGCAAAGTGTGAATTATTGCAATTAATGCAAATGATTTAGGAACTGTATACTGTTCAGAAAATCACATAAATCAGGAATATGCTAATATGCAACTCAAACTATTAATTATTCATTCATAAATCATCTATACTGCTTATCCTGTACAGGGTTGCAGGGGCTTGGAGCCTATCCCAGGAGACTTTCGGCACAAGGCAGGGTACCCTGGACAGGTTGCCAGTCCATCGCAGGGCACACACACACACACTACAGACAATTTGGGAATGCCAATTAGCCTAATCTGCATGTCTTTGGAGTGTGGGAGGTAACCAGAGTACCCGGAGGAAACCCACCAAATACAGGGAGAACGCACACAAACCCAAGGTGGAAATCGACCCCTCGACCCTGGAGGTGCAAGAACACGGTGCTAACCACTACACAACAGTGCTGCCCACTATTAATTAAGTTTGTACATATATCCATATTAAAGTATACTCAAATAGATCTGTAGCGAATTATGGAATGGGTTGCAAAGGTACCTGTGACTCTAATATCAACACTGAAGGTCTCTTGGCCAACAACATTCTTTACTACAATGCTGTAAATTCCACTGTCAGCCCGCTCAGCTGATGGAATCAGGATCTGAGAGCCGCCTTCAGTATGGCTAACAGTGACACGTTTAGAGACAGGAATGCCGTCTTTAAGCCAAATGACCTCAGGATATGGTGAAGCCTGAGAAGACACACAGTGCATTTTTTGTTTATGTGTGACTAAACCCATCTAAACAGCATTATCAGCAATGTCGGTGCTTTGCAAAAGTATACGTACCCCAACTTTTCCACATTTTGTCATGTTACAACCACAAGCGTGATTGTATTTTATTGGGATTTTATGTGATAGATCCACACAAAGTGGCACATAATTGTGAATAAGGAAGGAAAATGATAAATGGTTTAAAAAAAAATGTCTGAAAAGTGTGTCATGCATTTGTATTCGCCCCTCTGAGTCAATGCTTTGTAGAACCACCTGCAATTACAGTTGCAAGTCTTTTGGGGTATATCTCTACCAGATTTGTGCAAGATTGACAATCACAGTTTCTCAGTTGGATTCACTTCTGGATTTTTGACTGAATAAGCATGATTATGCTTCGATCTAAACCATTCCATTGTAATTCTGGCAGTATATTTAGGGTCTTTATGATGCTGGAGGGTGACCCTTTGCCCCAGTCTTAAGTCTCTTGCAGACTCTAACAGGTTTTCTACTAAGATTAACCTGTATTTGGCTATTGTTATATGCCTAGTGCATGACTAATAATTGTCTATTGTCTAAGAATTGTCAATCTAATTGTTATCTAAGTGTCCTGTGGACAGATTCTCCCACCTGAGCTGTAGATCTCTGTGGATCACTTCTCTGGAGTTACCATGGGCCTCTTGGCTGCTTCTCTGATTAATGCTCTCCTTGCCCGGCCTGTCAGTTTAGGTGGATGGCCATCTCTTGTTAGGTTTGCAGTTGTGCCATACTCTTTCCCTTTTGATGGCTTAAACAGTGCTCAGTGGAATGTTCAGAGCTTGGGATATTTATCCCTGACCTGTCTGGTGTGTTCCCAGCGCTTCATGATGCTGTTTGCTCACAAATGTTCTCTAACAAACCACTGAGGCCTCACAGGACAGATATATTTATAATGTGATAAAATACACACAGCTGGACTCTATTTACTAAGTAGACTTCTGCAGGCAATTGGTTTCACAGGATTTTAGTTAAGGGTAACAGAGTAAAGGGGGCTGAATACAAATACTGTACATGCCACACTTTGCTCATTTTTATTTGTAAAAAAAAAAAAAAATTAAAAAATTTTCCTTCCATTTTACAATTATGTGCCACTTTGTGTTGGTCTATCACATAGAATCCCAATAAAATACACTTACATTTGTGGTTGTAATGTGAAAATTACAAACCACAAACGTAAGTGTGGAATTTCCAAAATGTGGAAAAGTTCAAGGGGTATGAATACTTTTGCAAGGCATTGTAATTATAAACTCTTTATACATGCAGTAATCCATGACATCTTATCATCAAAATAATCATTAGATTTGAACCAAATATACTTGATAGTGGTTTCCATATGATATTTAAATTATGCTTTAATGTATTTAACCATTGGAGAATTTATTTAGCTTTACATGTTTTTTTAAAATATTTAATGAAAGAAAAAATCAATACTTACCACAAAGTTAATATTGAATCGTCCTGAGTTTCCAGCTTTGACTATCATGCTGCTTTTTATTTTGGAATCCTTAAATTTTGGCCTCACTAATGAAAGGGAAGCACAATATTAAATATCAGAACAATAATTAGTGTTTAACAGAATAAATAATGAGGCCATAACATGTAAAATAGATTATTTTACCCCAATAACCTACCAGGAGGAGGCATAGCTAAAACGTATTTATTCATCTGTGTAGGTTCTCCTGCCCCACCTTCATTCACAGCTATCACTCTCACCCAGTACATGGCCAATGATTTCAGTCCCTTTACAGTGTAGGTGTTCATGATAATAGCACTGGTATTGCAGCGATTCCATTCTGTGCTCTCTGCAGGTCTAATTTCAACAAAATATCCTTTTGCCTCGTTGTTTCCTTCCGCTTTTGGTTTTGTCCAAGAAACGGTCAAAGTGTTATATGTAGAGCCTACCAATTTTAAATCAATGACTTTACCAGGAGGTGCTAAAGGGGAAAGAGAACAATATTAATATATAATAGCAGAAGCTATGGAAAAAAACAGTATTTTATATATCTTGTGGAGGTAGTGCAGAAAATAATAAATAAATAAATAAATAAATAAATAAATAACACTTAATGAATAGATTGCTTAAATTATATATATATATATATATATATATATATATATATATATATATATATATATATATATTTTTTTTTTTTTTTTTTTGACTGAGCAGAAAAGTTTGCATACTTTTAGGATCTCTAGCAGCCACAATCTCTGACAGTGCACTAGGTTCACCAGGTCCAGATATGTTGACAGCAGAAACTCGAAACTCATACTCATTGCCCTCAATAACATCTTCACAAGCATACTTCTTGGCTGTAGAAGGAATAAAAATAACCACAGCTTAAGGTCATTATGATGAATCTATTATTGGGTAAGAATGAAATACTATAATTTTACAAAGCAAACCTAAACCAATGAAAACAACAAACTTCTAATTGGTTCCTCCGGTGGATGAACAAGGTTCCACACATTGCTGCCTTTTTTGCGCCTTTCAAGATTGTAACCCAAAATGTCGGTTCCTCCAGTGCTGGTTGGAGGGATCCATGACAAGGTGATGCAGTCCTTGAAGGCACTGACCACTTTGGGAGCAGACGGTGGACCAGAATATGCTGAAAAGTGAAACATTTTTTTTTATGCTTCCTATATTTAAATGTGTGAAAGGGATTTACCCTTCAGGGATTTTTAGTGTCAAAGTAAATGGGAATCTCACATTTAGTTCCAGCTTGTACATCTTCTGTCTCCATTAACTCACTGACACCCTCTGAGTTTTCAGCTGTAATGCGGTAGCAATACCTTTTACCATGTTCAACATCTGTGTCTTTGTAATGGGCTTCCCCAGGAATCTGCCCAATCTTCTTCCAAATGTTGCGTCCAATTTGATTACGCTCAAGAAAATAATGAGTAATTGGGCAGCTTCCGTCATCTTTTGGTGGGCGCCATTTGAACTCAATGCATTTTGGGGAAGCTTCAATTATCTCCAGAGGTCCAAGAGGTGGAGTGGGTTTATCTATTTAGACATTAAGACCACATATAAGATATAAATGCAAAAAAAAAAAAAAAAAAACTGTATATATCGTTTATACTCTGGTATACCTGCTCATAACTTCCATATATACTCAATATTTTAATTTCATTTATGGTACATTTTTATGGCACAGATTTAACTTCAGGCAAATACCTTAGGACTGGCATAGTTTCAAAAAATTCTGTCTAGCCAGTTTTGTGTGATGCTGTGACAAAATCTGTGACAGACAGACATACAGACAGCCTTACAGCCATATGGGGCAGGTTTTGTGTGTGCGCATGTTGGTGCATATGCTGTATACACTGTATGTGTACATATAATATATATACTGTACTGCATATATACTGTAGCGTGATGCTGATGGAGGAAAATGTTACTCGCTACTCCAAAACACGCCAAAGTGGCTCAATAATATTTAGATCTGGTGACTGTGTAGGCCATGAGAGATGTTCAACTTCACTTTCATGTTTATCAAACCACTCTGTCACTAGTATTGGTGCATTATGACCCTGATACACGAATACAATGTTTGAACCACTGGGTGCACATGGTCCGCCAGAATGGTTCGGTAGTCCTTGACGGTGATACGCCCATCTAGCACAAGTATTGGCTTAGGGAATGTCATGATATTGCAGCTCTAACTATCACTGATCCAACTCCATGCTTCACTATGGGCATATCTCGGTGGTAAGCTTCTTTGGGGCTTCTCCACACCGTAACTCTCCCAGATGTGGGAAAGGCAGTGAAGTTGGACTCATCAGAGAACAATACATGTTTCACATTGTCCACAGCCCAATACTTTTGCTGTTTTGCTGCCATTGAAAGCGACGTTTGGCACTGGCACGAATGACCAAAGGTTTGGCTATAGCAGCCCGGCCATGTACTGTACATTGACCCTGGGGAGGTCCCAATGAACAGTTTTGGTGGAAACAGGAGAGTTTAATTCTGCATTTTGCACATTTAATTCTGCATTGAGTTGGGCAGCTGTGGTTTTATGTTTTTTGGATACAAAAATACACACACACACACACACACACACACACACACACATACATACACACATACATACATACATACATACATATATATATATATATATATATACACACACACACACACACACACACACTCACCATTCATTAATAAGTGTAGAAATCAAACCAAGCACACTGAGTGGAAAAGAAAGGTAAGGTAATTTAAGTGACTTGGTTTGAATGTAGCATGGTTGTTGGGTTGTTGGTGCCGGATAGACTGGTCTAAGTATTGCACGAAACTGCTGATCTACTGGGATTTTCATGCACAACTATCTCAGCAATTTATAGAGAATGGTCTGTCATGTCACAAAGCTAAAATAATCTCAAACTGGTCTCTTGAACATGACAATGAGTTTACTCAAATGGTCTCCGCAGTCAGCAGATCTCAATCCAGTAGAGCACTTTTGGACTGAAGTGGAAAGGGAGATTCGCATCATAAATTTATCGCCAACAATCTGCAGTAACTGTACAATACTGTCATCTCAATATGCACTAAAATCTCTAAGGACTGTTTCCAGCATCTTGTTGAATCTGTGCCACAAAGAATTAAGGCAGTTCTAAAGGCTAAAGGAAAACCAGTACAAGCAAGGTGTACCTAATGAAGTGGTTGGTGAAAGTTTATATAGCCTTACCAAGTACAACCAAATTAGTAGTTTCTTCAATAGTGCCATAATCATTTTTTATTTTGATTTTTATCTCCCCTGTGTCTTTGCGTTGTACTTTGTTGAGAGACAAACGGCAGTGGCCTTCAGTAGTGACAATCCTACAGTTTGCATCTCGTGTAAGTTCCTCCCCTTCTTTATACCACTGTATTTTATTGGCTTCATGGCCAATATATGGTATTTTGAATTCAGCTTTTTGATTTATTTTCACCACTTTTGGTTTGACAAACTCTTCAAGGTCTTTTGTAGCAAATCTTGGTGGATCTAGGAAGTAAAGATTACTTAGAACTCAGAAAAAAATTATATTCATGAATACGATGTATAATAAACAGATAAGTGGTTAAAACACACCTTCAACAATAATCATAGCCTCAGTTTTACGGCCTTCAGCTTCGAATTTATATTTTCCAGAAAACTCTTCTGATACCTTGTGGATTTTCAGTTTATGAGTAGCACCATCTTTGCTGATGGTCATACCCTCAGTAGAACCAGAAATCTAAAAAAAAAAAAAAAATGTATCCTCTGATTTCATGATTTAAACTGTTCTAGATCTTGCTCATGAGAATATCAGGCTATTACATTACTATGATTACAATCAGTTCTTAAACTTTCTGTAAAGATGCAGTAGAGTACAGAACATTACCTCTCTTAACTAGCCTTAGGTTACCTTATATATTAGAGAGACACAGAGAGAGAGAGATTGGATGAATTCAGATCTGAAAAGATCTAAATCTTAAGAGAGCCCTAACATACCTCTTTTCCATCTTTGTACCAGAGCCCCTCAGAAGTTGCACAGCTGAGTTTACAGACCAGCTCAGCTGACTCTCCTACAATAGCTCTGCAGTCTTCCAGGCCAGCAGAAAAGTGAACACCAGCATCTACAACGGTTTTTAATATGTAATTTTAATAATTGTATAAGTCATATAATACTAATAATGGTAGTATATGATAATACTTACCTCAAATATGATATGCATTCAGCTTGTTATTTATTTTTTTTACCAACACCATGCATCCAAATGCATAAAATACATGTTTGAATTTAAGCCAAGAATCTTGAAAAAAAAAGAAAAAAAGGTAACATTGACAGGCTGTCATCTCTTCTCAGACATCATGGCATCAGAGATTTTTCTCCTTGGATGCCGTAATTTCCATTTCCTTTTGCAGAGGTTCAGTTTTTCTTCTGCTTTTGTATTGCCAGGCCTACCATCACTATTTTCTTCTGCTTCTTCGTCTTGTTCTTCTTCTTCTACTTCTTAAAAATTGAGTTTTCTTGTATTAACCATAAATATAGTTGTTACCACAGTATCACACTTAATGCATCCTGCCTTATGCCTGTTGTTTCTTCCTTTTTTCATCAGTGGTCTGTCAGTTAAAAAGATTCTATTAACAACTACTGGACTCAACGGTCATTTAGCTTTAATAACCAAAAAAAAAAATCGCTGTGCTAAAAAAAAGAAAAAGAAGTGTGTTTGGTTCCATTTTCAGCTGAGTGCAGTGGTGTCCTGAGTTAGTGTTTATTCACAATTCAGACGTGCACCACTGCGTTTGCTTCTGAGCTATTTTCTTTATTGATGTGAATACGTAATTTGGGCAAGCTTGATAATAGAAAATACACTCAATGTAAACACACAAACACTTGCATATCAAGACATTTTTTTTCATGACAAACAACATAACATAGGCATTACACCAAACATCCAAACAGTGGCTCACATAGACATTTCATAGCCTTCAAAGCAATGGCCAATCCACTCCTGTCCCAAATGACTTTCTATTAAAATTTTGCTTCCATGCATGTTTGATGCAGCCTTTATTATTTCTTACCAGTGGGTGCCTCGGGAAGCAGGGGACCTTGTCTTGTTTGGCCTGAACGCTTGCCAGCCTCAGCCGACTCATCTTTTGTGACTTCTGTGGCCTCTCCACCAGGTGGTGCCCCCTCACTGCCCTTGGGTTTGACACCATTGCCCCCTGGATTGTCAGCCGGATTATCACTTGGCTTACCATCTGGGTTTCGACTTGGATTATGACCAGGGTTACTGCCTTTCTTATGACCTGGGTTACCACTTGGGTTATGACTTGGGTTGCCACTTGGATTAGGATCTGGGTTTCCACCAGGATTATGACCAGGGTTGCTGCCTTTCTTATGACCTGGGTTACTGCCTGGGTTATGACCTGGGTTGCCACTTGGATTAGGATCTGGGTTTCCACTTGGGTTATGACCCGGGTTTCCACCAGGATTATGACCAGGGTTACTGCCTTGCTTGTGACCTGGATTACCAGTTGAGTTATGACCTGGGTTTCCACTTGGATTATGACCCGGGTTACTGCTTGGGTTACCATGTGGGTTGCCTCCAACTTCAGGTATTTTGTTTAATCAGTTATTGATGAGCATTTAGAAGATGTTTGGTGGCAGAGAAGATTATGAACAACATTAAAAACAAGTAACATTTAAACAGTGACAAAACAATGACAAATGTAGACATACACTGTGCTTTTATGCAAGTTATAAACTTGCCAAACAATTATAGAAAAATAATTATTCTCTCAAATCTTTTCTTTTTAGAAGTTTGCCAAAATTCATAATGTTCTATTAGAGCAGGGGAAAAGTCAAAACTATTTAGCTAATTATGTTATTTTACCAGTACTGTAAGTAATTAGTTAAATCAGGTGATAGTTACATTTTCTCAGCACAGATAACCAAGACATATAGGTGGCACATGGACAAAAATGGACACATAAAGCAAATTAGTAAACACACATAAAAGACATATAAAACACACAATAGAGCACAAGAAATAACATTTAGCCAAGTCAACACATAACACGTCAAAGCAATGGCTAACAAGGGCACATGACAGAAATTACAGTGATGGACATCAGTACAAACAAAATAAATAGTATGAACATTGCTTACAAATGCTAGAATATGTTTCATATAACGCCTTTATTAAGCGCAGCAGTTTTAATTTTAAATTATCTGACTTGAATATTTTATATGAATATTAATTATAATAATGTTGTAATTATAATAATGTTGAAGTTCTAACTATTAAATATAGCATATCAAATATCATAAAGGGGCTGAATGAAAGCTTATGTATGAAAGGTTTGTGTTAAGAACATAAACAACAATACAATATCACTGTGGAATGCATTCATGTCATTGTATGTTTCCTTACCTTTGACAGTGTCAGCTACTACAGCTTCTGCTCTTGCATGCTTCCAAGATTTACCACCAGATACAGACTCAGCGTCAGCACCATTCTTTGATAAGGCATCAAACCCTGCTTGGCCCACATCTCCAGCTCCACCGGCACCACCAGTACATCCTGCAAGACCAGACTTTTGTGCAGGACCACTAGCTCCTGTAAGACCAACACCACCTGCAAGGCCAGAACCTCCTGCAGCACCAGAATCTCCTGCAAGGCCAAAACCTCCTGTAAAGCCAGAACCTCCTGCTGCACCAGAGCCTCTTGCAAGATCAGAACCTCCTGCATAGCCAAGACTTCCTGCAAGGCCAGTACCTCCTGCTGCACCAGAACCTCTTGCAATGCCAGAACCTCCTGCGGTTCCAGAACCTCCTGCAGCACCAAAACCTTCTGCAAGGCCAGACCCTCCTGCAGCACCGGATCCTCCTGCAAAACCAGAACCTTCGGCAGCACCAGAACATCCTGCAGCACCAGAAGTTCCTGCAAGGCCAACACCTCCTGCAAGGCCAACACCTCCTGCAAGGCCAGTACCTCCTGCTGCACCAGAACCTCTTGCCATGCCAGAACCTCCCACAGCTCCAGAACCTCCTGCAGCACCAAAACCTGCTGCAAGGCCAGACCCTCCTGCAACACCGGATCCTCCTGCAGAACAAGAACCTTCGGCAGCACCAGAACCTCCTGCAGCACCAGATCTTCCTGCAAGGCCAGAACCTCCTGCAGCACCAGAACCTCCTGTGACACCAGCACTTCCTGCAAGACCAGCACCTCCTCTAAGATAAGCACTTTCTGCTTCCCCCATTGTTCTACCGATGCCTGCTCCACCTAGTCCAAGTCCATCTATTGCCGCTAAATTTTCACTAAGCATGGCAGCAGCAACAGCTCCTGCCTTAGCAATGTCCGCGGCACTCAAGCCTGCTTCCTTAGCCTTGGCCTCAGCCATCTTTCTGGCATTAGCTTCAGCTTCAGCTTGGGCCCTTGATGCTGCTGCTGCAGCAGCTGCTTCAGCTTGAGCTTTGGCATCTTTCTCTGACATTCCTTTAGCTTTAGCTGCTGCACGTGCAGCCTCAGCAGCTTGAGCAGCAGCTGCTGCTTTTGCAGCTGCAGCAGCCCTTGATGCTGCCAGTGCAGCTTCAGCTTCTGCTTTAGCTTTTGCTGCAGCAGCATCTTGGTCAAATCTAGCTCTTTTTGCAGCTTCCAGTGCATCTTCCATCTCCTTCTTGTTTTTTTCTAGCTGAGCTGCAGCGATTTTAGCCAGGTCAGCTTCACTGCCACCAGCCTGTGTAGTCTTACGGGCTGCCTTTTTGCCTTTCATAGCAGGATCTTTATCAGCTGCCAAAGACACAATTTTACAGATAGATGTGAATGTCTTCTAGCAACTATAACAAACGTTTCTTTTGAATTATACCTATTAAATGAGTTTAATGTATGTTTATTATATCAATATTTTTGGTGATTAATACATTGTAGATAGAAACCTACCCTCTACCAGAAGCCAGGCACTACATGAATTGATGCCAGCAATAGCAGTATAGATTCCAGCATCCACAGGCATGCAGTCAATGATTTTCAAACGGTGAATCAGTTTGTCCTCAGAAACGGTAATCTCATATTTATTACTGTTGGATAATGGATTATTTTTCAGTGTCCATGTTATTTGGTTCATGGGTAGGGACGTCACACATTCAAACATGGCATCTTCCCGTTCTTCAGCCTTCACTTCCTGAATCTTTACCAGAAAGTCCACAGGGGAAACTGAATTGCAGAAATAGAGACACACAATAAGCATTTGGATCCCCCAAACTGTTAATGTGCTGGTAAGAATTTGAATGCCTTAAAACCTACTTTTAAAATCTGTTGAGAAGACATTGATTCCCTCAACATCCACTTGATAAATACCAGCATCCTCAGGACTAAGATTTCTTACAGTAAACACATACTTTTTTCCAACTTGCTTCAAATAGTGTTTCATCTCACTGTCCGTATCTTTGCTGTACGGAACCATGATGCCATTCTAAAGATAAATGCAGATAACTTTGATTGAACAAAATAGCATTTAACTCCAAAACATATTTAAATTTAAACATATTAATTCAGATACATCATATTTGGTCAAAATGAAATACTTGGTACATGGTCATTACTTTATAGAGGAAAATGCGACTGTTAGGGGTCGTTCAGTTCCAGCTCCAGCTCAAAAGTTGCAGAACCTTCTGATTTCACTTCAATGTGCTTCAGATTACTGATGTGTTTAATGAACTAATAAAAACAACACAAACTATTATATTCCACATCTCAGACTAACTATGCTAACTTTGTAAGTAGCTATGCATTGAAGAGCTTCATTTTAGTGTTTTACAGTAAAAGAGTATAGTTTACCAAGGCCTGTTCTTGCTCTCTCTGTTTCTTTAGTTCAGTCAATTTCTTCAGCATTCCACGATAATCAGTAATGCCATATTCAATACAAATGCGCTCATAGTCTTTCTTATCAGCAGACAGTAAGAGATCCCATACTGCCTCATCAATTTCTCCATCCTTTTTTTCAACCTTTTTGCCAGCACTGCAGATGGAAAAGAATTTTAGTATTTAGCAAAATGACCTACTGTATATGCAGACCTACAGTATATTCAGTTTTTTTTAGCAAGCTACAGTAAAAAAATGTAGTCTGTAGATTGTAGATATCAAAAGTAATACCTTCTCCGAAGCTTGTTTCTGAACTCTGCTAGATCCTCCACTGAAAATAATGGAATGTAGTTGAGGATTATTATAGCATTACTTGAAAAATAACTAGATGGTCATTTATTTATTTTTTTACTTTTAATTTTTTCTATTTATAGTTTATTAAATTATTAGTTTTCAAATCAGTTATGTAAAGAAATAAAAGAGGAATAGATAAAAAAAACTTCTCCTCAACATACAATCTTCTTCTTTTTTCATTGCTTTATTCTTTTTGAAACCAACTGCAATAGAGAAATCAATCAATTAATTAATTAATTAATTAACCAATTAATGAAGGCATTTTACATACGTCAGGGTTGATTAAAAAGGCAAGTGTATGGTATGGACATTTGAAAGTTGAAATACTGTAAAAGATTATTAAAATAGCATATTACTTGAAATTCTGTACTTTACCTTCAATGACATTTAAGACAGCAGTGCAGACTGCCTTTCCATACTCATTTGCAGCAAAACATTTATATGTGTCAGCTTCTTCACCACTAACTTTAGGGATCTGTGATAAAAGGATAAAATAAACATCCTGTTTTTTAAGTAGTTATACCATAGACCATAAAAATTTTTCCCAAAGAGCTTGTTGTTCAAATTTAGTGGTAAGTATTCTAACCTCTAAAGTATGTTCATTAGTTATAGGGTCAAATTTGTTCTGGAACTTTTCTGGATCATTCATAACTCCTTTTGCTCTCTGCCATGACACAGTGGGTTTGGGTTCTCCACTCACGATGGCTTTAAAGATGGCTAATTTACCTTAAATAGAAAAAATACATTTTAAAAACATAGTAAAAATGCTGACCATTAAAGAAATGTTTCATTAAAATATAAACTATCATGCCAGTCAAAATAAATGTGTTTACTGAGGTGAAGAATTCATCAAATTAAATTGGCATTAAATTTAATGTTTTTTTTTCCCCCAAGTATTTACAGATATAGACTTCTTTCTGAATTTTTATTTCTGTAATGCTGATAAATAAAATGAAATTTTATTATAATTAATGCAATAAAATATATTAAATTAAATTAAATTGTGTACTTCCACATACATATATTGTATAAAAAATAAACAAGTCCAAATTGTAAAATTTTCATATTCATCATTGACATAATTTCCCCATTTTTTACTTTATGAATCAGCCATCATTTTAGTATTACGATTTCTTTTTTAGTTTGTTTAGTATTACGATTTCTTTCACTGATTAATGGTATTTCAATGCATATAATATTGTATATTAATGTATTTGAGTTTGCCAATATCCATACCTTCTTGAATAGTCAGAGCAATGGGTTTGCGTTTGAAATCAGGAGTAGATTTCCCCTCTGGCAGTTCCTCCACATACTGTGTAATCATAACCCCAGGAACCTTAGATCTCCTTTTGATACCTAGAAACAGCCATATATAAAAAATAAAATAAAAATTACTCACATAACATTATATGAAGGATAACATGGCAACAACTTTACAATTTTTAAGTAAATTCATGTTCCTAATATATTTATGGTTTTAATGATAATTTTCTTCATTAAACCTTTATTGAAGATTAAATAGGTGGTGCATATATACAATTTAATTACTGTGCCTGTTTTATCATAAAACATTTAAATAAAGATCAACAAGGATGAAATGTTAATTTGATTGTGATCTTTAATAGTTAATTGAACCACAGGTTATTGTGCACAATAAGACAATGCAATGACTGACAAATATGACAAATGATAATAAAAAGTAACTTTAATAGAAATAATTATTAAAAAGTAAGCAATTATTTATTTTAAATAGATTTTCTTTATCTATCTCAAGTTAATTCAAATTTATTTTACATTAATCATATTTGTAATACATCATCTACTAAATATAACATAATATCAGCTAAGATTATTTTGTTTGTTTGTTTGTTTGTTTTTAGTAACCTTCTCTTTTTTTTATACTGTATATCACAAAGCTCATAGGATGTACCATACCAGTTCAATTACACCACTCAGTTCCCTTTCTTTTTTCCATGGGACATTCATTCTCTGTTTATGGTTTAACACAGATGCTTAACATATACAGTAGGAGAACATGAAAAGTGAATCTTGTCAAAGTATGGTTAATTACAACAGGATTTAGGACAACCACAAAACTGACATGCAGTAAACACTAAACAGCATTGCAAGAAAAACCCCAGACTATCCAATCATGTATTCAGAATTGAATGTTAAATGGAATTTTGCCAAAATGCACAAGTAAAGAGCATATTGATACTGTACTACATAATTCAATACAGTATATTAGCATGAATAAATAAGCTCATGTGTTAGAAGCTAGACATTGAACAGACATATGATCTATTGTAGCCGTTAATTATCATAATCTGTGGTTTGGGGGAAAAAATAATAAAGGACCATATGCATCTATTCACTGCTAATTATAACACAGCATTGGTGAGGTTTTAAATTTGATACGATTTTAAATCTGATTTTTAAATTATCTATAACAGCAGCTCTATACATACCTTACTCAAGCTGCTAAATAAATCACCAGTTCTATTAATATGTGATGGTTTCTAAAGTAATCATTTCACAGGGTCTTGTATGGTGGTCACATAGCCAGACCTATAATTATTGCACATTTGTTTAACATTGAAGACACTGTGAATGCCTGGAGCCATTCAGAATAAAGCATTGCCCTTAAGTTTAGTTTTTCTGCAGAGCAGATAATTTTGTTTTGCGACTTCCCAGGAACATGAGAATAAAATTTTTGCCTGGTAAGAGAACAACTGTTTTTATACCCTTATAACACTTACAAGCCTTAAGGATTCCCAATGAGAACCACTGTGTAACCATAAAGCACCTTTAAAGAACTCTTTTTGTAAGCAGCCGACCTCCGCAGATTTATTCCTTACGTAATTGCTATCATCCAAAGCATACACTTAGTTGAAGAGTGAACTGGTGAAGCATAAAATAAATCCCATTTATGCCCCAACACTACTGCTGCATTCTTGTTGACCCCAGCAAGTTGGTAACAATTTGATCTTTAAATTGCTGTATCTATATCCCCAGGGATTCAGTGATTTCTGTCTCTAAACCTCGGAAATGGTCAGAATTTGTGTTTTTGTTATTTGAAATGATTGCACACATACATAATCCAGTGCCCTTCAAATTAATATTAATTGTATTAGTTACTATTTTACTAATTGTATTATTTGCGGATTTGCTAAATGTTTTGCATCAACATAATATAAGTTGATGCAACTTCAATATATAAGTTACAACTTCAATATATAAGTACAGTCTTTCTTTAAAAGGTGTTCTTATTAATTTAACAATGAGAGATGAATTAACTGTTGATGGTGGTTTTCCAAAAGTATCGGATAAAAGTCAAATAGCTTGCCTGCCTAGTTTAGACAGATAAATGGATGGAAGACATAAAAGTTGAATTGAGATTCCTGTCATGATGTTCAAACGCTTAAATACCTTTGTAGCAGGTATAGTGCTACTGCAGAATGAATGGTTGTACTTACCACCCTGCTCTGTGGCAGTTTGATCTGTAACTTTTGTTTTCTTCCACATCTTTAAATTCCTTTGCAAGTCAAGATTTCACTTCCACTGAAAGACAGACAGACAGAGAGAGAGAGAGAGAGTTTTATTGGTTGATGAATTTATTTCCATACTGCATGTACTGTATGCCTTTCGGTTTACTTGTTTAAAGTTTATCAATTCTCCTTTTTGTTCTACAGTATGAACATGAAAACACATGAAAACTTTCTACCATGCATTTTTTCTTAAATGGTGTAATTTTACCTTTTTGCTTGTCAGGGATTCCATAAGTTTGTGCAAAACCTTATGATCTATTTTGTGTCAAATTCATCAAAATGTTGTCAGAATGCACGCTTCAAAAGAAAAGATTGTTCATTTACTCTCTTATCATCCATACTGCATTTTCCTGTATACAGGGGCACGGGGCCTGGAGCCTATCCCAGAAGACTTAGGACACTTAGAGGCAACATATATACACATTCACACATTACGAGCAATTTGGGGACAGCCAGTTAGGCAAATCGGCACTTCCTTGAACTGTGGGAGGAAACCAGAGTACCTGGAGGAAACCCACCAAGCACAGGGGTAACATGCATACAGAGGCAGGAATCGAAGCCAGACCCTGGAGGTAAAAAGCGACAAGGCTAACCACTAAGCCACCGTTTTTTTTTACAAAACATAGTCAATATCACAAATATTCTTACATTTAATATTGACCAAAAATAGTGCAATATCTCAATTATTATCACTAAGATTAAAGATATTAAATTCTTTGTTTAAAATATTTAAGAATTCTAAAAACTTTGTTTATTTTCACTTTTAAATGAAAGAACAAATTTCTCTGATTTTTTCAGACTTTTTGGACCAACTGTATGTTTAACAGCTCCAGAAAAAGCAGTTCAGGTTTTGTTGTGATAGTCAAGTCAAATGAATTTGTTTCATCATTCAAATACAAGAATAAGGATGTTCTCACAATAAATATAATTAAAATCCCTTACATTATGTTTGTACAGAAGAGATTCCCTGTCGGAGTGATGGAACTTGACAGTGTAGTACATTATGTTGCCCAACAAACTTGATCAGAGGCCTCGTCAGAAGCCAGCAGCTCCAGCCATTCATCTCCTCTGAACATGCACAAGTACACACAAACATTTCACCAGACACAAATACTATGTCCCCTCTTGGCATGTGGTGACAAGATTTGAGCCCTGACATCTTCATTGTAGCATGTTTGGAGAAAGTATGTCATACGTTCAAGCCGTCATCTCTTATGATGGTTGGCTATAATGACATTATGACTAATGGGAAGATATGTTAATAAGGACCCCAAACTTCTTGCAACCTACAGTTGCATGAACACACACTCATACACTATAGGCAATTTGGAAATGCCAGTCAGCCTTCAACTCATATCTTTGGACTGTGGAGAAACAAAGGGAAAAGGCAGAAAATGCAGACTCCATGCACACAACCTAGAGGTGAGATTCGACCCCGTCCATGCAGGTGTGAGGCAGCAGTGCTAAATGCTAGTACAGTATGTATTTGCTTGGCAAATTACTGAAAGCCCATTGTGCTGCAGTAATTTTAACTCCTGGAAAGCCTCCAAATTTCTCATTTTGTTTAATTTTCTCTTACAGACATAAAACCTGCATAAGGCATACTTCTCATCATGTTGTTCCTGTATACTGTATGGACATGTCCCTTATGTAAAGCCCACACTTTTAGCAGCTCTATTTTGAAAGTCTCTGTGGGGGATTGTTTAAATACTGTAAATGGTGGAGATGTATATAATGTATTTTTTAATACTTTTTAATTGCAGCTTGCAATTGTCTAAACTGCATGCATATTTAAAAAATGGTATTAGATACAATTACTGTATACTTTTTATATACTGTACAAGTGCTGATGTTAAGTAGTCTTAAAAACTGGTATTGATTCCTCCTTCTGAGCATATGTCACCAGTTTTTGTTTTATAATAACCTTAATATTTTGGAATTATAAATAGATTTATGCATTTACATACAACACTATCATTTCCTGTTTTTTCAATTAACTGATAATTGTATTATTGACAATTGTCTTGGATGTTTATAGTTGTATGTCCTGTATGCTTTTTATAGCAATGGTTAAGGTTTCCTAGGTAATGCTGGTGCCTAAAAATGAACCAGTGTCGTCTCACACTCTCAAGTAAAGCAGTCAGAAATCTGAGCCGTCTGAGCATGCGGAAGACATGTGGCTGTTATAGTAGCTTTTCAGCAGCACCACCTGACTCACTATCGCCTGTTTTACAGCAGGAGTATGTAATCAGTTCATTTAATTTAATGAGAGATTTATTTAGTTTAAAACTAGCGAGTATTTAGAGTTCAACAAATTAACTTGATGTAATTGAGGATGACTTGGTGAATCAGACTTTGTTATTATTGGCTTTCTATCTGCATTGCTGCTAAGATGGAAAGGAGGCCTTTTTTTTGTTATGGTGAGCCATGTTTTGTAACTAAATTACCCATCAGTATGTGTTGCAGCTGTTACCATTGGGCAATAAAAGTAGTTTGAAACTTAATGTCACAAGTCTAATGACCTTATAATGTTTTGCTAAATAGAATCACAACACAGTCAGTTTTTTCTTTTTTAATGCATATATGTTAGAGGTTTACCATAAGGTCAGCAATTAAGAGGATTAATACGCATTATTATTATTTCTTACTTACATTATTTTATTACTATACATTAACCACCATCTAATTCATATATGTGGAGAGTCTGTGTGTAGACACACACACACACACACACACACACACACACACACACACACACACACACACACACACACACACACACACACACACACACACACACAGTATATAAGGAATAGTTCCCCACCCATTTTTGGCTTTTCGAATCATTTCAGCCTAAAAAATTATATAACTTAAGATGAGAGGGGAAATGAGATTGCTGCTGAGGTTGATACATAAACAACAATTTTTTTTAGTGCATCTT
This sequence comes from Clarias fuscus, assembly GCA_030347435.1. Classification (NCBI taxonomy): domain Eukaryota; kingdom Metazoa; phylum Chordata; class Actinopteri; order Siluriformes; family Clariidae; genus Clarias; species Clarias fuscus. The sequence continues at coordinate 21,434,475 of CM059206.1, read as the reverse complement.
TAGGCACTTTGCAGCCTTTGTTTCCATTAATTTAATTCAATTTCATTTAACTTAATCTAAGGTTTTTGCACAGTACTGGATGTGTTACTCAGAGGCATATTTATTATTTCCTGATATGGTAGGGTTTAGTGCATGTATGTAACTCAGCATCATAAAAGCAGTAGTTAAATACTGTATAATGTATCCTTAATTCATCTTTATTTGTATTAAACTGTCAGTTGATGTGTAGTGTTAAGCTCTTCTCTTTTCTTGTACAGCACTTTTCTTCCTCTTGTGTCCTAAGCTTACAGTTGTATGCCATGATGTCACAAAAGGGAATTGCTGCTGCTTACATTGTATCTGTCTTTTTTTACACATGTGCATTTGTTTATTTATGTAAGACGATGTACCCACTATTTATAATAATAATAATAATCATCATCATCATTATAAAATTTCCAAGTGCTATCACTGCCCTGGCTGGAAGTGCTCCAATGTCCATAACATTGCCACTGTAATGTTTCCTCAGCTTTCTCACAACAAAAAACAAAGGTTTAATTCCTATAATCAATATTGTGAATATAAATTGTAGGTCTGTAAATCATATGTCAGTGTTATTAAGGGTGTAGTTTGAGTGCAGCCTTGAAGTGCCCTTAAATGTGCATTGACTTGCCGCTCATAGCTGTCAAATTAATCTGCACAGTGGAGAAGGATGTAGCACAATCTGTTATGAAAGATTTTTCATTGAGTGGTGTGCAGTGTAATTTTTTCTTTCAAATTCAGTTTCTTTCAGTTAAGAGGGGTGTTCAAGTGAATCCAGGACTTTTGATTGTGCATAATAACAGAACAAAGTTATGGGAATAAAAAAATCTTTTATTTCTCTATATAATCCCCTGCTACACTAATTCATTTACATGTACCCCAGTTTTTCACTAGTGTTTGGATACAGTACTATCAAGGTAAAAAGTTTTCCCAGTATGCTGAAGCCATGATTGAACTGGCTGAAATACTGGTCTCCCGGGAACTCATTTAATGGTCCAAACATGTGGAAATTGCTTTGAGTGAGGTCAGGTCAGGAGGTGTGACACTAACTCCCAGGCAAGTTCTTCAAATGTGCAAGTGGTGTTCATGAACGTGTAAATGCTATAAATCATTGTTGATATTGTGTTGCTCCGAGTTTGTATTTGCAACATTGTATTGAATTTATTTATTAAATGTTATGATAAGGACATTTTGTCTAAGTAATTTTAACTTATTTTAAAACCACCGTAAGATGATTGTTGGTCAATTTTGTGTTCTCGGCAGTAACCTAATCATAACTATAGTGTAAAACAACATACAATGTTAGGGTTTCTGCTGGGAAGTGAGGTTATCTTTTATGCTGAATGCTGAGTTAACCCCTGTTGGTTGAATGTGCGCTGTTCTAAGTTCTGTTTGTTCATCATTGATCGTCTAACTGATCATCAACACAACTGTTAAAGTATGCTCACTCTCTAAGCTTGTAATTCAGCATAAAAGCAAATGGCAAGCTAGGAAATAATTGTTAACATATGCACTGATTAGTTACATTGCTTAACACTAAGAATGTCATCATGAATTAACACTCAATACATTAAAAAGGTTTTATAATAAGGTGGTGCACATCACATTATTATAGTTTATTCCATTGATTTTCTCGTAGCAGTGACACCTGTTGATGGGTGGGATTCATTAGGCAGCAAGTAGAAACATGGACAAGTGTAGTGATCCAAATACCTTTGACAAGGCTCGAATTGTGATGCAGTTTGCTTAATAAGTTGCTGACAGAAAGATGTAAGAACACAGATTGCCCTATTTGTAGCTACATGCCAGTAAGATTGGTCATGCTGACTGTTTACTCCCAAAAGTCTTGCTCTGGGAAATGAGTTCTGGCATTCAAGTGGGTTTTACTTTCAAATGTACCACCTACTGTACCAGAACAATGTTGCAGACCAAGTACATCCCTTCATGTCTATGGTATTCCCTACTCATAGTGTAGCAATACCACACACCTGCTACAAATGTGCAGCAATGGTTTGAGGAACATGAAAGCCGTCTTCCACCTTGAACTTTTTGTCATCACCTCTACTGGACACTACGAGAGCTTGGTCATCCCATTCGGACTCTGCAACGCATCCGCCGTCTTCCAACAGTTCATCAACGATGTCCTTAGGGACGCATGCTAGGGCGGTGGGTGTTCGTTTACCTGGACGACATCCTTATTTATTCACGCACCGCTGAGGAACACACCCAGCACGTCAGAGCGGTCCTTATGAGATTACTCGCCCACCAACTGTACTGTAAGTTGGAAAAATGCGCCTTTCACGAGCGCTCCACCACGTTCCTGGGTTTTGTCATCTCGCCCCAGGGTGTGACCATGGACCCGCAGAAACTGGAAGTTGTGCGTCATTGGCCCCTACCCAAGACCCTCAAGCAACTTCAACGGTTTGTCGGGTTTGCGAACTTCTATCGTCGCTTTATCCGGGACTACAGTATGGTTGCCGCCCCTTTATCCGCTCTGACTCGACCCTCTTCTCATCACTTCAGCCTCAACCCTGCCGCCATCACCGCCTTTCATGACCTATGCCAACGGTTCACCAACGCCCCAATTCTACTGCACCCAGACGCAAGTAAACCATTCGTTGTGGAGGTGGACGCTTCGGATGTGGGCGCCGGGGCTGTTCTCTCCCAACAAGGTCCAGACCAGAAACTACATCCCTGTAGTTTGTTTTCCAAAAAATTTGACCCCACTCAGCAGCGATACGGGGTAGGGGACCGTGAGCTGCTGGCCATAAAGTGGGCTTTGGAAGAATGGCGACACTGGCTCCAGGGCGCCAGAGAGCCGTTCATCGTCTGGACCGACCATCAGAACCTGATCACCATCCGCAACTTAAAACAGCTCAACCCGAGACAGGCGGTGGGCACTATTTTTCGAACATTGGCGACACTGGCTCCAGGGCGCCAGAGAGCCGTTCATCGTCTGGACCGACCATCAGAACCTGATCACCATCCGCAACTTAAAACAGCTCAACCCGAGACAGGCGTGGTGGGCACTATTTTTCGAACATTACAACTTCCACCTATCCTACCGCTCGGGGTCCAAGAACACCAAAGCTGACGCCCTCTCCCTGACAACACGAAGAGGACGTTCCCCGGGCGGACCCCGCGCCTGTCATCACACCCACCAAGATCATTGCACCACTTCACTGGGAACTGGAAACGAGGGTTCGCCGTGCACAGGCGACGGAGACTGCACCGGCAGGTGTGCCGCCTGGGCGACTCTACGTGCCGAACACCGTAAGGACCGAGGTATTGCGATGGGGTCATTCCTCGCCATTATCCGGACACCCCGGCGCCAACCGCACCCTCCAATTTATCAGACGTGCCTTCTGGTGGCCATCTATGGCGAGTGACATCAAGGAGTATGTCCAGGCATACCCAGTGTGCGCCAGGTCCAAGAATACCAACCAACCAACACCGGGGGAACTCCAACCACTCCCCGTTCCCCATCGGCCCTGGACACACATTGCCGTTGACTTCATCACGGGCCTTCCGGCCTCCGAAGAGAAAAACACCATCTTAACCATCGTCGACCGGTTCTCCAAAGCCGTGCACCTGGTGGCCCTCATCGGACTCCCTTCAGCCAAAAAAACAGCAGAGCTGATTTTAGAACACGTAATCCGACTGCATGGGTTCCCAAAAGACATCGTCTCGGACAGGGGGCCCCAGTTGACCTGCCCGTTTCTGGAAGGCCTTCTGTCGTCTGATCAATTCCACCTGTAGTCTATCCTCTGGTTATCATCCCCAGACTAACGGTCAGACGGAGCGGACCAACCAACAACTGGAGCGCTACCTGAGATGCTTTGTTGCCGATCGCCAGCGCTCCTGGGCCCGCTACCTCCTATGGGCTGAGTTATCTTACAATCTCCATGTCTCTTCAGCCACCAATCTCAGTCCATTTGAGGTATGCCATGGTTCCCAATCTTCGATGTTCGATCATCAAGAACCGGAGGTTGAGGTGCCGTCAGCCCAACAGCTGGTTCGCCGGTGTCGACGGCTATGGAACCAAGCAAACGCCGCCATCCAACAGGCCAACAACCGCTACGCCACTCAACATCGCCGTCGACACCCGCCGGGACGATTGTACAATGTAGGTGACAAAGTATGGCTTTCAACCAGAAACCTTCGCCTTCACACGGAATCCAAGAAGCTATCACCCAGGTTCATCGGTCCATACCGCATCACCCTCCGTATCAATCCTGTCACCTACCGGCTCCAGCTGCCTGCGGCGCTCCGGATCCATCCGGTATTTCACACCTCCCAGCTCAAACCTTTCATCACTTCACCAATAGTTCCCACCACCCACCCTGCTCCTCCTCCCCGTATCGTTGAGGGTGGTCCCACCTACACCGTTCGCCGGATCCTTGACTCACATCCTCGGGGCAGAGGGCTCCAGTACCTGGTCGATAGGGAAGGTTACGGAAGGAGCGATCTTGGATTCCGTCTCGGTTCGTCCTAGACCTCGAACTCATCTGGGACTACCGTCGTCGGGTATCCTCCACCCCAGGACCGTCGAGAGTCGGTCCTGGACATGGGGGTACTGTCATGCACACCCGTAACACGACCGGCACTAGGACCCTGGAAGTAATACGGTCGCATTTCAGGAAGCATAAAAGGAAACAAGATGGCGCTTCACATTGCTCAGTCATTGAGTTTGCCCATGCCTTGTCCGACGCTTCGCCGACAATTCTGTGAGTACTCACTGATTTGGGTTGCTTCTTTGATTGAGTGTGTGTTGCTAGAACGTGGATTTATTTGTGTAGATCCTAGCTCTTTGTGTAAGAGAGTTCTTAGACAAATTGCGTGGTTATCCTGCCTACTCGCGTTGCTTCCGCGTTTGGGTTTACCATCCACGCTACACGGGCTAATTGCTAAGGCTTCTGTGCTTACCCTCCGATAGCTCGTGACACTCCATAATAATCATAACTTCAGAACTGGAATTGTGATTAACATAATAGTAGTAGTTTCTATTAATTATTATATCTTCTAACAAATCTAACATGAAATGTGTTTCAGAAAATGTGCTTTTTTTATTCATGCATTTTTTTTTAAAGCCATTATTAGAGGAAATATCATGTTGCATCACATTAGTAAATTAATTTCCTAATTACAATTTCAGCTGTCAGACATAGATCCCCAAGGGGATGTCTTACATATCCATTATGGATTTACACGTGTAACAAAATACAATACCTGTCAGCACAACTTGCATAAAACATGACTTAGGTATTTCAGGCCCCTCCCATTTTACCAAACTGTGTTCTGGGACACATTTTGATCTGTCACCCCCATCTATACTTAGCTTTCACCCATACCGCATATGACTTCATACCAGCTGACCAGCTCTCGAATTCCACACCGCGAAACATGAACTGTGAATATGAACTTGGTGGCTAGAATTTAAATGATTTTATAAGTGACCACCTAGATCAAATTATAGTTTAACCATAAGCTTTACAGAATGCCACAGAAATTTATTGGGTAGTTAGAGCTGGTTTAACAGGATTCACAAAACGCTCATAACTATTAGTAAAGCAGTGGAATCTTGGGAATACCTGTCTTCACTTCAACACCACATTCAAAGTCATTTAAGGTTGTCAACAGTTCGCCTAAACATTCATTTGACCTACAGATAGCCAAAAAGATTTTACTGATTAGTTACTGAGTACTACATTGCATTTTTTTTAAATCTATCTATCTATCTATCTATCTATCTATCTATCTATCTATCTATCTATCTATCTATCTATCTATCTATCTATCTATATTCCTTAAACTTTATTAAAAAGCAAGTTAACTTTCTTAATAATTTTTAATGCTGATCATAATTGCATAAATGCACATTGTCATCAATCTTCCAGTGAAGGAAAAGAAGAAGGAGGAAACATCCTACCTGTTCTCTGTCCTGCGTGCTGACCTCACAGCTCCACAATGTAATGCTCTATCCACCCTTGATATTTGTGTGCCTCTGAGTTGTGTAGGTAATAAATTCCCTGAGCAGTGTGTGTGTGTGTGTCTGTGTGTGTGTCTGTGTGTCCGAGAGAGAGAGAGAGAGAGAGAGAGAGAGAGTTGTCCCCTGCACTCACCCTTGACCAACATCCTCTCCAACAATTGTCTCCTTTCTTCACAGATGGATGGAAAAATTAGAGAAATAGTGCTTGAGTGAGTAAAGGAGTGTGAGTGTGTCTCCTGACAGTTCGGTCAGTGGGATATTTTTCAGTCCTTACCTGTTGACACATCGTAATAGTAATTTAGACATGATCCAACTCACCTTAACACTGACACTGAGAAGTAGACAAAAAAGTTAATTAAGCTGCTGTGATAAAGTAAAACTGCAGTGTGTGTATTTAATCCAGTACGTTAGTTTAAGGGAAACAAAAACCCTATGAAAATTATTAATCTGCTATATATGCTATGGAACATGGGTGTGCACGATATCTAAATGTTATGCTTCTGGAAATGCTGACGCTTATGTTGAAAGTGAGAGAAGAAAAACCACAAAGAAAAAAAAACATATCTCACTGCAGCCCATCACAATGATAACTGATTAGAAGACAAACTATTCATACAATTCATACAATACTGTGAGAATGTCTCAGGGACAAGAAAAAGAAATGCTGTCCATGAAGCATGGCTTCAAAATTAATGAAAAAAAAAAAAACTTTAAAGAGTAGGAAAATGTATTATATAGTATAAAGTACATTTTGGTGTGACAACCTTTTTAAAAATGCATCTGTCATCTTAGGTACACTGTGTGAAGTTTTAGAAAGAAAATTGGTTGGTAAGTTTTTTTTTTTTCGAAGTATCTTGGACAATCTGCCACAGTTCCTCTGGATACAGTTGTATTTGCCTCTGTTCTAGCAGATAATGTCTGCCATTAGTTTTTTTTTTTCATCTGAAAAGTTGTCTCTTACATATGGTAATCATTATGGTACAGTATGGTAACTGAATGTAAAAGTCATAAAATAAACATCTAAGGTTACTTTAAAAAAATAAAATATTAAACTTAAAAACTTAAAAATATTAAACCTCACTAGAATCCAGTATTCTTCTTTCATTCACTGTAAGGATAACTGTAAGGGTCATCTTTGCTGAATAGAAATTGTAAGGAACATAACCAAAACAGACAGTGACATTTAGATGACCTGAGATGGATATCCCGGCACTTATAATAACCCTGACATTCAGTAGTCATGAGAAGATCTGAGAAAAGTTTGCTAGCCCTTTTGGACAAAGGTCAAGTGTGGATGATGTTTGATTTAAATTGTGACGCTGTACGATCAACAGGTCATGGCCCTTAGATGGAAGTGAAATGACTAGGCAATATTGTGCAGAAGGAAGTATTGTGCAGCAGAGAATTTTACAATGGAGGAACCCCATAAAGATTTGCTTTCACCATGTGGAGGTGGGGACTCCTTTTACTTTTATTGTGTTATCCTAAACAATTCAATAAAAATTAATGGGTCTTATAAACCATTATATTATAATGGTATAAGAAGGGTTTAAACATAAATATAAATCATTGAATACCAATATAAATCATTTTGATACTTTAAAGGAGGATTTTTTTTCCTTCAAAGAAAAACAAGAAATATAGACTCTCTATAACTGATAGAGAGTATAATGCACATGGTTAGTGTGTGCAAATTATTATCAATAATTAATCATAAAAAAACATAAAATGCTTTGATTGTGTTTTTGAATAATGAGCCATACTGGCAGAAAATTGGGACAAGGAAAAATCATTTTTAACTACAAAAAATGCTCGAGATCAGGTCACATTTATCCCATTAGGGCACATTTAATTTACCAGCAATATGACAGACAGACAAATGAATAGTTAGCTAGCTATATATATATATATATATATATATATATATATATATATATATAGATAGATAGATAGATAGATAGATAGATAGATAGTACAGATAGAGATATAGAAAATGATGTCTGATTTCACATGTAATAATTTTACCTAGGCAAAGTATTTTGCTAATGATAACTGTCAGAAAAATGTATTACTTGTATCAGCAAGTGATATTAGTTGCACTAAGTACCGTATCCAGATATTAAACCTGGCAATATAATAGATATTAAAATTAATATCACTAGAATGCCTTTCCAGTGTTCCTGGTTTCTATTTTTAATAGTCTGTTCTTTTCTAAGGAGTTTGCAAGTTTCCATATATATCTGACAGTGTCGAGCAGGGGGACGCAGCTGGTTGTCCGGGTAGTAAATTAAATGAAGTCATTGCACTTAAGTCTCAAAACAGCACCAAGGTTGTCTGTGGTATGTGATATTGAGGGTCACATTGTCTCACACATTATATGTATTATACTTTACTTAGACAAAAGATTTACATTTATTTCTATGCAGACTGCATGTTTATTTCTTACTGTTTATCATCCATAGAACCACACTTAGTTGACTATAGTTAATATAGTATATTTTAAAGTGTCTCTTATTAGTAATTGCTGTCTGTCAAATCTACATTTTCTGCATTAGAAACAAATATCTTTTTTCTTGTTCTCTAAGATCTACTGGAGCTCTTAAAATATACTTCTGGGACATACAAATTTTACACACCTGGTATATGCTTTATCCTGAAAGAAGGCTTTACAAAAAGTTTCTCAGGATCTGCTATTATCATTTTAAAGCAGGTAACTTGAATTTAAACATACACACTTAAAGTGTGTATTTTAATAAACATTGACCATGAATATTTATCTTGTCCTACAACAAAAATCGTGCTCTGGACTCTGGACTCTGGAGTTTGCATGTTCTCCCTGTAATTGGTGGGTTTCCTCTGCGTGCTCCAGTTTCCTCCCATAGTCAAAATGTATGCACTGCAGTCTGAGGCATTTCCAACTCTGTGTGTGTGTGTGTGTGTGTGTGTGTGTGTGTGTGTGTGTGTGTGTGTGTGTGTGTGTGTGTGTGTGTGTGTGTGTGTGTGTGTGTGTGTGTGCTAGTGACTTGCAATGGACTGGCACCTACTAAGTTGTACCGTGTTCACTTTAATATCCTAAAGGCCCCCTTGAGACCCTACAAAGGATGAACAGTATAGATAATGAATAGATGGAAGTCCAAATATTTTCCTTCCTACCCCTATTCCCTGGTTGTCTTTGTTTTGTCTTCACAGCTTTTTAAATGCACAATAAATAAGGTTGCATAAAATAGCATAAAGCATACCCTTAGAGTGTGAAAACACATCAACTGCAGGGTTACCGGTTCTGCCACTGTTAAGCCAATATTTTACATTTTTATAACAAGATTGTTCAAGAGTCTCATGTATTGGGTTGCATATAGAGCACTAATGTGGCACTTCTGTGTCAATCAATAAATCCTGCAATAAATTTTTGTCTATGAATCTTTAGAAATACAGTAAAGAGATGTAACGTTAGGTGTACAGTACAGAGCATACAGCATATATACCGTACCTACTACTACTCCTAGTACCGTAACTACCACTGAACTTACAAACACATCCTTGTCTAGAATTTTACAAACAAAATTCATTTCAGAATCTACATTACCAGACAAATATTTGGACACACCTTGTCCTTCAGTGTTTTTTCGTTATTTTTATTATTTCCAACATTGTACATTAACACTGAAGGCATCCAAACTTTGAATGAACACATATGGAATTATGTAGTAAACAATAAGGTCTTAGACAACCCAGAATATGTTTTTTTTATTTTAGATTGTCCAAAGTAGATACATTTAGCTTTGATGACAGTTTGGAGCACTCATGGCATTCTCTCATCAGATTCATGAGGTGGTCACCCAGAGTGGTTTTCAAATCACAGCTTGCCTTCTTAATGTGCTTTAGATCATCAGAGGTCTTGTGCAGAGGAAGAGTGGGTCAAAAAGCCCTATTAATGCTACTACACCTACTGTAGAAATCCATATTTTGGCAAGAAACATTCAGTTAGCATCCATCATTACTTTTAACAATGAAGGTCAGTCAATCAGAAAAATCTCAAGAATATACAGTATATCCAAGTCTAGTCACCAAAACCATCAAATACTAGGATGAAACTGGCTCTCATAAGGACTGTCCCTGGAAAGGAAGACCAAGAGCTACCTCAGCTGCAGAAGATAAGTTTATTAAAATGACCAGCCTCAGAAACTGCTGATTTATAACACATCAGATTAGAGCTCATGCTTCTTGGAGTTCAAGCGGTAGTCCTACAGTATTTCAATATCCATTTCATAGTCAAATTGCAGCAATTAAACTTCTACTTTAGAAGAGCATTCTTGGGCCAAGATACACAAGGAATGGACATTAGATCAGAGGAAAACTGTCCTTTGGTTTGATGAGTTCAAATTTTTGATTTTTGGTTCTAACCAGCATGTCTTTGTTAGTTGCAGAGAGGGTGAACAGATGGTTCCTGAATGTGTGGTTGCCACTGTGAAGCATGGAGGAGGAGGTGTGATGGTGTAAGGGTTTGCTGGTGACACTGTTGGTGACCTTGCCAAAATTGAAGGCTCACTTAACCAGCATGGCTACCACAGCATTTTGCAGTGACAGGCCATCCCATATGGTTTGCACTTAGTGGGACCATCATTTGTTTTCCAACAGGACAATGCCTACAAATACTCCTCTATATTATGTACAGTATTTATCCAAGAAGGAGAGTGATGGAGTGCTGCATCAGATGACCTGGCCTCCACAATCTCCCGATCTAAATCCATTTCAGATGGGTTGGAATGAGCATTCAGCAAGTACTCAATAGCTCTGCGAACTCCTCAAAGATTGCTGGAAAACCATTCTAGGTGACTACCTCATGAGGATGCCATGAGAATGCCAAAAGTGTGTAAAGCTGCCATCAAAGCAAAAGGTGGCTACTTTAGAGAATCAGAAATGTAACAAAAATATTCTTGGTTCTTTAACACCTTTTTGTTGACTACATAATTCCACATTTGTTCTGTCATCATTTCAATGTATTCAGTATTAATATATTAATGCTGAATACAATAAAAATAGAGAGAAATAAGTGTGTCCAAACTTTCGACTCGCAGTGTACATGCTGGTTGGTTGCTTGCTTGCCATTTGCTTGCAAAAATTTTCTCTAGTCTAAATATTCCATTTTCTTCCCACCAGCCACCAAGTGGCCTTGTGATTGACACATTGCTCGCATGAATGAGTGGTTTCCCTTGACATACCATGCACTGTTTATTGCAGACCCTGCTAATTTAGCTGCCTTTGTCTTAATTCACAGATTTTTCTATTGCATTCTTTCAACACTCATACTGGAATCCAACAATCGTTCAAGCAGGAAGCTAACAATAACAATGCAATATAACTGAAGCTTAAAGTATGTATCCATTGACTGTAGACACACCATGCTTGGTTAGAAAACTTGAACTACGCCTGAAAGTCAAATATAGTAAAAATATGGTTTTCTTTGATCCTGAACCAACTTTTTCTTAATAACTTATTAACATTCTAGGGAAATCTATACATAACAGGCTGACATACATTATGAACATTGTTAGACAGTTACTGGGTAACACACTTAATTAACTAGTAATTAAATTGCCAACTTTTTCACTGAAATTTGGTGCTGGTGGTCCAACACTGTTCTCAAAATGTGGTGTTTGATATGATCTGAAAAGCACAGAAAGCTCAGGCATTAACACGATTTGTTGGTCAAACAAGTACTCCTAAAGAAAAGGTCAGCAACTTCTTCTCTCTGATTTACAACACTGACATTGCAGCTATTCCAGTACTCTCTTTGAACATGGCTCAGGACAGAATGTAAATCTGAACCTATCTCGGTCACTTCATTAAATAACTGGCTGCAGAAAGGTTACTGAAAGCTAGATGCAATTTGTCATATACACCATTCATCAAGGTAATGTAAAAGTATTAACACCCCACACATTATTGTCATGAACATACACACCACACTCTCTTGCTTGCTATCCTCTATCATTCATGTGTGTCTACTGCATTTCTTTATAGAGCAGGCTCAGGAAATAATACATTTTGATGGTCAGAAATGTTTTTATGTTGGAAAACATGTCACCTAGCAGTTTTTAAGAATGTCCTGGTCTTGCATGTCCTAAACATTTCTTGAGCTTATCAAAGATATAAAAGTAAAAACTAGATTTAACATTTATAGTGCACTGTTTACAATGTACAGTATGTACTGTACATGTTGTACTGTACTGTACATACAGGAACTAACCCAGCATAACTTGCCAACATATTTAAACTAAATTTGAAAAAAAAAAGAAGCTATTTTGGGTGTTGGGAAAATTGTACAGTAGGTAAGAGCTTGAGCAGAGAGTAAAGCTTGATAGTGAAATAGTTCATATGTTTTTGCTATCCCTTAAGTATACTGATTTGTTTCTGCACTATTTTTAACATGTCTTGTTGGACATGTCTCATTGGCAAGTACTCTAAAACAAAAGATCAGTAACTTATCCCTCACCCTGATTTACAACACTAGCAGAGCAGCTATTCCAATTATACTCTTACTACAGTTCAGGATATACACCAAGTTTACACAAATGGCAGACCACGAGTGAAAAATTCCTCAGTTTACAGCTCAGACCCTAGAAGGTTAACTGTCAGCTGTCCGGTTCCTGTCAGCTTATGCCCAGTGGATCCTTAGATTCATGTTCTTGGCTAATAGGAGTAGAATCTGATTTGGCCTTGTGCTGTTGTAGTTTGTCTGCCTGAAAGTTTATGTGTTATAAGATCTGCATTATAAGATGGTTTTCTGCTCAACACTGCTATAATGGACAGTTAGTAATGGGGGTAACATTCCTGTTTGCTTAAACAAGTCTGAGAAACATAGGCCTGTGACCTCATCAAGAATAGTCAGGAAAGTATCTATCAAGAAAGCATTTACATACTTTGGACGCTCTTTGTTTGTCACACAATACTTGGGAAAGTTGAGAGGCTGTTGTGCATAAAAGCCTTACAAGATCAGGGATTTATAAAATACTCAAACAGTTTTCCTGGCACCAACAAGCATGCCACAGAATGCTAATTGGGTAAGAGCATTACTAAGCAGGTGTTTCTAATAAAACTTTGGAATTTCTATATGCGCTAAAATACTGATTTTCTATTCTACATAACTGGTTAACTACGGGAGGATATATTTTTTGTAAGTATTCAATTATTTAATCATTCATTTATTCATTCATCAATTCCATCATTTATTTACTTATTATTTATAAATAAAATGCAAAGTCATGTATCGGAGACTGATTTTACAGACTGTATTTAGCAAATCACTGCCATCTGCTGATAAAAGAAAAAAATATGTATTTCAATCTAGTTAAATGTCACAATTATTTGGCAGTTGCTTCAAGGTCATCTCTGGTCAATGCTGATAGTGGCAGACCAATATTGCCAACTGTCATCTGTTTTTATCTTTTAGCTTGTTTACCAGGAATGTCTCAAAAAGTCTTTCCTGATGTTTTTTTTTATTTATTTATTTATTTTTCCTGGGGTGGGGTTATGTTCTGGGCAATCTTTCACAAGTCCTTACAGCCTATGTGTGACATAAACTTCAGTAACAGTCATTTCAGTATTCATCTTCAGCACACTCTTGATCCTGTCCATGGCTTCAGTGATCCTGGAGAAAACCTAAAAAATCATGTTGTGGTAGTGGTACACAGTGGATAGGAAAGCAGTTCTACACAAGGCACCATGCACACACATTTGTACACAAATTAACACCTAGGGCCCACGGAGAGTTGACAGTCAACCCACTGGCAAGTTTGGGGAAATCAGAGAACCCAGAAAACCACATGACCGAATATGCAAAGAACCACAAGGAAAGGATGACCAAAACATGTTTTTCTACTGTCTAAGCAATATTATAGTATCACTTCTGACTACTGATCCAAATAGTTGTATCTTGATGCCATGGCATGTTTAATTTTCATTTCCAAATAAGCTGATATGTCCCATCGTGTTGCTCTATAAATATAAATGAAATCCAAGTCAGTTACCTAACAGTTTTGCTAGTCCTCCAGTGGAATGAATAGAATCCAGTGGAATGACTGATGATATGCACCACCAATGCGTACATATGAGATATAAAACTCCATATATGTAATGAATTTAATTATTAATAAATAGCTATTCAAAATGTTAAAAGTGCTGCTTTTATAAATGACTGTGTTGCATTCATATGACTTGTTTATGGTTGCAAAGAATGCTGTTCTTCCCTATTCCTACTTGTTTGCAATTTATAGGGTCAGGTGTAAGAATGTTAAGAGTGTAATTTTCTTTAAGTACAGCTGCAGTTCTGCTGGCACAGAAGGTTGTCCTTTTGTCTTGTGTAATATCATAAGAACAACAGCAACAACAAAAAAACACACACACACACTGTAGAGTATGCAGCATCTGACATCCAACCAGTCACATGGACAGGAGACGAGAGGCCTGGACGTGCTTTGGTTACAGATCAGCTTATATTAAGCCTTGCGCACCTCAAGCATGATTCTGTCCAAATTCCTGGAGCTCTTTTGCCTGGCTGTAAGTCTGCTCAGCGGTGTTGCCTTTAGAGAGAGGGGTGTTAGTTGTGTGTGGGGGTTCTGGGCCAGAGACACTGGAGGGAGGAGGGGTGGGTAACTAAGATGTCTCTATTTACAGCTGCAGTCTGTGTTTCATTTTGGTTCTGTATAATATTTCAGTAGGAGCTACCAGCAGTTTTTCATCTGAGTGCCATACATTTTCTCATACATTTTTTTCATTGCCTTCACAGCTACTGGTCACACCTCTCTTTCCATGGCAGATATTCAATTTCTCTGGCTCTCCTCTCCTACACTAAACAGGATTCCGGTTATTCATCAATTTTGATGTCCCCATTCATAGCGTCATGCCTAAATTTGTGTTTCTGTGGGTTTCCCCAGACATCCTGAATAAATCATGTTACCTGTACATCCACAGACTGTTGAGGAGGCAGCCTGTCAGCATGGTTCTGCTTTTGCAACATTGTCTCCAGATGTACCCATGCAATCTCATGTTACTTTCCCTTTTAACACCACTAAAATAACACTGATTTTTACCCCCGACAGGAGAGGTGTCACCTAATTGTATCAGTTAACACATTAATGTTATGTCAAGTCATGTTTCACGGCTAAAATCACTAAATGCATGCATATGTTTTGCATTATAGGTTTAATAAAATTGCATATGCATAGCTGGAAATATTTATATACAGTATGTACTGGGATTTATGCCTGGAATGGGTGTCCATGGTGCTAATCTAGAAGAGATTTTTAATTCTGTGTTATGTATATTTGAAACTGTTTATATCACAGTATCTGTTTATTCTGAATAATGCATGTGTAATTGCTTACAATTCCTAATTTGCACAGTTTGTATTTGGCAACATGACGAAACCTACACTTTATAAAAAAAAAAAAATGAATACCAAAAAAATACCCCTCATCAAGTAAATGTGCAAAAAGGAAGAACAGCTTTAAATTATTCTTATGGCAGGATCAGGAATCTGTCGCAAGACACACATTCAAAGTGCACTTCCAGTACATGCATAACTCCAGATGTATTAACATGTGTTAAGATGAGTAGGAATGGATGAACCACTCAATGTGTATTTATAAAAGGAATACCAGTCATGAAGTGGGTGTTGTGAAAAATAAAGGTACATTTAGCTAAAAAGTGTTTATTTAATGCACAGTATGGAGACTTTTGGGATACCCTGTAGATTAACATACACAGCAAAATCTGCATAGAGCTACTGTATAAAGCCTGTGTCGGTATTACGGAAACACTTTACTCTCAAATCATGTTGCAGGACGAGTAAGGGTTGTATCAGGACAACAAAGAAAGACATCAAGACTAATCTATTTATCATAATTGGTAATGTCCATTTTCTGTCAGCTGTCATGCTGTGGGTTAATGGCCTGTAGCTTCATGCTCAATTTGATGCATCTAATTGTGAGATCTGCTTCAAAAATTAAATCATCAGAAATCTCTCACATTTTCCCTGAGACTGAATTTCATTTCATCTGTTTACCTCACGAGACTGATTAGACATAATTTCCCACTTAGAATATTTCAGGCAGTTCCAAATATTGCTTCTGTAGCTTTGGGAAAGTTAGAAAAGACTATATCCACACAGGATAAGGACATTTCCTTTTAAATACTGCATAGCTGAACTTTACAAATGACTTCTTTTTAGGTTTGCCTAGGGCTTGTAGAAATGTCCATATTACAAACGATGATGGTGGCGGCTCTGCAGAGATGCAAAGATGAAGCTGCCTTTACAATTTTCAACCCAATGTGACTGTCATGGCAAACATCTGCTATATCTCATGGTGGTGATTCAAACAATGTCATAAATAATGTGATTAATAATAACCAAGATCTAATGATATCAAGGTTTGTGCACTCTCAGAGCATTTTTATTAAAATCTCATAGTGTTTTTGCTTCTGATACTAATCTAAGCAATCACACTGATTGATGATGTATGTGGACCGTAGTTATTTTCTTAAATCGTAGGTTTATTATTTGTGGATCATGTGACGTCTTATAAGCTAGATGTTTTTTTAATTTTTAAAAAAAAAATTTTTCTCGGGGTGGGGTTATGTTCTGGGCAATCTTTCACAAGTCCTTACAGCCTATGTGTGTCATAAACTTCAATAACATTAATTTCAGTATTCATCTTCAGCACACTCTTGATCCTGTCCATGGGTTCAGTGATCCTGGAGAAAACCCAAAAACATATTCTGTTATAGACTTTGGCTAAGATTTTAATGGGATAATCTTGTCCCGGACGTTGAGTAACACTGCCGAAATCCCATAGTCTAAAAATTAATTCAATAGAAGAGGCAGGATGCAGGATGCAGGCCTAAAGAGAAGTTAGATGTACAGTATTTCAAATACAAAGCAAAAAGGGAAAAAAAATCAATCTAGGCTAACACTTGAAACTGTTTACAATTGGTTAAGTGACCAGACAATGCGCTGACAACCAAACCTGCTATCAAACATCAGAGCTTTTATGTTGTTGACAGACAGGACTTCTTATATTATACCATATTTGTTCAGAATGTCTCAGCATGCCCTTTCAAGCAAAACAGTGAATGGGTGTAAATAGTTTTATTAAACATATTATAAAAGGACCTGATCTGTATCACACTCCAGGTGTTGCTAATGGTGGACTTGTTGTGACAAAGGATCAGCCGTACATAAATCGGTTGTACTATTTAAAGGCTGCTTTTAGTGCAAATTCTCTTTTATAGCAAAGAATCATAGTGTGTTTATTTATCACTCTCTCTTCTCATTGCGTTTATTGCTTCTTCATCTGTCTCTCCTTTGAGTTCCAGATTGCATTCTTCTTCCTTACTGAGAGCAGCTCCCTCTTTGTTGATCTAATCTCTTTTAACGTTGATATAAGTGGTGTGTATCACAGTTGCCGAGAAAACAAGACAGGAATAAAAAAAGAAAAGAAAAAGTCTGTTCAATGCCAGAAAACAACATTTTGTTTTTGATTAATTTCCTGGTGGATTGATGGCTGTTGTGGGGGTGGGCGGTGATGAAACGTATTAAAATGCTAATATGCAGTTTATCTGTCTTTTTGTGTAACGCCTCTTTGTGTAACAGTTTGGGGCATGTTATTGAGACATCTTAAGTGTGGCGTGAATCTGCCTCCATTAACTGTCACTGGAATTCTGTCACTTAAGATCTCTGTCACAGTACCAGTGTTTAAAATGCAAGACTGTGCACTGCTTGTGCATAAATAAATTGTTGTTGAAGTTTGTTGCTCCTTTCTGCATGCCTTAGAAGACCTTTATAATTACATTACTTACATATAATTGGTGTGTTGAATATATTAGGATTTTCTACTTATTGTTAAAAAGTGTTTTGCATATACAATCTGGAACAGACTGCTTTCCATGTATAATCATCGGTCGTATAATAATTCGAGAATGTCATAAATGCAATTACAAAGATATCCTGGACAAGTATGCACTTGATATCCTGGACAAGTCATGCCCAGGAGTCTTTATCTGTCATCACAATTTTAAAATGCATGTTTTCACAAATTATCAAAAGTGAAAGATTTCAAAATGCAATGCATCTCATGCTCCATATTCTTCTTAGCGAACTTCCTATCATTTCCTGTTTCCATATGATATTTTCCCTTCCCATCATTTCACATCCCCATATATTTGTAAGAAAGTGACTTCCTGGTCTCTTCCCTAATTTATCAACTACTATCAAAGACCCTTCACTGATGCCTTGCTGTCTAGTACATAGCAAACTCCTCCCCGTACTCCCCCTGCTCTCCCCGTACTCTCCCCAAAGGTGTGGGCTGCTCTCACAAAAATGTTGTTAGATGCTCAAGGATCAGATGTTATAGAAATGCATGAGTAATTTCCATTATCACGGTGCAAGTGCAACATTTTGCTGAAGGTGAATTTTTAGTACCAAATGCTTCAGGGCTGTTTGCCTTATGGGAAGCATAGTTCAGAAATGGCTTAGTCAAAATGTCTTGTTGGCGAAAATGTCACAAATGCAATTACAAAGAGAATTTGGACATTATAAGGGTGTATGGTCATGCCCAGTGGTCTTTGTCTGTCATCATGAGTAGAGCAGGCCACTGTGTTTTACACGTGCTGATACACAGTACACACAGTTTATGAGATGACTCACATTAACCATGATTACAGTGAGGAGAAATAAACATTGTTTCAGGCACTACTGTTTTTTTATACTGTTTTAATGTACTTCCAGTGAATATACGCCTAGCCAAAGGAATTCAGCAACAGGATTTAACTAAGCAAATAGGTGGGAGCCTTCCATTGAATATTTACTGCAATGATTAATATGGTTCATTTGGCAAAAAGTTAATTAACCTTAACTGATGCAGGGAATAGCTTTCCGTTTCTTAAACAACCATGTCAAAAGACATACGCTGTAGTCGTAGCAAAGATGTAACTCAATAAAAGAAAACAACTAAGGAGATTGCTGAAACTACTGATATTCTGTTAAGACCTGTAAAAGGTATTACCAAAACATGCAAGGATAGTGGTGAACCATCATCTTCGACATAGAAATATGGTTAAAAAAAATAAAAAATAATTATGTATACATACATAACCTTGACGGGAGACCACTTAAATGCTTAGTGAAATCATATCATAAAAGAACATCAGGAGAAATCACAGTTCTGTTTAATATGGAAAGTAAGAGCATTTACTCACTCACTCACTCATCATCTATACCGCTTAATCCTGTATTCAGGGTCACAGGGTCAGGCCTGGAGCCTATCCCAGGAGACTTAGGACACATGGCAGGGTACACCCTGGACAGGGTGCCAATCCATCGCAGGGCACAGACACACACATACTAAGAGCATTTAGAGTACTCATAATTCCAGTGATTGGGGCTAAACGCCTGTGTAGCTTTAAGAAAACCCCTTTTAGTGACACTGATCATTAAAAAAATCTTCAATTTGCCAGTGACCATAAAAAATAGACTTTGCAGTGAGGTGGTCTGATGAGTCCATATTTCCTGTATTACAGAGTGATGGGTCCATCAGGGTGGGAGATGAGGACTATAAAGTGATGCACCCATCATGCCTAATGCCTACCACACAGGCCTATGGGGACAATGTTATGACCTGCAGTTGATTCTGTTTGTCAGGTCTAGGTTCAGCAATGTTGAAAAAAAAAAATAGGTCATCTGACTACCTGAATGTACCGAATGACCAGGTTTTCCCCCTGCAATGGATTTTTCCTTCCCTCACGGCGCTGGCATTTTCGATGATGACAATGCAAGGATGTATCAGACACAATTTATTAAAGAGTGATTAAGGGAGGCATTATTTTCATACATGGATTGGCCACCATAGAGTCCAGACTTTAACCATGTTGACAATCGTAGATAAATGAATGCGACTCTGGCCTGAAATAAATGTTGTGACATTGAATCAGCTTATCAAAATGACACCAAAGCTAAAAATTGTAATGCTGGCCATGATAAAAAGGTTTCAGGACACCCAGTGCATCATGACTTGCCACCTACGAAAAGAGTTCAAGGTTTTTGATCTGGCCTCCAAATTCCCCAGATCTCAATCCGACTGCCCGTACATGGAATGTGTTGGACAAACAAGTCCAATCCATGGAAACCTCACCATGCAACCTACAGCACTTACAGTACCTGCTGCTAACATCCGGGTGCCAGATACCCCAGCACATCCCCACGTCTTGTGGGGTCAGAGCTGTTTTGTTGCAAAAGGGGACTTCAACCTAAGTGGTTTTGATGTTAATGATTTTATGTTATCCATGATCATTGTATATGAATATATATAACATTATTATAATTGAGTTAATTGTTAAAGACAGCAGAAGCTATACTAAGCATTCCTATTTTGCAAATTCAGTTTGCTGTAAATGTATTTGTTAGGAACCTCCACCAGAGGTCACTGTTCATGTCTGTCTGTAGTTCTTGTTGGTTGACTCAGTTTCCCAGAAGGCACCTCAGTCAGGTGATGAGTGCTCACCTGAACTGAGGTGCCTCATTAAAGTTTCTATAAATAGCAGTTTGTTCTGGGAAACTGGGTCGAGCATTGTTTGTATGTTTGTATACTGTCATGTGGGCATTCCTTTTTGTTTGTTTCTTTGAGTTTATATTGGGTTTATGTTTTGTAACCTTTGTTTTTCTAGAGGGCTCTAGTTTTGTTTTCTGTATGTTCCTTGTTCTGATGGATTCATGGAGCTGTCCTGTTTCGTGTTTAGTTAGGCTGTGTCTCCTCCTGTGTACAGTGTAAGTACTGTTCTGTGTCTTCCCAGTGTTGGTCTTCTTGTGTAGTTCTTTGTCTGTTTAGTTTTGTGTAGCCACATGAGGGCCTAGCCGCTAGCAGGGTTAGCCGCTAGTAGGCCTTGATTGCCCCTAGTAGGGTTAGCCTCCAGTAGGATTGACTGCTAGTGGTTCTGGTTGCTAGTAGGTTAGCCGCTAGTTTGGTATAGCCTCATGTGTGCCCTGCCTTTTGTGTTCAGTTCCCCCCTATTAGAGTACTAACCCGGTTAGCCACTAACTCCTTTAGATACTAACCTGGTTAGGTCATCATCCAGTGTCCCCAGTATTCCATGTAGCTACTAACCTCACTAACCACTAACCCATCTGGTCTCTAGTCTCTGTGCTCCTGGTCCTGTCTCTCCAGTCTCTAGTTCCCCTATGTATCTTTAGTTAGCTCCAGCTCCATGTTTCCTCATCCCCAGTTCTCTGTGTCAGATCCCTGTGTCAGCTCCAGGTTCCCTGTGTTTTTCCTGAGCCCTAGTCTGAGTTTGTTTTGCTTCCTTTGTTTGTTTGTGTGTGTTTTTAGTTTGTAAATAAAGACTATTTCTGTTGAACCCCTCTGCCTGCTCTAAAACATGCCCGCGGCAAGTTCATCAGCCGGTTTAGCCAAACCACCAGCTAGAACCATGACAGTATTATACGTCAATGTATCATTAAAAGTATTTGGTTGTAATCATGAGTAAATACCACTGAATATCTGGATTATATATTATATAGGATACTACTACTCCTAATAATAATAATAATTATTATTATAATAAAGATCTTTTAATACAGTTGTACAGGGATAGCAGGCAAGTTATCCTTCAAGAACATAATTAAAAATGCTGTGTTGCTGCTTTCATAACACCCTGAATGAAGCATGATCAAGAGCACAGCTAGCAGCTCCTGACACATGCTAGAAAGAAGCAAACAACCATATTTGCCATTATTTTTTGTTTACCTTATACATACTATACATACATACACTAACTTGGGTGAATTTTTATGATTCACTGTTTTATGCATAGATTAATCTTATGTATGATTTTATGTAGAGAACAGTGAATCACAAAAAAATCTAAATCCTGCCCCTTAATTTAAATATGTTGATACATGAGTCTTTTTTCAGTGCAGGCACCTTATTATTATCTTTATTATTATTATAGACTTGGTCTTGTTGTCTTGCTGAAATGTCCCTTTTCTCCAAAGATTATGTTCCTTTGCCAATGAGCTTCAATTGTCCTCTAATATGTCCATTCACATTTCCTTCAAAGACATGTAATGGCCCAGTACTGTTTGAAGAGAAACAACAGCCCCATATTATGATGCTCCCGCTCAGTGAACTAGGGATCATATGTGCAACCCTACTTTCTCCAAATGTGATGAGCCAAATTATTGACAAAGTGTCAATATGTACCATTGTTTGAACATATTAGTATTTTTTCAGCAATAATATTAAATGAATTGAAATGAAGCAAAAGTAATATTACAAACCTTGTTATGCTTGTTATTTTTCGTCAAACCATTGCTTCTGCTGCTTTCAGATCACTGTGTGACTGCTGGCTTCTCTCTTACCTTCCTTATCTTTAGTGTAGTGTGTAGTTGTTACAGGCATGGTTCATATCTTTGCAATTTTCTTTAATAAAGTTTAGAATGCTCCTTCACACGCACCATGATGGCAACTTGTTGTGTAGACAATGGCTTTTATAATGACACCTGGAGTAATTCTCCAGACAATTTTCTGCAGCTATTCTTGTAAAGAAATGGTGATTGCATTTTTCTCATACATGAACATTACTAACATAATTACAGTGGAGTCTAATAGAAGAGATAATATAAAACCCTCAAACAAAAAAAAAAACAATTGTTAGTTTCATACAGGAGCTATGTCCTTAAAACAGCACAAGCTTCTTTTCTAACCGCCTATTTTCCAATGTCCTTCAACATCATATTACTGAGAAAATCATTACCTAGAATTAGTGAATAGAGAGCTAATTTTTATTATGAAGTTATGATGGATTACTCTTTGACTCATCTTATCTACTTAGGAGTATATGAGATGACCAGGAAGAAGACATTGATCCTATCCTTAAGCCAAGTTGTGTAACTGTAACTTATGAAGATGCAATACATGATCAAGCCTTAACGGTTTGAACAGAAGTGAAGGTGAGAAAGCTGGCAACCAACAGGACTTTAGTGCTTCTACAATGCAGTACAATCAATTTAAATAGAGAATTGATGCATACTGTAGGTGTTTTTTCTCCTGATGGCAGATGTAGTTAAATGGCATTGTGTGTAATGTAGGAAACCATTAAAGTAAATACTGTACCCCAACATACACACGTGGACAAAAGTGTTGGTACCCTTCGGTCAATGAAAGAAAAACCCACCATGGTCACAGAAATAACTTTAATCTGACAAAAGTAATAATTAAAAAAAATTCTATGAATGTTAACCAATGAAAGTCAGACATTGCTTTTCAACCATGCTTCAACAGAATTATTAAAAAAAATAAACTCAACACGCCAACAGGCCTGGACAAAAATGATGGTACCCCTAGAAAATACTGAAAATAATGTGACCAAAGGGACATGTTAATTAAAGGTGTGTCCACTAATTAGCATCATAGGTGTCTACAATCTTGTAATCAGTCAGTGGGCCTATATATAGGGCTCCAGGTAGTCACTGTGTTGTTTGGTGACATGGTATGTACCACACTCAACATGGACCAGAGGAAGCGAAGGAAAGAGTTGTCTCAGGAGATTCGAAAGAAAATTATAGACAAGCATGTTAAAGTTAAAGGCTTTAAGACCATTTCCAAGCAGCAAGATGTTCCTGTGACTACAGTTGCACATATTATTCAGAAATTTAAGATCCATGGGACTGTAGCCAACCTCCCTGGACGTGGCCGCAGGAGGGAAAATTGATGACAAATCAAAGAGGCGGATAATCCGAATGGTAACAAAAGAGCCCAGAAAGACTTCTAAAGAGATCCAAGGTGAACTTCATGCTCAAGGAACATCAGTGTCAGATCGCACCATCCGTCATTGTTTGAGCCAAAGTGGACTACATGGGAGACGACCAAGGAGGACACCTTTGTTGAAAACAAATCATAAAAAAGCCAGACTGGAATATGCCCAACTACATGTTGACAAGCCACAAAGCTTCTGGGAGAATGTCCTATGGAAAAAAATTCGCAGTCGCAGGTCATGGGTCTTGCAACAGGACAATGACCCAAAACACAGCTAAAAACACCCAAGAATGGCTAAGAGGAAAACATTGGACTATTCTAAAGTGGCCTTCTATGAGCCCTGACCTCAATCCTATTGAGTATCTTTGG
Source organism: Clarias fuscus (assembly GCA_030347435.1). NCBI lineage: Eukaryota > Metazoa > Chordata > Actinopteri > Siluriformes > Clariidae > Clarias > Clarias fuscus. The sequence continues at coordinate 21,410,292 of CM059206.1, read as the reverse complement.
AAGGAGCTGAAACATGCTGTCTGTAAAAGGCACCCTTCAAACCGGAAACAACTGGAGCAGCTTGCTCATGAGGAGTGGGCCAAAATACCTGCAGAGAGGTGCAGAAGTCTCATTGACAGTTACAGGAATCGTTTGATTGCAGTGATTGCCTCAAAAGGTTGTGCAACAAACTATTAAGTTAGGGGTACCATCATTTATGTGCAGGCCTGTTCCATGAACTTCAATTAGTTAATTTTTTTTTATAATTCAGTTGAAGCATGGTTGAAAAGCAATGTCTGACTTTCATTGATTAACATTCATAGAATTCTTATTTATTATTACTTTTGTCAGATTAAAGTTATTTCTGTGACCATTGTGAGTTTTTCTTTCATTGACCGAAGGGTACCAACAATTTTGTCCACGTGTGTATATATTTTTTTCTTCTTTTTCTAAAGCTCACCTTTTTAATTTTTTTTAATTGTAACAAATCTTGGCTGCCACTAATGATTGCATTTTAATTATAAAGGTGAATATGCATTCAGTCATTACTTTAGTGATAAATATAGTTAATAACTGATGGCCTTTAAAATCAATCATACTTTAATGAAAAAACATTGAGTGTTTGCCATCAACTGGCAATAAATTGGATGGATGGGAACTTAAAATGTAAATGCATACTGAAGTTCCTATTCATAATCATAAATAGGTTGCTTTACCTATTTAATATGAATTATTTAAATTTTTCTCTTTAATAAGCATATGAAAATGCTAGATGAAATGAAGTTGTGATAGTTAAAATAACGTAGCGCTGCTTGAGCTGTGCTAATTTCAGTATTCTTGTAGGTTGAAAACATTTGTAAGACTTTGAGAGCACTTGTTAGAAACTATGTTAATTCTGAAAACTGAGATGCGTACTGTAGGTGATAAATATACAACAGGACTGTGTACAATTAATTACTTGTCTGTTGTACATGTAGCAAAGATTGGATGATTTTCCCAGGATTTTCAGCACACTGTGGGGTTTTTAGCTATGTTATTTTTATTTTACTTTTTTAGAATGGATCATACTGTATGCTACCAGACAGCCACACTTGGATCCACAGCTGGATTAGTGTCAGCTCCCATGCAAGGACATGATATGACTGGTTTAAATGCAAACAAGTTTTCTAACAATATATATATTCTGTGATCCATAGACAGCTGTAATTAGTAACTGGTGCACTTCATGTTACTGGTGCACATTTCTGCAGGTTTTCAACATTTATTAAATGATATAGTTGAAGTTATAAAATTGTTAATGTTAATCATCTCTACATTTTAGATTTTAGAAAGATATTAGACCTTTCCAAAGGCATGTTAGATTTCACTCGCTTACTCATTGCCTCTACCGCTTTATCCTGTGTTCAGTGTCGCGAGGGGCCAGGAGCCTTTCCAAGGAGACTTAGGGCATAAGACGGGGTACACCCTGGACAGGGTGCCAATCCATCGCAAGACACACACACACAAACACATTTGTTCACACACTATGGGCAATTTGGGAATGCCAATAAGCCTAATCTGCATGTCTTTGGACTGTTGGAGGAAACTGGGGTGCCCGGAGTTAACCCACCAAGCACAGGGAGAAGATGCACATAGGTGCAAGAGGTGCAAGGCGACAGTGCTGGATGTTAGATTATTATTATTATTATTATTATTATTATTATTATTGTTGTTGTTCTTGTTGTTGTTGTTTATTTGTGTGTTTGTTTGTTTTTAGCTTGGATTTGCACTTTGGCCCCCTTTTTGTCCCAGGGTTCTGCCGAAGTTTCCGAGCTGATAGAGAATTAGAAGTGAAATCGAGTGCCATGCGGTGGGAACCTCACAGCTCGAGCATGTAAACATTTCATGGCAACTTAGGAACAAAGGGTCTCTTTCATTCAGCGTGATCGTGAACAGATTGTCTGATGAGTCATTCCTACTATTTGGTGCCATTTGTGTTCCATGACTCAGTGTTGTATATGTTGTGTAAAACCTGGACTAACACTGATTCCTTTTGCTTTAAAGGTTAAACCCCTCAACTGTAGGCATAATGATCCAACCTCAGGGTGAATGAAATTTACAATAAACACTTTGATTTTAGTGCAAATAAGCAAAATTGTACTGTATCGTCCTCAGTCTGATCTTTCGATCTTTAATCATCAGTTATAAAAACAAGCAAGAAAAAAAAAAATCTAAAAAAGATATGCTAAGAATTTTTTTTAAATTTTTTATATCGCTTTATTTACAGTATAATGATTCTCAACACATGTTGTCTTTGTGATCAATGCCTGATTAATGCCCCCCTACCCCACCCCATGGCATAATATGTTTTTTTTAATATATATATAATTATTGCATTTTAGAAATATGGTTGATATACAGTACATTACACTATGAAGTTCTTTCTCATCAGCCACCATGTACTAACATGCTCTTCATTACATGAATAATAATGGCCAACCAATGGTAAAACGGGTGGAGAACTTGTCCAGACTAATATGTGGTAACAGCATAGTAATATGTATTACAAATGTATCATGTTTAAATGTAGTGTATACTACAGGAGTTGCCAAAATTGTATGCCTTTTTTCAGGCAGTGATCCTTTTGTTTTTCTGCAGGAAAACAGCGCAGTAAAGGACACGTACTGATGCAGACCCTGAAAGGAGGCAGTGTTGCCTCAATAAAGGGGAAGGAGTGAAGGAAGGACAGAGAGGAAGGAAGAAAATGAATGTGTCAGACCTCATTGAGAAAGAAAAGAGAGCAAATAGAAAGAAATGGAGAGAGAAGAAGAGGCAGTTGAGGGCCAGTGCCAGTTCTTCTCTCAGTCCAGGCAGTCCCCTAAACTAGAAAATGCTGCATCAAGGCCCCTGAAGGTTAGAATTACAGAGCTGATTGTTAAGGCTAATAGAAATAGTGACGAACACGATACATACAACTATACTATACGTATCTTTATTAGTGATTAAGTCTTTCCAGGTGTTGGTGGTTTGGAATGACTTTGCTACAACACATATTCAGGGTTCATTCATTCTCTTAGAAAATGTGGAAAATTCCATAGCATTGATGAAATTATATAAGTATATAACAGCAGAAATGATAAGTTTCCCCACATCAAATACAAAAGATTGTTTTTCTTATAATTTAACAAGTGTTCCACCAAATGAAAAAAAGGAGGTTATTTGGCTGAAATGGTACAGAATAGTAGAAATGACTCTCAATGCTTTGATGTACAAGTGCAGCGCGGGGGGAATGGGCTCTCTTTCTATCCACAGTACTACAAGATAAGAGATTATTTACACACATGGACAAAATTGTTGGTACCCTTCGGTCAATGAAAGAAAAACTCACAATGGTCACAGAAATAACTTTAATCTGACAAAAGTAATAATAAATAAGAATTCTATGAATGTTAACCAATGAAAGTCAGACATTGCTTTTCAACCATGCTTCAACGGAATTATACAAAAAAAAAAAAAACTCATGGAACAGGCCTGGACAAAAATGATGGTACCCCTAACTTAATAGTTTGTTGCACAACCTTTTGAGGCAATCATTGCAATCAAACGATTCCTGTAACTGTCAATGAGACTTCTGCACCTCTCTGCAGGTATTTTGGCCCACTCCTCATGAGCAAGCTGCTACAGTTGTTTCCGGTTTGAAGGGTGGCTTTTCCAGACAGCATGTTTCAGCTCCTTCCAAAGATGCTCAATAGGATTGAGGTCAGGGCTCATAGAAGGCCACTTTAGAATAGTCCAATGTTTTCCTCTTAGCCATTCTTGGGTGTTTTTAGCTGTGTGTTTTGGGTCATTGTCCTGTTGCAAGACCCATGACCTGCGACTGAAACCCAGCTTTCTGACACTGGCCAGCACAATTTTCTCTAGAATCCCTTGATAGTCTTGAGATTTCATTGTACCCTGCACAGATTCAAGTCAACCTGTGCCAGATGCAGCAAAGCAGCCCCAGAACATAACAGAGCCTCCTCCATGTTTCACAGTAGGGACAGTGTTCTTTTCTTGATACGCTTCATTTTTCCGTCTGATGTGCCTTTGCAAAAAGTTCAGTTTTTGTCTCATCTGTCCATAGGACATTCTCCCAGAAGCTTTGTGGCTTGTCAACATGTAGTTTGGCATATTCCAGTCTGGCTTTTTTATGATTTGTTTTCAACAATGGTGTCCTCCTTGGTCGTCTCCCATGTAGTCCACTTTGGCTCAAACAACAACGATAGTGTGCGATCTGACACTGATGTTCCTTGAGCATGAAGTTCAGCTTGGATCTCTTTAGAAGTCTTACTGGGCTCTTTTGTTACCATTCGGATTATCCGTCTCTTTGATTTGTCATCAATTTTTCTCCTGCGGCCACGTCCAGGGAGGTTGGCTACAGACCCATGGATCTTAAATTTCTGAATAATATGTGCAACTGTAGTCACAGGAACATCTAGCTGCTTGGAAATGGTCTTATAGCCTTTACCTTTAACATGCTTGTCTATAATTTTCTTTCGAATCTCCTGAGACAACTCTTTCCTTCGCTTCCTCTGGTCCATGTTGAGTGTGGTACATACCATGTCATGCCACAACAACACAGTGACTACCTGGAGCCCTATATAAAAAAATAGCCCTATATAAATAAAATTATTACTTTTGACAGATTAAAGTTATTTATGTGACCATTGTGAGTTTTTCTTTCATTGACCGAAAGGTACCAACAATTTTGTCCGACTTGATATGACTTCTCACATTCATGTTCTTATTATATACTGATGCTGCTTTCATTTATCCTTCACATGCACACACACACACACAAATATGCATAGTTGTATGTAGTTGAATATGACTGTTGATCTTCTTTTACAACATTTCAACATTAAAAGGTTTTAGTTTGTTGCGTGAGTAGAGGATGGGGGCTTATTCTGGAATAATAAGTGTTTGTGCTGGTCCACACACTGCATGCTTTTGTGTATTTTCTGCATCTAAGCACCTGATTCGCTTCATGAAGTGCATGATAATTAACTGATGAGTCGTGTGTAAAAGACGCCCAGGGACAGAATCTATAAAAATAAAATCTACCAGTAACTGCTTCTCAATAAGATTGCCGGTCATGTCATGTGTGATTTCAATGCATCATTATTAGCACAAATGAGCTAGATACATTGGTAAAGATTCATTACAGTAGGTGTTACCTACTAAAATACTGTAGACCATAGAAGTTTAGCACTGAATATAGCACTGAATAATATTTTCACTTTGCACGCTCACTTGCATCATGGGGGTGCTGATAATTAAGTAGGAAGCTGTTAAACATGATCTGAGATTTAAAGCTAAACCTTTTTCCTTTTTTGTACAAAATATGGACAAAAGTATTTGGACACCTTGCCATCACATCCATGTGTGTGTGTGGTTTTCCCCGAAACTATTGCTATAAACTTTGACGCACGCAATTGTCATTAAGTACATTTATAAACTTGTTTAGATGTAGTAAAATATACATCATATCAATCTACATAAGGCCAAATTATTATAGTTTTTTGTGTGTGTTCAAAGTAAGGTCCATGCGCTTTAGAAAAAAACTTGCTTGCCCTCCACAAAGTTCTGACTGCAACACAATTGAACACCTTTGGATAAACAGGAACATAGACTGAACCCCAGGCCTTCTTGCCTGATATCAGTGCCTCACTTCACTAATGGTCTTGTGGCTAAACGGAAAAAACCTTACATATAAGCAGAATATATAAAATATAAGCAGAGTGGAAGTGGGAAGAGTGAAGGTTATTATAACAAATAAACCATGCGCACTAAAAAGAGATAGTTAAGAAGCTCATATGGTCATGTGATTGTCAATATCAACAAATTTGACCATATTTTGTACAATGAGTGAATTTAAAACTGCAAGTAGAGCATGCTCGTGAGGTTACACACCAAATCTTTTTTAATGGGAAAAATGTAACTGTTGTTGTGACTTTTTTTTTCTGAAAAAATTACAAAACAAACAATGGTCATAATCATCTTTAATCTGTAATACAATAATGTTTGGCTTATGTGACATTGCCTTTAATAAATTATTAGCACAGTCTTAAAGTAACGCACTTTGAATTGGATAATCCAGCATCCTCAGCTCTTTATTGCATATATAGATTTTTCTTTAGAGTTGTCTCACAATTGATTCAGAGAAGTTTATGTGTCTCTGTTATGTGCTCTGCGATATTGACCGTGTTGGTTCCAGTAAGATATACCAGCACACCATCTTCCAAAGCGTTACAGCGGCTGTAGAATACGCAATTCTTTATCATAGTTCGATTATTTGGAAATAATTCTGTTGTGAGCGTATAGGCCTGTAAACCTGGATGATGCATTTTGCATGCTGAATGGCTGCCCTGGTATTTTCATCTTTTAGCGAGTGCAAATTAATGCTGCCACAACACCAACATGAAGTAATTTGCAGTGTACAGGCCCCCAATGGGGTTTTGATTACAGGCTTTATTCTCCTGGGCATTTTCACAATTGCACTGGTCAAAATTACACAGTCCAATCTGCTGACAAGTAAAAGCAAGAAATTATATCAGATATCTTACTGACAGGCTGGAGAGAGGCTGTTTATCACAATAACTACGGGTTGCTTGTTGTCAATCAGATGGCCATGGAGGTAGAGAAGTCGTGTAATAAGAGTGAAACAAATGAGTTACCTAAAGATCCAGTACAACATTCACACATGTATAATGGGAAATTATTGGCCTACTGGAAAATCAACCTAAATTGATCGATCGATCGATCTATCTATCTATCTATCTATCTATCTATCTATCTATCTATCTATCTATCTATCTATCTATCTATCTATCTATCGTGCTTCTCTAGCCATGCATAACATATTCTCTGACTTTTGCTTTGCTCTTTATTGTTCAATCTGAAAGGATCATGAAGTAAGACCTTTGCTGTTAGTTTTTGGTTGTACTGTTTTGAACATACAGGATGAATACAGTTTCTTTTAGATGTATGATACTACTATTTCTCTCATCATATGAATCCAGATTATTAATATTAATTATTATTATTATTATTATTAATAACAGATTTTGTGTTGTTTTAGGCGATTACTTTTGCTTTGTTTTGCACTTCTTGTTTTTTGCTGCCATTTGATTATCTGAACTTGCTTTCACTGATAATAAATTAAAAAGGTGCTAATCAGGATAGTAAGTGCCAAATCCCCTGCACTCCTTTTCATGTAAACACATGCTATGCTTATTCATGGTTATTTATACACACATTCACACATTATTTATCAGGTTTAATAAATCTCAAGACACAATGTTCATCCAGCTGATGCTCTTTGAAGTAGCACACTCCGACCATCTAGTGACTATAAACTATAAACAGTTTCATTTACTATAAATAATAATAATGTATGTGTGATCAGTGTCAGAGAAATCACATAATGAGTGCATTTGAACTGATGTTACCTTTCTGCATCCATATTATTCATTATTTAAATGTAATTTTCTTGACATTTATTGAAACAGTAAAATCCCCAGTGTTGATTCAACACATTGAGAGATTATTTGGGACCAACTGGACCAATATAAACACTGTATGATGTTAATTCAACTCTGGGGATTTTCTGTGTAATGGCTCTAGAGACAGGTGAACTTTTCCGGTCCATTACAGCATTTAATTATTTCTGTTATGAAGATTTTATTGCATTTATGGACTTGTGTGTGTGCGTGCGTGCATGTGTGTGCGTGTGAAACTACTTCAAAGCTCTACAGACTAACCACACAGTGGAGCTGTTTTACTGAACTGAGGCTCTGCACACCACTCACGTCTACCCCATTTAAGCCTGAGTTTGGAATAACAAGTCCAGTCATGATGTGATAAAAGATACCATGCACATTTACGTGTCTGTTTACAATCTTGTTGTAATTTGATTAACAAGTAATTATACTCAAATTAACAACTGAAATATGCATAAACAAGTTATAACAACATTAAATTGGCTACTGTAGAGTTCATTTTATTTGTAATTAACTACACATCTCCAAATTTGTCAGTACGGTTTACTGCGTTCTGTCATTATAACTTCTGTTTCCTTTAGTTTTCTTTCTTTTCTACTTCTACTCTGCTGTCATGTTTGACAAAAAGATGGCATATCATTCCAATCAGACTCCTGTTTTATACCCTATATTATAGCAGGACCTAAATAAGTCCAGGGCTGGTAGTAATTTACCACTAGCTGTGCTGTTTTACATCATCGAGTCTCACAACCATAGCTCTACTTTATAGCATCTGTCTGCTTCTGCACTGTTTGAACTGATGGCACATAACTCACAAATACTAATAGACCTTTTTAAATTCAATCTATGATGGACGGCCAATTCCTGCAAAATATATATCTCTACCTAAACACATTCCTTTCAGTCCCCTCGTGTTGCTTCTTCTGTCTACTGAGTATTTAATTAATGAGAGGAGAAAATGCATCATGATCGAAAAGAGCAGAAAATGTTCATTTTTAAAACTATATAAAGGAGATAAATAAAAAAAGAATCGCCTTGTCATCTTTTTACGGAATTGAGGATTTTGAGCTTTAGTGCACAATGTGAACACGCCATAATAATTGCTAATCTCAGTATTATACAACTATAATTCTAATCCGACAGTTTAATGTCACTAATTAAGCAGATAAATGCATATTTAATGCAGATTATTCATATGACAAGGTAATTGTTTGCCACTAATGAAAAAACAATCACATTCATCCATGAAGGACGTAAAGATATACAGTGCATTTTGGAAAAAAAACATTTTTATTAGAAACAACTTATGTATAAAAATGATCATGCGTCACATACCTCAATTTTCATATTTTACAAATACTTCAGTACAGGCACCGTTTATATATATTTATACTTTTCTTCTTCATCTTCTTCTTTAAATTTTTTTGGACAAATGCAAACATTACCAGAACACACATTTAGTTGCTATTTAGCACGGTCAATATGAACATACTGCATTCAGCAACACAAACAGTGCAAAAATAAACAGAGGGGAAATCATAGGCGGTGAGTCTTAAATTCACAGGACATCTACAAAACGCATTGCTGCAATATATCACTTGACAGTTCTTGTGCCTGTTTCCGGTTCTTGTCGCACATAAGCTTTATACATTCTGCTTTCAAGTTATTCTTTTTAAATTGCTCATCTGAATTGTCATTTTAGGGGCGGGGACTTTGTACTGGAATCTTAATCTCTAAAAGTAAATAATCAAATAATCACCAAGGGGACTCGAGGAGTAAAATACTTTTTAATGAGCTAAGTATTAAATTGTGATTTCGCATTTTGCCAATGCACAGTTGGCAGTGATAGCTATCGAGTGTTTTGGACCACAGCGCTAGGTTAGTTAGTTAGACTTCATAAAGGGTTTATACTCAAGCACAAGCGTACATTACCCCAAAATTCCTTACACCTAAAACATTTTATCATAAGGGCTCATAGTGTGATAAGAACACAGCAACATGGTTTAAATGCATTCCAGAAATGTTAACAAAATGAAAGAAAAGAAGGAAAAACAAAACACAACACAGGATGTCCAAACCAAACCAGCATGCTCAACATCTGTAAACAATGGATTTTGCTTTTGTCACCATCACCAAGAGGAAAACATGAGAAACCCTGCTAGGAAAAAAAAAGGAGAGAGAGATCTCAGCCACGCCTCCATTTATAAACACCTGAAAGTGATATGTCGAAGCCTGGTCAGTATTTTGGTGTCACTTCTGCAATGACGTCAAATTATAAAACAGATGATAAAAGCAGTTGTAATGGGATTTTGCAGATGGTTCCAGCATGGGAGGTCAGTTCTGCTGGGTACCAGATATTGATGTGACATACAGTACCATCACTGAAACACCATGGACTTCCCACGTTTCCCTCAGGGTCTTCTCATGATCTTCTTAGACCAGACGGTATGGACGGAATCAGCAGGCTGTGTTCAAATCTCTCCTCCATCTGGAAACCAGAAGATTGGTTCACCTTATGAGGCTGTCTTCCACAAGTCACTCTTAGGAATCAGCCTTTTTTTTTTTTTTTTTTCATTTTTGCTAGATTGCATGGTTGCTATAGCTGATGTATGTTTGTTTGGGGCTAAGTCCTGAAAAAGAGGAAACAGCATGATATATTTATCTCTAAACCATGCAGACTGTTGGTGTCATGGATAGTGCTATAGAACAATGTCGATTAAGAAGTGTACAGTACTTCCTCATCTTCTCTTTATAGCGGTATTTAAATACTTATCGCCTGTGCATTAGAATGACATGTATTCTCATTGGTTTGTGACTAGGTATATTGAATACTGATTTTGTAGCTCTGTAATATGGTTTGTGAGCATTTTGTCCAAGTGTACATCCTGTACTATATGGACGCTATCTCTTTTCATGGACTTTCCTATCTCTTGCTGTACAGGTTGGAGGAGTGGGCACGCTTAATCACAGAAAGTTGTTACTGCTGATTCAGCTGTTTATAGTTTATTTATTGCTGTTTTGCACAGCCCATCTGTCTGCTGCATGGTTTTATACATATTCAAATCAGTGACTCAGTGTGAGACTTGTGCTATTGAGAGCAAACCGGTTTGCCTTTTTGGTAATTTATACTGGTCCATACCCAAGCACTGAATCAGACTGCCAATTTATCATTTCACAAGCTGTAAGGAATGTTTTAAGAGCAAATCATCTGCCACACGGTCAAATGGTAAAAAAAAAGGTGTATTAAAGAGACAGTAAATCTTTAACTAGATGAGAATAATGAGTATTCGCTGGCGCATTTTGAACCAAAGCTAACATAAAGTGTAATGCAATGCTGAAACCTGTATCATGCTCTAAATAGTTGTATCTCTATACTATATGTATTTAAATGTGTTTTACTTTTCTTTTTTCTTTCTTTACTTTTGATTTTTCTTCTTTTTTGTAATGAACGTATTTGTTTCTATCCTCGTTAAAAATGTAAAAAAAAAGAAAAAAAGACTTTATTAAAGCCATTACAATCCTGACATATTTATAGAAGAAGGAAGAACATACATGGATTGTTTAAGTAATGATAAAGTTTTCTTTCTTGGACCCACAGATATCATATTTGCTCGTCACATAAAAGCAATAACCTCTCTCATCATGTGACTTTGCATTTGCTTACTATTTGATCACAGTCCTAATGTAAACCACAAGTCATACCCAGGATCTTTCTGATAAAATATATGCATTTCTACAGCCGCATCTGGGAGTTTTCTTTCCCAGAGTGATAATGACTGCCATGTTCACAACTGGCCTCAGTGGCATCTGAAATGTGTCTAAATTGGCCTCTGTCAGCTTGCATGCTCTGACAGACTTTAAACAGAGTGGCAATAAAAACAATCTTTAACACAGCACTGGTCACGATGGAATTACGGAATTTGCTAGGCCACAGTGCAATGATTTTATATTATTTAGTATATTTTAATAAACTAATTCTTACAGGATTTCTTCAGAACTGAAAGGAAGTCTTTAAAAACAGTCCTGTGCAGACCATCACCTCTCAACTAGTGGGAATTATGCATTGCATGTCTCACTGGGACACATTATTGGCCTGCATCAAGCAAAGAAAAACAACTACAGTATGGAGATTACTGAAATTAATGGAATTGGGTTAAGAACCCTTGAACACATTATTAAACCTGGAAGGATACAGTAGTTCTGAATCCATTTTGTATCATACATGTTGATCACTTGAAGACTTGGTAAAAGGGGGAAAAAAACAAAAACAAAACCCTGACAGTAGAAAGCAAAGCTCTGTTTAATAGTGAAAGTAAGAGCATTTTACATGCATATGATGAGAACCCACAGGACTGAGACTAAACAGCTGTGTGGGCATTATAAAATAACTTATTAGTGAGATTAAATCTGAAGAAAAAAAAAACTTCTGTTTCCTAGGTAGCATGGGGATTGGACTTTGAAGCAATGGAAGAAGGTCATGTGACCTAATGAGTTCAGACCCTATTCCAGTGGGTGTGTCCGGGTAAGAAGAGAAGTGCATGACGTGATTTACCCATCATGCATAGTGACCACTGTACAAGCCTCTGGAGGCAATGTTGTGATCTGGAGTTTCTTCTGTTGGTCAGGTTTACACTCAGCAATGTTATGAGGCAATAAAATGAAGTCAGCTGATGTACTGAATAACCAGGTAATGCCATCAACGCTTTTTTCCTCCCTTGATGGCCAGTAAGCTATTGTTTTGCCACTGATAAAAAAAAAAAAAAAAAACATCACAGAAAGAAGAAAAACAGCACTAATGAAGATACATTAGTGGTTCATCCTATACTGATAGAAACAGCTCACACTATTTGAAACTATGGAAATTAGGGGCCAGTACTGGACCAAAACTGCAGAGTAACAACAGGGACTCTAATTTACTGTATGTGAAACCTGTGACTAATACTTATTTTGATTTTGCTAACCTTTTGTTCATATGGCAAATATCAGGCTCGGTATAAAGTTGGATTGTGGAGTGAAAGGGAAGTTGAAAAATATTTGAGACTTTTGTGTTTCTTAAATTGAATTTTGAATAGGCCTTTATTTTAGAAGTTGCCCTGGTGGAAGTGATATTTTAGGAAGTTATCCAAGTGAGGCTGTGCAATAAACAATGCTATTTCATATTTGTCACATCAAATTAACCACAACATATTTGGTGCTTTAAAACATACTGTATGGCATTGTAGTTTGGGAGTTTGAAAAAATAAACACATGCAACAACATTTTAAAGTGATTTTGCTGTTTGCACAAGATATATTCTCTGTATTTTTAATATGCTTTTAATACAGTTTTATTTGAGTGTGGAAATATGTATGTGTACAGTGCCCTGTGATCCCCAGCATGCTGGCCAGGAGAAAATGGTTACTGAAGATGAAAGAATGAATTTGCTGCTTCCATTGATCCAAAGCATTAAAATGAACACCCCGGGCAAAACAGAGGCCCTAGGCAACTGCCTATGATGTCTAAAGCTGGCACCTGCCCTGTGTTCAAACTAAGGAGTAGAGTCATGTACCTTTCCCTCTAAGCCATCTTACCTTGAGTTTCCAGATTCTCACACAACTCAGTCTTGGCCTCGCCGTTAGGCCGCAGGCTGGCTTTTGGGTTGAATTTGTTGGACATGGTGGCAGCAGTGACTACGGCCTTCAGGCTGCGTGTGCTCCGTTTGGCCACATTCTGTTCAGGGTGAAGGAGCACCACGTAGATTTTGGGGATGTAGAGCAGTCCCAAAGAAACCGAAGCGCTCAGACTCACTGAGATGGTTAGTGTAGTTGTCTGGATGTACATCTGTAGAAGAGGGAAGAGAAAAGTAACAATGGTATTGATGTCATAATATCTGTGCAATTCGAACATAATGTTGACTCCACATATATTTTCAGCATGAGCGAATTCACTCATGAAGGACCCACGGAACACTATTGTGGTAGATAGATTGCGTTATGTAACCTTGACTTGTTCTTTTATTACTGAAAACTTCAACAGTGGTATGACAAACATAATACAAAGAAGAAGAAGAAGAAGAAGAAGAAAACTAATGGTCACATGTACACTGCCTGGTCAAAAAAAGTCTTTAGCTTTTATTACAAATCACAAAATATTTCTTTTGACCGCCTTTGGCTTTGATTACAGCAGACAATCTGGTAGCCAGTTCATGTGTGAAAATGATTCCTCATACTACCAGAACCACTCTGTCACAAAGAGTCCTGGAACATGTCACGAGCTATCGGAGGGTAAGCACAGAAGCCTTAGCAGTTAGCCCGTGTAGTGTGGATGGTAAATCCAAACGCGGAAGCAACGCGGGTAGGCAGGATAACCACGCGATTTGTCTAAGAACTCTCTTACACAAAGAGCTAGGATCTACACAAATAAATCCGCGTTCTAGCAACACACAGTCAATCAAAGAAGCAACCCGAATTGGTGAGTACTCACAGAATAGTCGGCGAAGCGGCGTCAGACAAGGCATGGGCGAACTCAATGACTGAGCAATGTGAAGCGCCATCTTGTTTCCTTTTATGCTTCCTGAAATGCGACCGTCTTACTTCCGGGTCCTAGTGCCAGTCCAGTTATGAGTGTGCATGACAGTACCCCCCTGTCCAGGACCGACTCTCGACGGTCCTGGGGTGGAGGATACCCGACGACGGTAGTCCCGGATGAGTTCGGGGTATAGGACGAACCGAGCCGGAATCCAGTGAGTCAAGGATCCGGCAAACGGTGTACGGGGAGGAGGAGCAGGGTGGGTGGGGGGAACCATTGGTGAAGTGATGAAGGGTTTGAGCTGGGAGGTGTGAAATACCGGATGGATCCGGAGCGCCGCAGGCAGCTGGAGCCGGTAGGTGACAGGATTGATACGGAGAGTGATGCGGTATGGACTGCTGAACCTGGGTGATAGCTTCTTGGATTCCGTGTGAAGGTGAAGGTTTCTGGTTGTCACTTTGTCACCTACATTGTACAATCGTGCCAGCGGGTGTCGACGGCGATGTTGAGTGGCGTAGCAGTTGTTGGCCTGTTGGATGGCGACGTTTGCTTGGTTCCACAGCCGTCGACACCGGCGAACCAACTGTTGGGCCGACGGCGCCTCAACCTCCGGTTCTTGATGATCGAAAATCGAAGGTTGGAAACCGTAGCATACCTCAAATGGACTGAGATTGGTGGCTGAAGAGACATGGAGATTGTGAGATAACTCAGCCCATAGGAGGTAGCGGGCCCAGGAGCGCTGGCGATCGGCAACAAAGCATCTCAGGTAGCGCTCCAGTTGTTGGTTGGTCCGCTCCGTCTGACCGTTAGTCTGGGGATGATAACCAGAGGATAGACTACAGGTGGAATTGATCAGACGGCAGAAGGCCTTCCAGAACCGGGCGGTCAACTGGGGCCCCCTGTCCGAGACGATATCTTTTGGGAACCCATGCAGTCGGACTACGTGTTCTAAAATCAGCTCTGCTGTTTTATTGGCTGACGGGAGTCCGGCGAGGGCCACCAGGTGCACGGCTTTGGAGAACCGGTCGACGATGTTTAAGATGGTGTCTTTCTCTTCGGAGGCCGGCAGGCCCGTGATGAAGTTGATGGCAATGTGCGTCCAGGGCCGATGGGGAACTGGGAATGGTTGGAGTTCCCCCAGTGTCGGTTGGTTGGTATTCTTGGACCTGGCGCACACTGGGCACGCCTGGACGTACTCCTTGATGTCACTCGCCATAGATGGCCACCAGAAGGCACGTCTGAGAAATTGGAGGGTGCGGTTGGCGCCGGGGTGTCCAGATAATGGCGAGGAATGACCCCATCGCAACACCTCGGTCCTTACGGTGTTCGGCACGTAGAGTCGCCCAGGCGGCACACCTGCCGCTGCGGTCTCCGTCGCCTGTGCACGGCGAACCCTCGTTTCCAGTTCCCAGTAAAGTGGTGCAATGATCTTGGCAGGTGTGATGACAGGCGCGGGGTCCGCCCGGGGGACGTCCTCTTCGTGTTGTCGGGAGAGGGCGTCAGCTTTGGTGTTCTTGGACCCCGGGCGGTAGGATAGGTGGAAGTTGTAATGTTCGAAAAACAGTGCCCACCGCGCCTTTCTCGGGTTGAGCTGTTTTAAGTTACAGATGGTGATCAGGTTCTGATGGTCGGTCCAGGCGATGAACGGCTCCCTGGCGCCCTGGAGCCAGTGTCGTCATTCTTCCAAAGCCCACTTTATGGCCAGCAGCTCGCGGTCCCCTACCCCGTATCGCTGCTGAGTGGGGTCAAATTTTTTGGAAAAGAAACTACAGGGGTGTAGCTTCTGGTCTGGACCTCGTTGAGAGAGAACAGCCCCGGCGCCCACATTCGAAGCGTCCACCTCCACAACGAATGGTTTACTTGCGTCTGGGTGCAGTAGAATTGGGGCGTTGGTGAACCGGTGGCATAAGTCATGAAAGGCGGTGATGGCGGCGGGGTTGAGGCTGAAGTGATGAGAAGAGGGTCGAGTCAGAGCGGATAAAGGGGCGGCAACCATACTGTAGTCCCGGATAAAGCGACGATAGAAGTTCGCAAACCCGAGAAACCGTTGAAGTTGCTTGAGGGTTTTGGGTAGGGGCCAATGACGCACAACTTCCAGTTTCCATGGGTCCATGGTCACACCCTGGGGCGAGATGACAAAACCCAGGAACGTGGTGGAGCGCTCGTGTTGGTGGGTGAGTAATCTCTTAAGGACCGCTCTGACGTGCTGGGTGTGTTCCTCGGCGGTACAGCCCAGCTGTAGTTCAATCGTCAGGTCATAGGGGCAATGAGGAGGAAGGTGTGTGGCTAGTCTCTTGCAGAATACTTCAGCCAGGTCTCGGTAGGTGACGGGGATGGCGTTGGTGTCGACATCGGGTGCCTCGGACTCCCTAGAACACGTCCCAGCCGGAGCCCGGAGGCAGAGTTCGGTACAGGTCGGCCCCCACTGCAGGATCCGATTTTGCGTCCAGGAGATGAGGGGGTCATGTTGGAACAGCCAGGGGTGTCCAAGGATGATGGGTGGCGATGAAATGGAGGTGAGGTGGAACTGGATCTGTTTGTGATGTTGGCCAATGACAAGGGTGAGAGGATGAGTGTGAGTGGTGATGGGGCTGGAGGAAAGGGGCCGACTGTCGACAGATGTGATACGAACGGGCTGGGATAACGCCTCAAGTTCCACTCCCAGTTCTTTGGCAAACGAAGAGTCAATAAAGTTACCTGCGGCACCGGAATCGATGAACGCAGTACTTCCGACCCGTTTGCTCACCGGGCCTGAACGTTTCCCGGGCGAAGTGGGCAGAGGGCCCTGTGGTGCGCCGCTGACCCACAGTAGGCGCAGAGCCCTTCTCTGAAGCGTCGTTCCCGTTCTGCAGCGGTCAAGGAGGCGCGTCCTAGTTGCATGGGTTCCCTGGCTCTGGTGTTAACCACGCCGGGAGGTGGAGATCCGACGGGTGCCATGGCGGTGGTGGTGAAGGAGGGACGAATTTCAGGAACCGCGGCGTGAGGGTATGAGGGTGATGTGGTGGAGGCGGCCGCTGGTCAATGCGGAGGGTGAGCTGAATCAGTCCTTCCAGCGTGGCGGAAATCTCTCGTCCGGCGAGTTTGTCTTTGATCCGTGAGTCCAGTCCCTCGTAGTAGGCCATCCGGAGGGCGGCGTCTCCCCAGGTGGTCTGCATGGCGAGAGTACGAAAGTCCGCTGTGTAGCGACTCATGGACGACCCTCCCTGCCGCAGACGATATAATTTGGTGTCGGTCTCCACCTCAGCAGCAGGATGTTCAAATGTTAGTTTCAGTTGACGGGTGAACTCTCCGTATGAGTAGGCCGTGTCTGAATCTGATCTGAGGACCGCCGTGGCCCACTCAGCTGTCTGCCCGGATAGCAACGAGACGAGAAGCGCAACGCACAGTCGATCTGTGGAGTATTTGGTGGAATTAATATCAAACACAAGATCCAATGCGGTTAGAAAGACACTGCACCTCCCATCTGTGCCATCCCATTTATCCGGTAGAGCTATGAAAACATCAGAAGTTGGGGAGGGTGGCGGTGCCGCAGCCACTGCGATGGGCGTGGCAACAACCAAGTGAGCAGCCGCCCCGCGGAGGGTCGCATTCTCCTGCCGTAGCTCCGCCACCTCGCGGCGCAAAGCCGCGACGTCTTGGAGGTCCTTTTGGAGAGATGCAACTTCTCCACGGAGCTTATTGATCAGCTCGGCATGCTGGTCAACCACATCACAGAGGCGAGCAAACTCCGCTGGGTTTACTGCTTTAGGCTCAGTCATTCTGTCACAAGCTATCGGAGGGTAAGCACAGAAGCCTTAGCAGTTAGCCCGTGTAGCGTGGGTGGTAAACCCAAACGCGGAAGCAACGCGGGTAGGCAGGATAACCACGCGATTTGTCTAAGAACTCTCTTACACGAAGAGCTAGGATCTACAAATAAATCCGCGTTCTATCAACACACACTCAATCAAAGAAGCAACCCGAATCGGTGAGTACTCACAGAATAATCGGCGAAGCGTCAGACAAGGCATGGGCGAACTCAATAACTAAGCAATGTGAAGCGCCATATTGTTTCCTTTTATGCTTCCTGAAATGCGACCGTATTACTTCCGGGTCCTATGCCGGTCGTGTTACGAGTGTGCATGACAGAACATGTCTGTGCCATCAGGAAAGAAAAGTTCTGCTGATGTTGATAACCAATCAGTACATTCAGGTCATCAGCTGACTTCATTTTATTGCCACATACTACTGCTGAGCCTAGACCTGACCAACTGAAGTATCCCCAGATTATAACACTGGCTGGAGAGGCGGGGGGTTCAGTGGCCATGTTGCATGATGGGTGCGTCAATTCATGCTCTTCCCTTTTTACCTTGATGCACTAATGCTCTGGAATAGGGTCAACCTCGATTCATCAAACCACACAACCTTTTTCCATTGCTCCAAAGTACAGTCTTTATGCTCACTTGTAAATTCATGCCTTTTGTCTCATTAGTTTCACTCACTAACAAGCAGTTTTGTTATGGCCACACGGCTGTTTATTCACAATCCTGTGTGTGTGTGTTAATGCTATTACTTTAACTATTTTAATCAGGTAACTTCACTAAGTATTTAATTGACCTTCACTCATTCTTTTTTGAAGTCCAAATGTCTGTAGCCGTTAAAGCTCATAGCATTTTAGCTATTATTTGTTTAGCTCACTCACTCACTCAGTTCCAACTGAGGAAAGAACAACATGTTTCTGTGGTTGTTTTTGGTTGTTTCTATGACCAAAAGTAATGATACTATGATCATTTTGCAACTTCATTCACATATTCCTTTAGTAGTAAAATTTACC
Source organism: Clarias fuscus (assembly GCA_030347435.1). Taxonomy (NCBI): domain Eukaryota; kingdom Metazoa; phylum Chordata; class Actinopteri; order Siluriformes; family Clariidae; genus Clarias; species Clarias fuscus. Next base: position 21,391,476 of record CM059206.1, on the reverse strand, counting down.
CTTTATAAAAGTAATGATAAGTTTTGTTCTACCTGACAAATCTGAAAATCCAAATACACAGGTTTAAGGCTGAAGCCTCCCCGTTAACACACAACAGAAAGGCTTCTATACAGTATAAGCAAACACACATACTGTATATACCTGTATATATATATATATATATATATATATATATATATATATATATATATATATATATATATTTTTTTTTTTTTTTCGTCATTGACTTGTTCTGAGTTACCGGCATGAATCTGTGCCGCTTGGGTTTTACTGTAAATGTTTAACAGAGATGACAATCCAGCGCTTACTTCCAGATTTTGATAATGTGATTAAGTTAACCCCATTTCAGCAACTTCAAAGCTCCTTCGTTGTTTTCTTTGCTTGATGCAGCCCAACAATTTGACCCTTCTGAAATGAAAACTTTTTTTCTGGACAGGCAGTGTACATTACATTAGTCCACAGTGAATCTCTTTTTTCCTGCATATAAGAGCTTGAGAGGAAGCTGGGGTCATTGATTATTACAGTTCCGAGGAGAGACAGTTAAGGGCCTTGCTCAAGGACAGAACAAAGGCATCATGGCAGTGCTGGGGCATGAACTCCTAACCTTCTGATTCAACCCAGACCCTTATCCACTGAGTCACCACTGTCTTAGAAAGCCATGAATGATAAATTTAGGCACACTATAGTATTGTAGTGACTATAGTATATATCCGCTCTCCATTAAAGATAAAGCAAAATTGCTGACTTTTTAGTAAGCAATGTTTTCATGCTCTTACATTATAAAAACGCACCAATGCTTCACCTTCATCTCCGCTCTACTGCAAACCTCCTGCTGTTGCATTGCATTTGTTTGTCCTCCCCAATGCATAACCTCAGCACTAGGTTTCTGGCACAGTATTATTAATAGTGACTCATCACTGTGATCTCTGTCCACTGTCCTAGGGGATGAGCTCTTGGCAGGACCAAGCCAGTGCGGGGGAGATCCTTTAAGATCAAAAGACTCTGTCTTTCATTAGATATTAGTGCTTTGCAGCAATAACTGTTAGTGCATCAATAATGTAGAGAAAACAAAAAGACATAACACTATTATGCCCTTGGCTGATCAGTAGAAATGTTCCTAAGGTCCCATGCAAACATTCAAGCACAAAGCTGAAATTTTTACAATACCAGTCAATTTACAGAAAACAAGTGCACAAACATGTTTTGACAACATTTTCATATCAGGTAATGTATAAAAAAAAATGTCTAATGACCAAGTGGTAGCTGTTCTAATTAAAATGAGCTTGGATCTGTCAAATTAACTCTTGCATTAAACACTGGAAGCATACAGTAAACCATCTGAATACATAGTGAGATTTCAAACAACTGGCTTGATGTAGCAACAATGTAATATTGTAAAGGTTTTCAAGATGTTTGCCATATCAGTGTGAACATTAGGCATGTACACAAATAGACTCTGGGAGAAAAGTGAGAATCTGTCCTTCTGCCTCCTGGTCAGTGTGTATAATAATCATACTTTATATAGCCTTCAGGTGGCACAGGGTGCAAAAATGCCTTGTGTGTAGGAGTCGTCTCTGGCCAGTGTCTTTTCCAGATCTCCGCAATAGTTTAAGACCTTCTTTTGGAAAGCAACTGGCACATTAATAAGAACTGTGAATTACTTGAGCTTGATTGCTCTGGGGAAACCTTTCAGGTAATTTCAGTACTGCCTCAGGATATTTTGCCTCATTCATGCACAGCTTCATGCAAACCCAGAAATAACTACAGATTTCTCTCAACCATGGCATATTACATATTTTTACTCATAAAAGTGAGTACATTTTTCTTTCTTTTGTCTGTCTCTTTCTTTCTCTTTCATCTTCTATAACACTTATCCTGGAACCGATCCCAGGAGACTTAGAAAGCAGAAGACAGGGTGCCAATCCATCAGAGGGCATCCTCACACACGTGAACACACAAACTATGGACAATTTAGGAACGACAATTAGTCTATTCTGTATGTCAGACTGTAGGAGGAAACCAGTGTTTATTGGACAGAGTACCCAGAGGAAACCCATCATGCACTGGGATAAAATGCAAACTCCAACAACTATATACAGAATCAGCCAAAGAATGTATACACACTTCAGAAAAAAAAAAAACTTGTATACATATTTTAATTCTAAATGTATTGTTATATGGTATATATTTCTATATATGATAATATTATTATGATATTAATATAATATATACAATATCTAGCAAAGAATGTTCAGTTAAAGCGACCCTTGCCTCAATTAAAATCCTTTTTTTAATGATATTTCTTTTTCCCAACTCTCTACTGTCTATTTTTAAACCTTTTCCTTTTATGAACATACTCAAAGCTCCCAACAAAGCTTTTTTTAATGCATTTCTTCTTTACTACCTGTTTATCTTGTAGCTCTCAAAAAAAATTTTGAGCAACAACAGCTGCTTTAATTCCTGCCTTTGCATTTTACCACTCTCCAAGACAAATTGGCAGATTTACCAACTCAACAGGAGAGATTTGCTCTGGTGTTGGTAGTAGACATAAGTTGGAACAGGAGTGTTCAAGAAACATCAAATTCCACTTAGATCCCATTTGGAGACCATCTCATACTGTCCCAGAGGACAGAGTTTGCCAAGTTTTAAGCTGAATTTTTTCCCCTGCCAGACAAGGCAGACGTCTGGCTGTACGCGTATGCAATAAGTGTGGGTGTGGTTTAGCATGTGTATGCACTTGGATAAATGTGTTTATTGGACAAGTTAGAAGAATAATGACTAACTTGGCATACCTACTGTAACTGCTGTCCCACTTATATTTATGTGATCTCTGTCTTTCTTTCTAGCACCAATCAGAGTATGTGTGAATGCAAGCAGAGCAAAGCAGCTAGGATTGAGTAAGCTTCAAAAAGGCACAAAGCCAAATAGGGGGGGAAAAAAAGAAAAACCTTCACATATATTCCTAGTCTTGGCCGGTTGTGTTCTCTGAGCAGCATATTAAGAGTTTTGTTAAACCATACTTATTAGCTTTGGATTTACTGGTCCAGCATGAGCGTGATTTACTTCAAGCGTATTCCACATGATTCGGTACTTGGTCTTCTTATCTTTTCCCTCTAAATCCCCTTTCCAAGTGATGCAACATCTTCACATGGCTTCCCCTACCGTGGTTATGCTTATGACATTACACTCATCCTCTCCATCCCTTTATTAAATGTTTACTTTCCTCCTTCTCTGAATTCTCACTTCTTGATTACTTTATTTGAAAGTGTATGAAACTTCTCTTTAGTACTGTATTAAACTGTATAGGAAACCATATTTGGTCTGCAAGTTCTTACAGCATAACATAAGGCAGATATAACAATTATGTTTAATCCCTCTTCAAATTTGAGTAGTGCAACTTTACATGCCAATAAATCATGCAACTTCCCCAGACTGCAGCAGCCTGATTGGTCTTTAATTTTCCCTAGGTTCACCCATACTGTATTTCACCCGATAGCTTCCTGTGGCTATCCACATTATATCCAAATGTCTGATGTTTTTGTTCAACCATCAGCAGCAAAGCTAAAAAAAGGACCTACGTCCAACTACTTTATGGCAAATATTAAATCCTTCACCCTACCATGATCCTGTTAAGTCACAAGTAATACCCCCAACCTTTAAAGAGACAATGAAGACAGGCAACTCTGTTCTAAGTACTGTTGTCACTTGGTTGAATGACTTTACTCCAAGCAGATGAGTCCCTTGCTGCCTTGAAATGTAGACAGTACAACAATAACAAATAGCAATTTATTTAGGCGGCGTGGTGGCTTAGTGGTCGTCTTGCACCTCCACAGTTGAGAGTTCGAGTCGCACCTCGGGTTTATGTGCGTGGAATTTGCATGTTCTCCCTGTTCTTGGTGGGTTTCCTCCCATAGAAATGTGTCCCTGTATCAGGATAACCGACATAGAACATAAATGAACAATTTATCAAAAGGAATTACGTTAGGAAATTAGTTGGTTAGTGTCATTAGATTCTCGTTTGTCTGAAAAATTATGTACCATTCCAGTACTCATCAAAGTAGTTTAGTAGTTTCTGACAATGTTTTTGATCATCTGTTAATTTCAGACATCCTTCACTATGTGTAATTTAAATGTGTTAGAAGTCAGCAGTTCAGCTTAATATATTTCTGCCATGTAGTAAGCAGATTTATCTAAATTTCATTTCATGTAAATTTCCTCTTGTGAATAATTTAAATCTTTTTTAAAAGGGTCCTGCTTAGCCAGTAACACATAATTGACTACAGTCAGCAACAGAATAAATATTGCAACTTGTCTATACAAAGCTGAATATTAAAGACATTTACTGACAGTGATTCAAAATGGCATTGTGCAAATATTTACCCCATTTCCACGAGGAAACAAGTAGCATGCATTGTTGCTAAGCATGTAGTGTAGATTTTTATTGTATTTGTATGTTGTCCTATTACTAGATACTGAAAAGCCTTTTGATTGATTAAGGAAAGTATTCTAGGAAAGGTATTGTTTTTTTAAAATAATTTTTATACAAGGTCATTATGATCAGCACTGGTTCTCATAAACATTTTTTATGTCAGAAAAAATCATGGCCTTGGTTCTCATATCCTGCAAAAAAAAGGTACATTTTCGACGGCCTGCATCAAAAAAAGAAACAAACAAAAAAACCTTTGGAGATTGCAAACTTTACTGGATTTGGGTTAGGAACTGTTGAATGAATTCTAAAAGCTGGAAAGATGGAAAGCATGAATGACTGTCATCACTTTAAATACATAGTGAATGTGCATCGAATGTGCATCACATTTCCGTACTCACAATATAATGAGGACACACAGAATTGAGACTAAACAGTTGAGTGGCCTTGAAAAAAAGAACTAAAATGTTAATGAGGCTAATTAGAAAAGGGCTTTAACTGCCAGGGAGCATAACGATTGGACTTTGGAACAATGGAAAACCACAGAAGCGATGCAACCACAGAAGCGATGCACTCATCATGTGTGGTGTCCCCTCTACAAGCCTCTGGCGGCAGTGTTATGGTTTGGGGTTGCTTCGGTTGGTCAGGTGTAGACTCAACATTATGGGACAATAAAATGAAGTCAGCTAATGACCTGAATGTACTGAATTACCAGATTATCTCATCAATGCATTTTATATAACCTGATGTTGCAGGAAAAATTCGGAATTCAAATTGAGAATTCTGAGTGGTTCTTGGGGCATGAGGAATCATTTTCACACATGAACTGGCCGCCAGATTGCCTGCTGTAATTAAAGCTAAAGGCGGTCAAACGAAATATTAGACATTTTTTTGGCCAGGCACTATTCCTGCCATTTCTATAGAATATCTTATAGAACAACCTCTCATTGAACATGTCATGTTTGGTAAAATGAACTAAAATTTCTTTAATGATAAGAAGTGGGAAGCCTATTTGTTTTAGAATGAAAACTATAGTTCTTGTCCCCAGTGGTCATTTATTAAAGTACTTATTTTTCTAAATAGAAGTTTCACATCTTACTACATATACTGTACAGTATGAATTTAGGAATATAATTCAATTACAAAAAGATTTATTATTGAATGGTGGCTTAGATTTTGGCACTATTGCAGAGTAGGGGGTTTGTACAGTATGTGTCGAGTTTGCATGCTCTCTCTGTGCCTTTAAGGTTTTCTCTGGCTATTCCGGTTTCCTTCTACAGTCCAAAGACTCTAGGTCTAAGGTGACTGGCAGGTCAAAAATGTGCTTGTGCTCTGCAGTGGTTTGGTTCATGCACAGTACACCCTGACTTATGCCCTGAGATAGAGCCCCAGTGCTGCACAATCCTACTCAGGATCCTTTTCTGAGCCCTTGAAGGGCCATAGGCAGTTTTTTTCTTTGTTTGTTTGTATTTAAGAGTTTTATACTTGGGTATATTATCGAAGCTGATTAGGGTAATAAATTAGTTTGAATATATAGTTTTGTTTAAAAAATTTATTTACTGTAGCAGTAAAGAAGAACTTATTTAGGTTAAGTCAATACATTCCTTCAATCCTTTTATTATTTCCATCAACTTTTTCTTCATTTTTGCAAGACACAGCAGTAAGGAATGCATTTTAAGCATCATATTAAAGGCTAATTAACAGAATACATCTTAGTTTTGACATTACACACAGGTTGCTATTTTATTCAGCACTGAGACATGCATAAAATGCAAGCACATGCTCTCTATTTTTCCATGTAAAGTTGCCTTAAAATCCTACACTTCGACCTTTTTGTGCTATAAACTTTCATACACATGGCAAATACACAGAACATAATAGTCATGTTTGTGCGATCCGGTGCTTATTTTGTCAATGGAATAATGGAACCTATAGGGTGATCAGAATACACACCAATAATATACCTTCATGTTTTAAAGTGAACTGTGCGGGTAAAATGATTGGCTGTATTTCAGCTTTAATTGTTTTTTTTTATCATTGTCCAATTTGTTGCAAATAAAAATGTATGGACAGATTAATAGATTTGCAAATATAGTAATGCAAATTTAAAGACTTTTTTTTTTAAGGGAAGAAAAAGCATGGTATCCAAACTATACTCTCTTTTATTCTGCCGCCATTCATCAGACATGAACCTACAAATCCAAAACCTAAATAATAGAATGATAACCTTTAAGATTTATCCAGGATTTAGCTAGACCTCTTAAAATGTTAGCTCTATGGTGACTCCCAAACATCGTTCTCCATAGTCATTATTTAAATATCATTCGCCAGGCTTCACAGACCCCAGACCCCTGGGGTCAGTAGCCTGAAGTTTTTAAATATTGTTGTACAAGGTTCCCTAAATATGTATGCTATACTGTATATACACTACCAGTCAAAAGTTTGGACGCATCTTCTAATTCCATTGTCTTTACTGATTTAGCAAAACAATGCTGAAGGCGTCAAAAATATGCAAAAATATCCTTTGAACAGTTGATATTGAGATGCGTCTGCTACCTACGCTCTGTAAAGCCTTCCATTGTTTTCTAACAGATTTTTGAGGCTGGTAACTCTAAATGAACTTCTCTGCAGCAGAAGTAAGTTTTGGTCTTGCTTTCCTGGGATGGGCTTCATGAGAGCCAGTTTCATCATGGTGCTTAAAGGATTTTGCAAATGCACTTGAGAATACCGTTCTTGCAAGAGCTATTCCAGAGCCTTCGTGTCTTAAAATAACTACTGACAGTACGTATTTACCTAATGCCATATGCGTTATTTCATAGTTTTGAAAAAATCCACTATGTAGAAAATAAATCTACACTATGGGGAATTTTGGGAACATCAAAATAGCCCAATCTGTACTGTATGTCTTTGGGCTGTGGGAGGATAACGGAGTACCCAGAGGAAACCCACCAAGCATGGGGAGAACATGCCAACTATGTACACACAGGCCTAAGGTGGGAATCAAACCCGGAACCTGGAGGTGCAAGGCCACAGTGCTAACCACTAAGTCACTGTGCCACCTTAAATCCAATCTTGTACTGTACTTTAATGATTATACAGTAGATCATTAGGCTTGAAAAGCTGTGCATAAATTATGTGTGAGATACAGACATGAAAATTTGAAATATTTCATTGATGAGGATGTACAACACTGCCAAATGCATCACTAAGCCTAGAGATAGTACACAAATTCTTCACTCAAGTTCTTCAAATTCTTCACTCAAGTAACAGTTATACAAAATATAATAAAAAACAAACAAACACAAATCTAAAGGAGATAAGTAAAAGTCGAAAAGCGAGGAACCAAGGATGTGGAAACACATCAGCCAAGAATAATTACCTACAGCTTCATTTCTATTCTCTCAAATGTTAGCTAGCATGATAATAACTACAAAGAAGCTGAATGCTAATAGCTAGCTGTTATAATGCAAGCTGCCTTGATGCATACAAAGTGAACAAAGCAGCTGATAGGTTGTAGAGATGGATATTAGGTTATTTCTAATCCTGGAGTGTCACCCTTTGAGTTCACAGATACATGGAATTGTAATCATGCAGGTTTTCAAATTAGAGACAGAAGAGATTATCAAGTAAAAATAAAACATACAGATACTTAAATAGACATACACACACTCATTCATTTGTTACCTCATTCAACTTCAGTAACTGCTTTATTCTGATCAGGGTTGTAATGGATTCCAGTAACACTGGGCACAAAGCAGGAGAATTCATGCCAGATAGGACACCAGTTTTTATCATAGGGCATCATGCACACACATTCACATACTCAATCATAACTATATGCAAATTGATTTGACTCCAGTGGCGTTTTCTTGGACACTGGAAGCGAACATGAGATCATAAAAGAAACCCATTTGAATACGCACAGAACCTAAGAAGCTCTGCACAAACAATACAGTAGACTAAGAATTGGAGCTGTGAGGTGGAAACACTGTGCACCAACATGCCTTAAGTATTATGCACACTAACAAACTAATTTTACTTTGTAATTTTACTTCACACCTCTGTAAGAGACAGATAGGGAACACATACTGTACAGGGCTTCTTGTCACTTCAAGCTCCGAAGCTCACACACCTGTATGTCACGAGTTGTAGATCTGTCTCTCTCACTACACAGACAGTAATTACTCTGTCACCAAGAAAATGGAGGAGAATCTCCTACAAACATCATAACAACTGCAATTCTGCCGAGGGAAGATATGAATAGAAACACTTATACAGGTACTTTTTGGTGCTCAATGGCCCTTTGCACTCGTCTCATTCTCTAGACTACAGTATTACTGGAATTGTTACACTGACAAGTAAATAAAATTACCACAAAGATGTGACACAGTGGAATTTAATATGGAAAGCCACACCCTCCTCCAAGTTTCAGGCTGAATACAAGCAATCATCGTTCACAGTTTCACTAATTTGCAATGCTAGCCCTGTCATTATGATTTGAAAGAGACAACATTAGTCTTACCTTCGGAACACGAATTCGGCAGACTTATTACAGATAATGGAGCCCGAACCGCATGGCCTGGCGTAAATGATTCATAATGCCCAGAGTGACATTCATTGTGTTTGGTTTGACATAAAACACCGACACAAATGATGGAGTGGGCGTTCTGTTTTAGACACCTGGCGGTAAGTGTGTGACAAGACAGACAGATAAGGTAAATCAAGTGCCAGTGGATAAAGATGCATTTAATTGCTCTCAAAGACAAGTCATCTTACCCTTCGCATTCTCAGCTATGCTTGTCAACTTGGATGATGATAAGCCTGGCCTGTTTAAATGCGCTGATTGCTTTCAGAAATTATGGCAAATATAATAATGCAAATTTACCATATGACACACATTCTTATCAGTGGTGCGATGTGCAAGTTCTAAGAAAATAATTGGAAGAGGAAAGGAGCTTCCCAAATGACTTACCAAGGGTAAATATTGGCCAAATAATGGTTATAGCTATTTAGGGCATGTGCACAGGGTGAAACTGTATAATCTGTCTGACGCTTTCACTCAAATGACTCTTGTCGTTCTTATGTACTGACAGTTTATGCTAGTATTCAGGCAAAGCTATTCTACACTGCTATGGCGAGCTCAGCTCGTTCTACTAGATGAAGCTAATTCAATACTGTATAGTGAAACCGAAAGAGGAGTGGGCTAAAAAGGATTCTTATCTAAATCATACTGGCAGAAGGTCCCAAGTTTTCTTATTAAAATGAGTAATGCAGAATAAAGGAGTCTGAGCTGAAGCTAAATGAATTCTTGAAAGGATTCCCTCATGGGTGCATACTCATTTCTTCTGTTTGTTTTTCTGGGACAATTGCTATCACTGTGTTACATCATCTACAGAAAGTCAACGTTCAAAAGTCTTGGTGTTTCAAAGCCTCTTTCATCTTTTACACAGTACAGGATCAGCAAAGGAGAAGGTCCTTGTTATGCAGGTGCATGCATCATTGTTAATATGGTGATTCAGTGGTTATATATTACAGCTTAAATATGCTGTAGCTCGACTTAGGCCAAAAAACGAATCACTAGCTTTCTCCTCGCTGCCTGTGTTCTCTGAATCTGAATGTGAAAAATGATACTGCAAATACTTTACCGTGCCATATTTCTTGCATGCTTTGTAGTTTGACTCATTTCCTACCTTTTCTGTGGACTGTGATGTCCCAAAGAAGATGGGTATGAAGGCCAGCCAGATAATGCAGGTGGTGTACATGGTGAAGCCGATGGGCTTTGCTTCATTGAAGGTCTCCGGCACCCCACGCGTCTTTATGGCATAGACTGTGCATGTGACCATTAGCAGCATGCTGTACCCAAGCAGGCAGATGAGTGACAAATCAGAAATGTCACACTTGAGCACTCCCCGTGCCATCTCTGGATTCGCCATGCGCTGGTCCTCGTAGTCCACAAAAGCCTGAGGAGGGTCCACTACAAACCAAATGCAAACCCCTAACAGCTGGACTGAGATCAGGCTGAAAGTAATCAACAACTGCGATGCTGGGCTTATAAAACGTGGGGCACTCACTGACATCTTTCCCTGCTCGAAAATACGATAAATACGGTTAGTCTTGGTTAGCAATGCAGCGTAGCTAATGCTCATGCCCAGTCCTAAGAAAATGCGTCGCAGTGAACATATCCCAACATCAGGAGATGATATCATCAGGAATGTAGTGGCATAGCAAAGAAAGATGCCTGTAAGTAAGACATAGCTGAGTTCCCTTCCTGAAGCCTTTACGATTGGAGTGTCATTGTAGCGTACGAATGTGACCACCACAAACATGGTAGCCATAATGCCCATGATGGCAATGAGTACAGGCATGACAGCCCACGGTGAGCTCCATTCCAACTTGATGATTGGGATTGGCTGGCAGCTTGTATGGTTCTTGTTGGGGCGCAAGTCGAAGCGGCACATTTTACAGGTGAATGGATCAGCCTGGTACTGGTAGCCATCACAGCGCTCACAATGCCAGCAGCATGGGATGCCCTTCACAACCTTCTTACGCCAGCCTGGCTTGCAAGGTTGACTGCAGATGGAGGAGGGTATTTGCTTTATACCACCTGGCCACTGCATCTCTGGTATCTGTGATGCAAAGTGAATGCTCATTATTCATACTACCTAGTATCTAAAAATCAGTTGGGCTTAAACTATTTTACTGACTAATCTTTTTTTTTTTTTTTTTACCACAGATGCCAAATAATTGGAGGTTTCTCCTGGGCATTTCCCCAATCATTACATGCACAAGTAAATTATGCATTAATCATGGAACAATACAACCACAACATGAAGCATGTAAAAAGCATACAAGAAAGTAAATACTGTAGAATATGTAATGTTATATTCTATATAAATCTATAAAGGGGAATCTTACATTAAGATGGAGCTGGGCAGTCCATTGGCCGATGATTTTGTACTCTGCTGTTTTGTTATTTAGCTGGTATTGGTAGATATCATAGCGTCCAGGAGCATCCCCATTCTCATTGAACTGGACTGGATTGCCAGCTATGCCTGAAAACAAAAAAAAAAACACAGAGATTATATGAAACTCATCAAATATTGGAAAAATACCATCATTAAAAGAATAACTTTAGGATAAATATGCAACAAATCCGAGTTTATCACAATGTCTGCTTCTGACATTAATCAACTCGTGGAAACTGTTTCATCCTGAACGCAAAAGAATATGAAAGAAATATCTTTGCCTCAGGCATATTCATCAATTCATCTTCCATACCACTTATCCTGCACAGGGTCGGGGGGGGATGGGGGGGGGGGCGGTACTGGAGCCAACAGTATCTCAGGAGATTTAAGACACATGGTGGGGTACACCCTGGACATGGTGCCACTTCATTGCAGTACACTCTCACAAAACAGGCAAGATTAGCCTAAAGTCTTTGGACTGTAGGAGGAAACTGGAGTACGTGGAGACAAACCACACTTTGGGAGAACATGCAATCTCCACGCACATAGACCAGCAGCGGGAACTGATCTCTGGACCCTGGAGGTGTGAAGCCACAGTGCTAACCACTAACCTCTGTGCTGCCTAAAAAGCAATATGTACTCAATTACAATCTATCTAGTACAAACAGTAAAATTCACAAGGTAAAGCAGAATATGACAGTACACCCATAACTAAGAGTGCTTACTAAAACCTCACAAATTTTTATTAGGCACATTTACTGAGCCCAAATTCATTCTTGCAGGAGAGACTGAAAAAGCCACATGAAAAAGACTGGAGACCGGATAACAATGCTGCTACATCCCCCTGATGAATTTTGAATTAGGTGTCTTGTTCTTGATAAAAGCCTGTGCCAAAAGTTTTTGCCAATCTCCGGCTTTAACCTTTGAGTTAAGCTATCTGTATTCAAAGCACCTTCACATGGCTAACCCCAATCCCCATCCTGGCAAATCCCAGAGCAGCCAAGTGTGTAGTAAAAGCAATTGTTTTCAGCGCCCATGTTTGGCTTACTTTTCTATTTCACCATCCTCATAGGGCTTTCTCGCTGAAAGCTACACATGATTGAAAGAGAAGTAGACCTCTGTTGATAAATATCCTACGTCTTTAGGCTGGAGGATGCAAGATGGTCAATCCACACACTGAATATTTGTGTCTTTGTTTACATACCTACATACCAACTGTACATACATCTCTACCTACCAATTTATTTACTTAGTTACTTACTTATACTACGGAGGTCATGTAGTTCCCACTGCGTCACCATGCTCTTAAATTATTACTTTGACTAATCTCCCTTCCCCACCCACCCCCACAAAAAAAACCTTCCCAACTGTGTTTGACAGACACTTACAGTAGCAACCAGGTAACCCAGTGTAATGCTGATAACCTGCCACATGCACAGCATGAACATCCTAAGCACTAGAAGAACTTAATATGTACTAAATGTGGTCTTCAACAACGTGGCAAGGGCCTACCACAGTCACAGCACAACAACGCAGTGGCATCCCAATTAGAACATCATCCAATCTTTCCCATCTGTCAATGAAGTACCTAAGAGGCAGTAGTGATGTTGTAAACTGGACAATGCCATCGTTATAACGTCCTTATTAGGATCTTCCTTTGTCTTGCTTCGACCATGTCCTTACCAGGCTTTTTCTAAACATGTCCAAAAAAGCATGGCAGCTCCTCATCAAGAGAGACAACAGCATCATTACAGGTTTCTACTGTGTTCTGACTGTGTTCACCCAATTTCCTAAAGACATACAGTACTGTAATGGCAACGTGGCTCAGTGTGAGAATAGTTTTACGAACGTAATGTTTAACTGCACTATCACTACTTTTTCATGAGAAATTGTTTACTGTGTATTACTCACAAAATACATAAATAAGATACACTTGGTGAAGAAGAGGCAAGATGATTTATGTCCCTTTGTCCCCTTTTGAATCTTCCTCGTAGTTATGTTGTCATAGCTAGACCTGCTCGTGTTCCTATTCACACTCTGATCTCTGAATATACTGTACGCTCTTTTAATTCTCTACATGCCTGGGATCAGCCCTGTTGTTAAAGTCTTTTCTCTCTCTCTCTCTCTCTCTCTCTCTCTCTCCCTGTATGTATAAGTTATTAAGGGTACTTCTGTTGCCAGATGTGAAGTCTGTGTCCTTCTGGTGTTGTGGAAATTCCCACATGAATCCTCCAATACTGTGCTTGTGTCACAAAAATGCTTCTGTAATCATAAACAATGTCCTCTGTTTTTTTTTTTTTTTACACATAGCTCATATTCACAATATGCTTACAATAAACCTTATTGCAAAACACTAAAATCTGTTTGACTGGATGGTATACAACTGTAAAATAATAATGACAATTAATTGTGCTGTCCAGTGTTACACATTTAGAGTTTGCCCTTACAATGACTACCTGCAAATATGTTTGAGAGAGCTGCTCTGAAAATAAAGCTGCTGCCCAGTATGTCTGAAAGTCTGAAGGGATGGCTCATCAAGTCACTTCATGAGGTCAGGAGGTCGGAAGAACACATTGCCCGCTACTTTCTCCTCTGCACAGCAGGCTATCTGACCTAGCCAAGAATCCTTTCAAAAGAAATAATCACTTGGCAGCCCATACAATTGTATGGACATTACCAACACCACAGGGTAATTCTCTAATCTCCTAATCTATAAACATTTCATCTCAAATTATGCGCTTCTTGAGATCGACCTGGCTTTAAAACTTGTTTAGGAAGTATGATTTGCTGACACAGACTTACAAGAGCTGGTTGGAGGTAAAACGAAGCAACAGTTGTTCATAAAAACTGTCAGGAGTTGACCTCAGTGATGATGCAAGAAGTAGCAACGTTTTGACCACGGGAAATGAAAAAAAAAAAATCAAATTGCACATGAATCCTTGCTTTCCTGACTCCTGCATATATCGGATCTGATTCATTCATCCAATATTTTATGACCTAAATACATTCCATTCATTTTTAACCAATATACAGTACGACCAAGATCATGATTTAGCAGTGAAAATGCTTTTCCTCTTCCTTTTCCCATGCACTGAATTTATTTATAATATTACTGAGCATATGAGGAAAGAATTTCAAGCTCTTAGGATGACTAAATCTGCACTTGTTGTGCTTTAAGTGTGCAGCAAGCTTCTACTCTAAAGCCGAGTGCACTATGCCTGGAGTGATTGCTGCATATAAAGGAAACTGATGGTCAGCTCTGTCCTGTCTAAGTCTGTTGAAGTCCCCACTCAAAGCAGGAAGAGATGGAAGGCTAAGAGAGCCTATGTGCATGCATGTGTGAAAAATATGAGAAAAAGCACTGAAAAGAGCAGCTATATGAGTTAATGCAGTTTCATAGTGTATGTTACATCTCATTAAGCCATGGGCTATACAGTATGTGCTTTACCAAAAGGTGGGGAAAAAAACAACAACTATGAAATAAAACAAAACATCATATTCCATAAAACTATTATTCCATTTCTCATTATTGTTTTCTGGACAATAATTGTAAAAGGATATGACTATAAACTAAATGAAAGTGTATGAAAGTGTACTGTATGCAGCACAAACTGGAATCACACAACTGTTAAGGATTTCTTTGTATGCTGTGGCATTTCGCTTCAGTGGAGTTAATGAGTCTAGGCATGACAGTGCTCCTGTGCACCAAGCAACCTTCATAAAGACATGTCTCCTCTCTTCTCATCATAAAAGAGTGAAAAATGTAGGAGAAAAGAAGGTGGGAGACTCCATATTAATGGCACTAGTTTTGAAATGTGGGGCTTAAAGAACAAATATGTCTGTGATGATTATAGTCCAAATCAAATACATGCACAGTTGTGAGCAAAACCTTGCAGTGTACAGTATTTGCCAGGAAAAGCTATTTCCCATGTCAGAGTTGTTGCATGTAACCTGTCAGCACCCTGGACTGCAGTGTTGTGTCACCGCTATTCCTTAAAAAAAGCTTGGTGGATTCATCGAAAGATTCATGATCCAATTCATCTAAAAAATGGAGACAATATTATAGGACATGCCTTTTAGATAACCCTGCCACTGACAGAGTGAGAGAAATGGGATCACCTAAATAAAATATGGATGCCTTACCTTGCCTAAAGGACATGCTATTCGAAAAAAAAAAAGAAAAAAAAAACATTCTATTACCTTCTGGGCAGACGCTGTTAAGGTGGATATTGTAAATACTTATCAAATTGTTTTATGGTTCACAAACTGTTGTCCTTGAAATACTGGGTGGTTTCAAACATTAAGAAACCGCTATTGCAGGGTGAGAACTGTACTATACTGAGTTACTTTACGTACCTGTTATCCTTACGTCACGGATGTACTTTAAAAGCAGGTTTCCATCGATAGGGTCCATTCTGGAGCAAAGTCCCACCTTGCCAGGACACAGATCTTTGTGCATGTTATGGAGCGCATGGGCCATGGTGTACACTGCATCGATCACAAACATTACTTTTCCTTCCTGTTCATACGCTGAGTCTTTTCCGATCCTCTCTTGATCTGGAAATCAAAAACAGGCCTGAAATATAACCGTTTTCAAATGGTTCAAAAACATTACCACTACTATGTCAGCATTATACACACAGGTAAGCTAATGGAAGCAATAACTTAACAAATGAACAGAAATAGCTTGTTGAATGATGACAACGAACAAGAATATCTATTGTATTCTATTGTATTGATCTATTGTATTGACATATGGCACTGAACAAAAGACTGCACTCATCTGGTGCAAGTGTGCACTCTAAAAAAAACTGATTTATTACTACGCCTCAGTTACAGAGCTTGGTGGGTCATGTAGTTGGGACAGCATGACCCAAATTGTGTTGATAATAGGAAAAATTTGGCATTCTGGAAACGGGGATATGAAGTTGAAAAATAACAGACACATTGCATAAATATTCATTTCCTGCAATTTTTGTCTAATTTGATTTAGTATAACCTTTTTAGGTTTGTCTACATTATTTTGTATTGAGCATGTACTGTGTTATATAAGAAAACATCTTTAATTTCTGAATCGACAGTAAGTGTTACAAAAAAGCATGCTTGTTAACATAATTTAAATTGAAAGAGTTTTAGTTAAATGTATTAGTAAATTTGTACACATTAATATTTATAGTGAACATTAAGTTATCTAATTTGGGGTTGTTCTATAACTATTAACATTACAGCTTACAAATTTAAGATCAAAATCTCAGACTTTCAAATCATCTTGGATTATCAGCTATCACTGGAGACCAGTTCATTTAAAATCTGCTTTTGATATTCATCCTGATTTCAGAATGTGCACAGATACGGTATGCTCTTGAGTTGTAGGTGTTTGAGGTAGGTGTTACTGAGAAAAAGTGCTGTCTGAAGCTTTATTTTTGTGCCGAGATCTAGAAAAAAATACTGCTCTCGTGACACACATATTGTAAACATAACAGTCCAGCCATCATGATTTAGCAAATGCTGGCTAACTAACCTACAATATTCTTATTATTATTACTAACAATATGTATACTGTATTAAATTTATTCCGTAACATTTACTCTAAGTACCATGAGCTTTAGCAAGGCAAGAGGAACAAATCTCAAAGGGGAAACACTATTGAGGTGCATAGTAATCATCATTCTCTTTTATCCATTTTATTTTATTTGTAGAAGTGTCTTACAATTCATTTTAAGTTTAGGAAAAAACAAGTTTTTCATTTTGGTACAGGGAAACAAGTAAAATTCTTGTCTATATCACAAATTATAAATGTAGTTGATACAAATCTGGTTGAGGAAACACTAGAATATACCTTTTAAAATGTGATGTTCTTTTAATGTGAACGGTTCCTTGTTGGTTTTCTTGTCTGTTGGTGATTTATAACTGTTTTGTCTTATACTTGATAAGAAACAAATATTGCCTTATATGTTTGTACATCTTATGGCCTATTTCTAGGTGTTATTTGTTGCTTAGGGTAAATATACTTCAAAAAAAGTATGAAGTACACTACCAGTCAAAAGTTTGCACACAACGTGTAATTACATAATCTATCCTGACTTCTATTTCTTTCTGCTGAAAGCATCCAAAATATGCAATATTATCATTTGCACGGTTGATATTGAGATGATTCTGCTACTTTTGCTCTGTAAAGCCTATATAACGGCTCTAATCTGAGGTGCTGTTTGTTAATTTGTGATTTTTTGTGCTTGGTAACTCTAAATGCAGCTCTGCAGCAGAGATCTTTGGTTTTGCTTTCCTGGGATGGTCTTCATGAGAGCCAGTTTCATCATGGTGCTTGATGGGTTTTGCAAATACACTCGACAATACTGTTATTGCAAGAACCATTCCAGAACATCTGACTTTCTGGTCTTAAAATAACAACTGACTGCTGCTGTTACTTAATTACCTAATGTCAAATTTGTTATTTCATATTCATAGTTATTTCATTAGTCAAAAAAAAGAAAATAAATCCAAACTTATGGTCAAATAAATGGTAATGTATATTTGTAAACAAACAAAACAAAGAAAAACCCATATGTGGTGTCACAGAATTCACCAAAAATGTTGTTTAATATTTTATGTGTCTACAGTGCAGAAGGCACTAATGATCAAACAATCTGACTAACTGATATCAATCCATACTAGGTTTAAACCACCCTTCCTGATTAGACCATATCAGTTTGCGTTTTCAAATTGACCCGGATTGTGGTATTTTTAGCCCTGCTTTTTTTTTTTAAAGAACGTAATACATTTTAATCCAAACCCACAAAAGACTCGACAGCTCTTTATAGATTTTGATGAAATGATTTAATGTGTCTTCATTCGCATTATCTTCGCCCTGCATCATGTGCTGAGTCTGATAAATTGAATAGATGTGTTAATACTTAAGGGTGGAATAACATGCAGTAAAGAGAGCAAGCACGTTTAATTATCTTTCCATGCTCATGTAACCATACCAGACAGCTGTATATTCATTAGAGCTGGATTTACTTGGCCTGTTTCTCTTTCTAACATGTTAATTGGCAAGGAACTGTTTCAAATTGACCCTGCCGAATAAAACGAGAAGATGTGCTACCAAATGTTATGGTGGCGGGTCTCAATTGTATGGGGCAATCATCAGAATCAAACTTGGTAATTGCAATGACAGTGCTGTCTTGTGTCATCAAAAACGCTCAGATAAATTTGTGTTTAGAATAAAATTATTTACGTGCCTTTGGAAAGCCTTAATGTTAGTACATTAATATCTACAGAGTGGCTGACTCAGTTAAAGATTTTTTTAGTTGATACTTCCCAATGGCAGACCGTATTAAAACAGCGACGCTCAGAGTGGCCAAAAAAAGTTACTGTAGCTCTTAGATAATGTGTGTGTCTTTTACTTCATGGTCTGTAATTAGCATCACTTTAGCCCAGCTTGCTCCAGAAAACCAAAAGCAATTTAACAGTCCTGACAAGCCCATGAATCTTTAAAGGCTCAAATTAAAGAAGCAGTAATTGTTTGCCATAAGCATTACTGCTGACAAAAAAAAAAAAAAAAAAAAAAAACTGCCCCCATTTGCCTGGGTGAGCGGGTGTCTGCTGCTTCAAGAAAAAAAAAATCGCAATCTAATATAAGGACAACTGGCAAACATACTTTCCTTGACTCTACACATTTTGCTTTACTTGTCTTTTGTATTTACTCTACAGACTCCCACCCACCCATACAGTTACACACGTTTTCCATCACCATGTTCCCAGTTTTTCCCACTATAATAGAGAGAGAGAGAGAGAGAGAGAGAGAGAGAGAGACTCTTCAACCTCAAATCAGAGCATGCCCACACATCCAGCTGGCTCACGCTGCTTTTAGAGGAAACCATTTGGATTAGCTGAGGCATGCTTTTTTTTACACATCTTTTTCTGTCTATTCTTGCTTTATTTATACGCACTGTCCATATGTTACTGCTTTTGTGACAGCAGTTTTGTGGAGGCGGCATACTTTGCATATTGGTATCCATTAGGCTTTGGAATAAGCGTTCTAATCAAACAAACTTCAGCAACGATATTGTATAATTATTAATTAACAGAATGTCATCAAGGGCTTTTTTTTTGAGCCTCAAATTATCAAATCAGCTTGTGACACACACACACACACACACACACACACACACACACACACACACACACACACACACACACGCAAAACTGGCCAGCCTATTTGAGTATTATACTGAAATATTGAGTCATTATATTGGCACAGGGGGCTTATAATCATTTAAAATAAATGTATATAAACCTACACATGCAGACAAAAAAAGCATGCTAAAATATTCTCCACATGAATCCATGAGCATCTTGCATAACAATCAAGTGTTCAGTGCTTCTAAAGCTGACCTTCAATGCAACCCACCCAGCTCCTTCTTTGCTTTAATCGTGGAAGAGGAAGGTTTCAGCTTCATCCAACTGTTCTTTCACATTGCAAGCAATACTGCAACTGTCATGCATTTCTCATAGATAAAAGATCGGTTCCTGCCCTTTGATCAAATCAATTTCCTAAAATCCCTTAGACATCAACTATCCCGTGTTCTCATCTGGCTTACACGAGCCGTCAGGGAGACTTAGCAGAGTGCTGTAAAGGCATTTTAACTTGCTCCTGCATCACCAGAGACTTTGGATTTGACTGTGCAGGCGCTAAGACTTATTAAGAACGACAACGACAGCGACAAAATCATTAGGAATATGGCAAGTCCCTCTTGTGTATTGCTGATAAATCCCCCATAATCTATTGTGTAGGAAATAATACAAAACAATCTAAAGTATCTGCCTTTGTTTCATGACTTCCCTCAAGACTCTATCTTGAAAGAGAGTCTAGTGTTCACTGCTGTTTTCTCATTCAGGAAACCATCTTACAGACCAGGAACAGTACTCAGTAATCTGCACTAATACTCTCTACTAAAGAGCCAGTCATCGGATACACGGCAGATTTAATAGCTATTTGAAAAACATAACTAGCGTCCTGTATAACCGGTCCAGTTAAAAAAAGAGTCAATGATTCAATCCATTTGATGACTAAAATTATGTTCATTGTGAAAGTGCTTATAGCAACTGAAAACTTGCAGTCCAATCTGGTCTCTTCATGTTTATTTGTTCCTCCTGAAAAAGGGGACATCATGCTGATGGTGTCCATGTGTATGTGTGAGAAAGGGAATGAGAGAGCGAGAGAGCTCTGAAAGCTGGAGATATCCAGCTCTTTAATCCTCGAGTAACCACAGGGCTTTTGGGAGCGCTGTGTAATCAACACATTGATGTTGTTCTCTGCCATGTAACACCAGTGAATATGAAGAAGATTGCACTTTTAGAAAAAAGGGTTCTTTGAGGGTTATTTAAGAGTTCATTGGATAACTTCTCAGAATCCCAAAAGATTTCTTCTCTGAAGCCGTACTGATAGTGAAACACTTATAAGTGTTTATAACTTGTAGTTCTATTTACAGTATAAAAGAGTGACAACTAGTGTGTAAATACATATGCTCTATACTTATGTGTTTCTTCATTTTCTATAACCTTAAAACCAGATGTTTCCCTCAGAGGTCTTGAACCTACTGTAGGTACATATCTGTTGCATCAGCATCTCTGGCTATTTTCTGTTTAATTTGTAATTTACAGCCGACGAGCTAGAAAAAAAAAAAGTGACTTCATTATTATCCGTGATTCGCACATTCAGCATTACAAGTGAAACATCTGACATCATCATTAGTCATTAACAACGTCAATGGGAATTTGGATCGATCTGTGGGTGCAAATTGACTCATACTGTACATGCATACGTTTGTTGGTGGAAGTGCAAGCCTGCAGCTTTACTTACGGTACTGTACATTTGTATCAGAATGGTTGTGTGAAAGAGGCGAACTAAAGAAAAACTGGTGTGCATATGAATTTGTGCGAAATCAAAAATTCATAAGATGACATTTAGTGAACTGTAAAGCTATGGTCAGATGCGTCATCGTGAAAGCAGTCAGCTATAAAAAAATCAACTTGACTGCAAAGACGGAGCTTGACATCCCTCCTGCCCTGTTCGCTGCCGCAGTGCACATGCTGTGTGAATAGCATCCTCTGACAAATCTGCCTCTAGAAAGCCCTGCATCTTTCTCATAAGAACACAACACACACTGATTGGCCACAGTCAGAGGTGTGTTGCTATGAGACAACTGCACTGGGTATCCAAAGGGTCAATCGCTGACCGCAGATGGACACATTGGTAAAAAGCATGCAGTTGACGGCACTCCGTCCAGAGATGGATCGCTTACAGGTCATCAGCTCTTCTCTGGTAGATTTGACTGGTTTTATGAAGGCAGTGCAGCAAAGATGATGCTTCGCCCAGGAGTTTTATAGAAAATAGCTTTGTGTTTTATTACATACTTGACTCTAGTGGAAATAAGCACAGCTATAGAGCTCTAAAACTAGGAGCAGAGCAACCTGAGGGCTAGATGCGTGCACGTCAGGAAACACAGAGCAAAATGCAACTTGATGTTGCTCAGAAATGGCCTTGCATCACATCTGAAATTAACATTCAGTTTGCTAAAGGCTGGAGTTTATCATGTAAATTGTGTGAAGGAAGTCTACTAAATACTCAGTGTAAAGTGGTGACAAAAGATCAATCGCTGGATTATCAAAAAGAACTCAAGAGAAACTGGATATTTAATGGCTGAGACAACGTTTTAATACATGCCATTTTTATTAAATAAAGTCTCTCATGTTAGAACAAGTAAATGGCGCAGAGGGCGTTAATACAGCTAATGTGCAATTTGATAACTAATTGGTATTAATTGAAAGGGTACTGTGTACAAAATAAGGTGCAGTTAAATTATTCCCTTTTTACCTGTAACAGTTGAAGCTGACAACATCTCACCAGTCCATTACTGTCTGTAGATGTGGCATGATTCTAGATTTCAGGAAAATTGAAGTACAGTACATGCTATGATGAGGGTTGCCAGATATTGACATTAAAACCCCAGGTTTCCATGGATGGATGGATGGATGGATGGATAGATACTTCAATGATTCCAAACATTAAGTAGCAATGAGGACATTAATAGAACATGCTTGTCATTGTAATTTCACAATGTAGAGCATACATATAGTCCTGAGACACTGTATACATGCAACCAATAGCAACCAATGCTATGGTTACTAGTAGTACAATGTGACACTACAACAATAACATAAAATGAGTGACAGAAAGGCATGAATACACCCACCGGCCGATTCATTAGGTACACCTGTTGAACGGCTTGTTAATGTAAAT
This sequence comes from Clarias fuscus, assembly GCA_030347435.1. Lineage (NCBI taxonomy): Eukaryota > Metazoa > Chordata > Actinopteri > Siluriformes > Clariidae > Clarias > Clarias fuscus. The sequence goes on along the minus strand of CM059206.1, from coordinate 21,368,783 downwards.
ATCTAATATGGCAATCACATTGAAGCAACTCAGTACATTTAGGCATGTAGACATGATCAAGATGATCCACTGAAGTTCAAACCGAGCATCAGGATGAGGATGAAAGGTGATTTAAGTGGCTTTGAATGTGGCATTTTTGTTGGTGTCAGACTGGTCTGACAGGTCTTTCCAAAATCTACTGGGACTTTCACGCAAAGCCATCTCTAGGGTCTACAGAAGAAATGTGCCAAAATGCCTTGATTCCTAAGGCCAGAGGAGAACGGCCAGACTGGATTGAGCTAATAGAAAGGCATCAATAACTCAAATAACATTTTGTTACATCCCGAGGTATGCTGAAGAACAACTCTAAACGCACAGCACATCGAACCTTGAAGCAGTAGCAAAAGATCATGCCGGGTGCCACTCCTGTCAGCTAAGAACTGGAAACTGAGGTTACAATTTGCATGGACTCACCAAAAAATGTAACAATAGAGTATTAGACAAATGTTACCTGGTCTGATGTGTTTTGATTTCTGCTGTGACATTCAGATAGTCAGATCGGAATTTGGCATAAACAACATGAAAGAATGGATCCTGCTTTGTATCAATGATTCGGCTGTTGCTGGTGGTTTAATTATGTACTGTCATTAAGTACTTTCTTGGCATTGTTTAAATGCCTCGGTCTACCTGAATATTGCTGCTGTTTGTGTCTATCCCTTTATGACCACAGGATATGGATTTCATACCATGCCACAAAGCTAAAATCATCTCAAGTTGGTTTCTTGAACATGACAATGAGTTCACTGTACTCAAATGGCCTCCACAGTCACGATTCACATCATGGATGTGCAGCTCAAATCTGCAGCAACTGCATGATGATGTCATGTCAATATGCACCAGCACCTTGTTGAATCTATGCCATGAAGTATTAAGGCAATCCTAAAGGGCAAAAGGTGTCCAACCCAGTACTAACAAGGTGTACCTACAGTAATGAAGTGGCCGGTGCATGTATGTTCATATCAATATAATGAAAATATAAGTCACCATTAAAATAGTAGTAATCATAATAACAGTAATAATAATAATAATAATAATAATAATAATAATAATAATAATAATAAGAGGATGAAAATAAGATGAAAAAAATAATAGAATAAATATAATGAAAAGCAGTACAACCACTGATGTGCCATTGCCATTATGAAAAATCTGTACACAGAAATTTGTGGGAAAAAAAGCATAATGAAAAGTGACAGTTTGCAGTTCGGGTCTAATATGTAGCCCTGACAGAGAGTGAACAGTGGCTGGCTGCAGGGTTTAGATCAGGGGTACTGAATTAAAATGAAAAAAGGTTCGGTCAATAAAATATTCACTGAGTCGAGGACCAAATGTCTATGTTTGGATTCAAACCTCGATATATGCAGTCATTGTAAGTTTATAAATAATAAGCAATTTAAAATTCCAATAGCATTTCAGTAATATTTATTGTCAATTTTCAGTAGGTTGTATGTTAAACATGTGGACAATTTGAACTTTGGTATATTTCCTTGTATTTTTATGGAATACAAACGACATTTTATAATCAATCTTTAGTGAATCTTGATTTGCATATTGCTGGGCTGTAATTGAATTTAAAAGGACTTTGGTTGCTCTGTCATACTGGACTCTCAGTTCAGGTATTTTACATGCCCTCACCTCAGACTGCTGCGGATATGCTTGCTCTAAGGACCCATGATTTATCTCATGGTTTTAGAACGTATGAGACATACTGTTTTAAACTTCCTTTAGGAAAAATAAAAAGATATTGTGCCTGTCCATCCATCTTTAAAGGTTGGACAGAAATGTCAATCCAGATCGTGGTCCGCCATTCAATGATGCCTGGTTTAGATGATAACTAGATGTTTTTACCAAGACCTAAACTAGTCTTATATGCTTTCACATTTTTGTATCAATAAAAAAATGCTAATAAATAAATTATTATTATTATTATTATTATTTTTATTAGGCCAATTCTGCCAGAACGTTCACTGCATACAAATCCCAAAACAATTTGCATAGTAAGCATCTTGTCATGCACACTCTCTCCGCGACCGACACGAGGACCCGGAAGTAAGACGGTCGCGCTTTCAGAAAGCATAAAAGGAAACAAGATGGCGCTTCACATCGCTCAGTCATTGAGTTCATTCATGCCTTCGCTATCGTTATTTCGTGAGTACTCACCTATTCAGGTTGCTTCCTTGATTGAGTGTGTGTTGCCAGAACGCGGGTTTATTTGTGTAGATCCTTGCTCTTTGTGTAAGAGAGTTCTGAGAGTAAACGCGTGGTTATCCTGCCTGCTCGCGCTGCTTCCGCGTTTGGGTTTACCGTCCACACAACACGGGCTAACTGCTAAGGCTACTGTGTTCATCCCTCGGCTGCTCGTGACAGAATGACTGAGCCTAAAGCAGTAAACCCAGCGGAGTTTGCTCGCCTCTGCGCTGTGGTTGACCAGCATGCCGAGCTGATCAATGAGCTCGGTGGTGAAGTCGTGTCTCTCCGAAAGGAGCTCCAAGACGTCGCGGTTTTGCGCCGCAAGGTGGCGGAGCCGCGGCAGGAGAACGCGACCCTCCGCGAGGCGGCTGTTCAGTCGGCTGTTGCCATGCCCCCCGCAGCGGCGGCGGTGCCGCCCCCTCCCCCCCCCCCCCCTCTGACATTTTCATTGCTTTACCAGATAAGTGGGATGGCACAGATGGAAAGTGCAGTGTGTTTTTAACAGCATTAGATCTTGTGTTTGAGTTCAATTCCACCAGGTGTTTTGCGGTTTTGTGCCGCAAGGTGGCGGAGCCGCGGCAGGAGAACGCGACCCTCCGCGAGGCGGCTGTTCAGTCACCTGTTGCCATGCCCCCCGCAGCGGCGGCGGTGCCGCCCCCTCCCCCCCTGACATTTTCATTGCTTTACCAGATAAGTGGGATGGCACAGATGGAAAGTGCAGTGTGTTTTTAACAGCATTAGATCTTGTGTTTGAGTTCAATTCCACCAGGTACTCCACAGTTGCACTTCTCGTCTCATTGCTATCCGGGCAGGCAGCTGAGTGGGCCACGGCGGTTCTCCGGTCAGATTCGGACACAGCCTATTCATACGGAGAATTCACCCGCCAACTCAAACTGACCTTCGAACATCCTGCTGCTGAGGTGGAGACCGACAGCAAATTGTACCATCTGCGGCAGGGTGGGTCGTCCGTGAGCCGCTACACCGCAGATTTCCGTCCCCTCGCCATGCAGACCACCTGGGGGGGACGCCACCCTCCGGACGGCTTACTACGAAGGACTGGCTTCTCGCATCAAGGACGAGCTCGCCGGATGAGAGCTTCCGGCTACACTGGAGGGTTTGGTCCAGCTCGCCCTCCGGATTGACCAGCGCCTGCTCGCTCGTCTGAAGCCAGCCCCCCGAACCCTGCCACATTCCACGCCCCGATCACCAGCTTTCACCACCACCACTAGGGCATCGGCTGTGGAGCCGGGGAACCCATGCAACTAGGACGCGCCTCCTTGAACCCTGCAGAGCGAGAACGACGTTTCAGGGAGGGACTCTGCGCCTATTGTGGGTCAGCGGCACACCATAGAGCTATATGCCCTTCACACCCGGGAAACGATCAGGCCCAGTGAGTCAGGGGGGCAGCTCACCGGGTCACCTCCATCTCGCCGCCACCACACCCAGCATCTCGCGTCTCATGGTTCAGGTACACCTCCAATTTGGCCACAGATGAGTCAAAAGTTCCGCGTTCATCGACTCCGGGGCTGCTGGAAACTTTATTGACTCCTCCTATGCCAAGAGTGGAGACTGAGGCGTTATCCTAGCCAGTTCGAGTGACATCCGTCGACGGTCGGCCCCTTTCCTCCAGCCCTATCACCACCCAGACTCGGCCCATCACCCTCACCATTGACCAACACCAAGAAGAAATCCGCTTTCACCTCACTTCCATTTCCTCGCCACCCATCATCTTAGGATACCCCTGGTTATTGAAGTATGATCCTCTCATCTACTGGTCTCAAAACCGGATCCTGCAATGGGGTCCGACCTGCCTCGAACTCTGCCTACAAACGCCGGCGGGGACGTGCTCTAGGGAGTCCGAGGCCCCCGATGTTGACACCAACGCCATCCCTCCTGCATATCGAGACCTGGCTGAGGTCTTTTGTAAGAGACGTGCCGACCATCTTCCTCCGCATCGCCCCTACGACCTGGCTATTGAGATCCAGCCAGGTTCCACTCCACCCCGCGGCCGTCTATACTCTCTCTCTTCCACCGAGATGTGGGCAATGGAGGAGTATGTGTCCTCCGCTCTCCGTCAGGGTACCATCCGACCCTCTTCCTCGCTCGCCGCCGCGGGATTTTTACAAAGTTGGACCTCCGGAGCGCCTACAACTTGGTGCATATCAGAGAGGGCGAAGAGTGGAAGACAGCCTTCATCACCCCTAATGGACATTACGAAAGCCTTGTTATCCCCTTCGGACTCTGTAACGCCTCCGCAGCTTTCCAGCAGTTTATGAACGACGTTCTCAGGGACATGTTGGGAAAATGGGTATTTGTCTACCTAGACGATATACTCATCTACTCACGCACCGCCGAAGAACACATCCAACACATCAGGGCCGTCCTTAAGAGATTGCTCGCCCACCGACTGTACTGTAAGTTGGAGAAGTGCGGCTTTTACAAGCACTCCAACACGTTCCTGGGCTTTGTCATCTCGTCCCAAGGTGTGGCTATGGACCCACAGAAGCTTGAGGTTGTACGTCATTGGCCCCTACCCAAGACTCTCAAACAGCTTCAACGCTTTCTTGGGTTTGCGAACTTCTATCGTCGCTTTATCCGGGGCTACAGTACAGTCGCAGCACCCCTCACCGCACTAACTCGCCCCTCAACTCGACTCCACTGCCATCAGCGCATTCTCCAAACTCTGCCATCTATTCACCACCGCTCCAATTCTCCTCCATCCAGATGCCGACCAACAATTCGTTGTGGAGGTGGGCGCCTCAGAGGTGGGCGCTGGGGCTGTTCTCTCCCAGCGGGGTCCAGACCAGAAACTACACCCTTGTAGTTTCTTCTCCAAAAAATTTGACCCCACTCAGCAGCGATACGGGGTAGGGGACTGCGAGCTGCTGGCCATAAAGTGGGCTTTGGAAGAATGGCGACACTGGCTCCAAGGCGCCAGAGAACCATTTATCATCTGGACTGACTACCAAAACCTCATTACCATCAAGAACCTAAAACAACTCAAGCCCAGGCAGGCGCGGTGGGCTCTATTTTTCGAGTCTTTTGATTTCCACCTATCCTATCACCCGAGTGTGTGTGTGTGTGTGTGTGTGTGTGTGTGTGTGTGTGTGTGTGTGCGAGTAGATCCTTGCTCTTTGTGTAAGAGAGTTCTAAGAGTAAACGCGTGGTTATCCTGCCTGCTCGCACTGCTTCCGCGTTTGGGTTTACCGTCCACGCAACACGGGCTAACTGCTAAGGCTACTGTGTTCATCCCTCGGCTGCTCGTGACACATCTGTATTTGGTTTTATAAGGCAGACCAAATTATGCACAAACCTGAAAGTCAGATTGCCCAAGGGTTAGTTCATCAAATGAAACATCTAGTTATGAGCACTTTCTACTCAACCTTTTTTTCTTGAGCTGACTTTTGTGATCCTCCCTCCCATACAAGTATGTATGAGCGAGAAAAAAACACTTTGCATGTCGTGTTAAATGTTGTGTATTGTTGTGTATTTAATCTCGTATGCCAACTTCCAGAAAAAAAAAAACAAGCAAAAATCAGCATTTGGCCCTGAGTGTTTCTGAATGGATTTAGACCCATGTGTTCATTTTCATTCTCTCTCCTTGCTCTCCATTACTCCCATCCCAAGCAGCCACACACACACACACACACACACACACACACTGTTCTTCTCTCTCTCTTTCTCTGTCTCTCTCATCACCATCATCACTCTCCTTCTTTCTCTATACCCTGTTCCTTGCTTTTAGGAAGCTTTAGGAAAGAGTGCTTTATAAGTAGTAAAGAAGATTTCTTACTTGTACATTTCTTTATGCCTGATCCTTTCTTCAAAGCATGCCGATTGAGCTTGCAGTTGAAATTGTTCTCCCAGAACTCAGCAAACCAGATGTTCCTCCTGTTATTTTCTAGTGTCCGACTGATGAAATAACGATCAAACCCTGAGAGTAGATCGATAAAATAAGTGTTACTTTAATGTGTTCTGTCAAAATCTAATTTAAGGGCACAGCTTTGTACTTTACAGGACATAGAAAACCGCAATATGATTAACCATTTCTTTAAAACCATGTTCAATCAGGATAGCCTTAGACATTAATGGTTTGAAAATCTAATTTGATGGTAATGGTATGAGATATTAAATGTAAACAATTATATGGTAATATAATAATAATAGTTAAGCAGTAATGCAATAGGTTATAATTGTGAATTTTATTTAATACAATATATTTCAATCAATGTTTTGAAGATATTTAGACATTTTATTGAAGCTCTTTTCACAAAAAAGGAGACCAAGCTTAATTTTGAATGCATGGAAATACCCCAAGAAATACTGTACTTTCCCCACTTCTTTTAAAGTTTAACCTTTCAAAAACATATATATTTTATTGTTTGCATTCAGATAAACAATCAATTTATAATATATAGTACATAAAACAATGCATTGAAAGATTTTTTTACATAGACAACATACGCCTAGGTATTATGTGTTTGTGCTTTTTTTTTTTTTTTTTTACCTTTAATGGACTGGCGCTTAGGCAGGATAGTCACTGCTCCTTCAGCCATCTCCTCTTGGTGGAGCACAGGAGAAATTTTAGAACCCCAGCTATCTGATCCTACCCACAACAGGTGACCAGTCAAATTGGCTTTCTTTGCTGCCTGCAAGAGCCTCCTTTAAACAGAATGAGAAGAAACTGTAAGCCTTGGTTTACCAGTTCTCTCAAAAGCCAGTCACATCAATTGTACTTTACCGTCTTTGTCAAAAAGTGACATATTATAAAGCCTCATAAAGACTTTATTTAGAGTAATTGTAAATCAATCCATAATAGACTGTTCTATATTGACCATATTTTACAGTGAAATATACAGCGGGATGCTGAATCAGGCAGAGACGTCAAGATGGTAAATTTAGCGAAGCCTCTAAATGCCCTTTCTTTCAAAAGCAAAACCAACCATAAAGACTTGACACGTATGTCACACAAAAATCCCATAAATTAACGCATAAAATTCTCATTATGGGTAGATGGATAGATTTACTGCACTAACATTATTGGTATTAACTGCACAAAGTGGAACGTTGGAACCTTCGATTGTGAGTAACTTGGTCTGCGAGCGCTTTGCTAGACGATCAAAATTTTAAAATACATTTTTTCTTGTTAAACAAGCGCATTCATAATCGAGTACTGTAGTCTGCATGCGCTTTGTCTGCCGAGTGTCATGCGATCACAGCTGAGCAAATCTCTCTCTTGAACTTCGGGATTGTGGGTAATCGCCCCCCCCATGCTCAGTCTCAGTGGGTGTGCCTCATTTGTATAGTCAGCATCTGTGTGCGCATTTACTGTTTACTATAACATTGTGACCATGTGTGTGTGCACGTAAAGCATTTTTAAAGTTTTGTGTCAAAGTGTAGTGACTGTTCTTAAGTAATTGTACTGCAACAACGATCTCTGTGAAGACAAAAAAGCTGTAGCAGTGCGGGAGATAAATCTGTTTAGTGTGTGTGTGTGTGTGTGTGTGTGTGTGTGCGTGTGTGTGTGTGTGTGTGTGTGTGTGTGTGTGTGTGTGTGTGTGTGAAACGTGTGCACGAGTGTGAGAAAGTCGCCCTACACAGTAGCCACCCTGCTTCTGCACGGAAAAAAATGTTAAAAAGGCTGTAGCAGTGTGGGGGACGAATCTGTTTAGATGGGTGATTCCAGTGGTGTGTGTGTCCTACACAGACCATCACAGACCTACACTGCTCTTGTCTAACACCAGTCATGATTTTTTCTAAAGTGCAGGTTAATTTGTTTTACTTATACTTTTTTCATTCTGTATTAATTATTTTTATATGAATATTTTTGGGTTGTGGAACAAATAATCAAATTTTTCATGATTTCTTATGGGAGAAATTTGCTTTGATTTACAAGCACACTTCTGGAATGAATTATGCTCGCAATCCAAGATTCCACTATATATATTTATAAATATATATTAATAGACCCTTTTTGCGGTCAAAACAACCCTGACCCATCGAGGACTGTACTCTGTACGCTGTGGTGTCTGACATCTAGCTAGCAGTTGTAGATACTTTTAAATCCTGTAAGTTGTGAGATGTGTCCTATATGGATTGACTAGTTTTTCCAGCACATTCCAAACTTGCTCAATTGGACTGAGATCTGAAGAATTTGGAGACCAAGCCAGCGCCTCAAATTCGTTGTTGTGTTCCTCAAACCATTCTCCAACCATCTTTGCAGTGTGGCAGGATGCACATTTTTCAGTCATCCACATGTTGTTAAAGAAAATGTAATTTATTGCAATGCTCCATGGTCCAGCTCTGATGCTCATGTAAACATTGTAGGCATTATTGGCGGGGAACACATGTCAGCATGTGCACGTTGACTGGTTGATGGCTACGCAGCCCCATACATAACAAATTGCAATGCACTGTGTTCTGACACCCAGAACAAACATTAACATTTTCAGCAAAGTGAGCTACAGTACAGTAGTTCTTTTGTTGGATCAGATTACACAGGCCAGCCCTTACTCTGTACGTGCATCAATGAGCCTTGACCACCCATGACCTTGTGTCTGGTTCATTGGTTTTCCTTCCTCCCACTTTTCGTAGGTCTGACCACTATAGACCAGGAACATCGCACTGAACAGCAGTTTTGCAGTTGCTTGTACCCAGCCGTTTAGCTATCACAATTTGGCCCTTGTCAAAGTCAATCAAATCCTTACAATTGCCCATTTTTTTCTCCTTCCAACAACTTCAGGAACAAAATATTCAATTGTTGCCTAATATATCACACCCCAGGTGCCATTGTAATGAGATAATTAATGTTATTAATTTTCCTGACAATGGGGAAAATTACTGGCCTGCATTAAGCACATAAAACAACTAAGGACATTTGAAAACACTCAAATTGGGGATTACATGAACACCATTCCAGGACTGGGAATTAGTGGTTCTGGGAGCATGGGGAATAATTTTCACATGCCAATTTCATGAATTGGTCACCACATTGTGTACCATATTCAAACCTAAATCAGTAGAATAAAATTATACAGTGTGTGTTTTTTGCTCTTTATATTTTTGACCAGGCAGTGTATATAATTAGTTAATACATATTCTGATTAATTCCAATCAGTAAATCAACATAAATATTCACATTTACTTAAAAAGAAAGAAGTGTTATTAAGACTCACCTTATATCATCCTCATTTGCAAAAATAATAACTACTCTGGCATTTGGGTTTTCTACCAAGCGATGAATAATCTTGTCAAATTCTCCTGCTTTCGGCTCCCGGGGGATCTTAACTGACTGGGAGATGCAGACACTCCCTGTGAAAAGAATGACAAAACATAAAGAAAGAAAATGGCATAACAAGACAACTTTCAAGTGTCCCATGCTTTCAGCTGATCATCAATTGATTAATCACTTAACACTTTGCCAAATGTATTATATTAAGGACACTTCTTTAAGTCTTATACTTTTATGTCTTATATAAAGGAGACGTCACTTAAAAAAGTAATGTAATTTAACAGTTCAGTCATCTTAAAATCCTTTTATGCCAAAGAACATAGAAGGAATAAAGACATGTCAGACTTTATTTCCTCTATTGAACACTATGTGGATTTTTGTTTCCACTCCGCAGTGCATCACATTCAGCTCTCAGTTGCTTTTAGAAAGTAAACTAGAAAACTGACTACTATAAAGATATTATGTGTCATGTCCATGCTGTATATAAAGTTATAAAGAACTAGTCCCCTCCAGAGATCACACGCTATATCTAAACCTTAATTGCTCTGCCTGGAAACCTTAATCAATTTGCCAATACACTGCTCCAGTGGGCTCCTTAATTGTAACTCATTCCAGGTGTGTTTTAATAGTCTGTTATACCTCTGTGGTAGCTATTCCTCATAGTGTAATGCGATAGGATTAAAGGGTTTAGCAAAACCACCACCAACAACAACAAAATTAGTTATGCTGTTTTCCACATACTCCATATGCTGATCATGCAAGATATGGTAATGCCAGATATTCATTTACAATATGAGATTTATAAGCAGGAATCCTGAGGATAGGATTTTAACATTTTCCATGTTGAAAATACAAGTGCAAATATATGTCACTATTTTCTCGGAACGTATCTCGCGCTCAGAGTTATGTTAAGAAGTTGTTTAAGCTGACTTTCTGGACAGTTAATTCATTCAGATGCTTTAAATGACCCTTGTGTGGTTCACATATCTGATCTTGGTAGATTTTTCTTGATTAAAGTTGATTTTTTTTTTCCTCAAAAGTGTTTAAAAACATTTGGGACTGCGAGAATCAGCTACTTTGTTGGAGTAATTTATCACTCAAATGAAGAGGTGACAAGAGGTGGCGTCTCATAGCAAGCCTGGCCTACTTACAGTACCCTGCTGGTACAAAAAGGATTGACCAGCATAGTGCGTGACCAGCTTGACCAGTAATTGTACCAGCATATGTTGTGTTTAGGTGCTGGTATGCTGGTGTCCAGCATTATAGTACCATGATGCTGGTGCTGGTACTGTATGCTGGTCAATTTACAGTACTGATGCTGGTCCCCAGCCAACTAGCATACCAGCACCAAAACATAACATATGCTGGTACTGTATAATTGCTAGTCAAGCTGGTGACCAGATATGCTGGCCTATGCTGTTTTTTTCCCACCAGCACTAGCATAAGCAGAATAACCAGCATACCAGCACCAAAACACAACATATGCAGCCCATGCATCCCAGCACACCAACATTTGATAGTAGGCTGTTCACCATCCCATCAAATGTTGGTATGGTATAAACGCCATAATACATGCAAATATTACAATGCTTCTTTTGCTTCAGGTATGTTAGTAACTCCCTAGTAACAAGACAAAATTCAGGTTTTACAAGATGGTCATCCAATACTGTAACGCTGTACAAGATAGAATAGAATCAGTATAAAATCAGCTTTATTGGCAAACACAAACAATATTAACAATGTGTAATATGTAACAATATATACAATATGCACATTTGTAACAATATAATGATTTAACAATAAACAGCAAACAAGTTTTGACAAAAAAAAAATTATAACAAAAACAAAACATGAGAGCAACCTCTCAGGAACACATTCACACAGTTACTTTTACACCACAGTAGTGTAAATGACTGAGCTTGACCATCAAAACTAATGTTCAAGTTTTAACCCAATCTCTTCACCATCAATGCTTCTATCACATGTGGAGGACGGTGCCACAGGCAAATAGGGGTATTCATTTACTACTACAAAAATACAAAACGTACTTGAACCTGAGACTCTGTATCTTATTTTTGTCAAGTAAATGTATTCGATTAAAGATTTAGACCTTAATATAAAATTATTTTAGCATGAAATATGTTTACTAGTCCAGTGCAAAACTAAAGAAGGTAAAAATGGGACCTTGAGCATTTTTCAGCTGATCAACTTTTGTTAATTTGTTAAAAATGCGTTTTAATTGAAATACTTTCCACCATTTACTGAAAAGTTAAGTTTTAGTCATACTTTTTGGTAAGCAACATATTGTCAAATCTCCATCCTGGTGCAGCCCTCGATTAATCTTCTGCACACTGAACAGCAAGTTCTTTATTATGAACACAATCCTTATTGTACAATATTCTTAGTTTAGCACTTTTTCCCAAGTCGCTTACATGTCCCCAATCTTTTGCACTGCTTGACAGCTTTAAGATGATTTATTTGTTCCCATCCCATCCAAGAAAACGTGTAAGAGTTTGCCCTGTATTTGTTGAGAAAAGAAAACTGCACTATTTTAGAAGCAGAAAAAAAAAAAGTCTCATACTGTAGGAGACAGGATTCTTACAGCCGCATACAGGGTTATCTATATATTCCAGTGTACCAAAGGGCATTTAGGATGACTGATAAATTGTAGTTAGGAGACCGTGTCTCCACAGGGTAATGAGTGAAGGGAACATTTATAGAGACAAAGCCAAACTGTGAAGGAAAGTCAAGCTGTGACTCATCACACCACTGTTTATTTTAGTTCAGCTATAATATATGAGTTACCAAATATGAAGTGTCAGTGAATTTTCTGTATAGTGCACAAAATTGCATCAACGGAAGCAAGCACTCACTTTTGTTGATGCAATTTTGCACACTATACAAAAAAAATCACTAATAAATCACCTCTCACTTTTTGCCATTTTCTTATTATCTTTTACCTTCTTTCATTTCCCATTATATTTCTATGCAGCATTTTCCTGTTGTCTTAGCCAAGTATGCAAACCAGCAAAAACATATAAAGAGTGAAGATATGGAATAGGACAGTTTTATGTAAACAGATTCGCCATTTTAAACTGCTTTATTGCAGTGAATATATGAGACAAAGGACTGATACAGTGCAACATTACACAGGCAATGGGCCTGCTGAAAAGAATGCATGATGCTGATGAAAATCCTCTGGTGCCTCTGAAATGACAGTCAGGTGGCCACAGCCACTATTGTTCAACTGTGTCCACTTTTTACGCTTTCTTGCCTAAGCTTTGTAAAAAATAAATCGTATTAAACAAGCATTTAGATCTAAATAGTTTTACACAGCATGCTGTGCATTGGACAGTGATGCAGTCACATAAAGTGAGAAACTCTGAGTGCCCTGAATACTACTGAGACATAAGGTAAATAAATAAATTAATAATAAATAAGGAGTCTCTCTAGTCCTTCCCAGCAGCAGCCTGCAGCTAGGAATGGACTGCAGGATTCAGTGGGGCCCTTTCCAGGAAGGTCCATTATATTAATGACTTAATGGGCCATAGACTGTCAATTGCACTCAGCGAATCCAGAGAATAAGAGGGTAACAGAATATGGTTATTGATGCCTAGGTCAGCATATATTTAAAAATCAAATAAACAAATATCTTACATAATGAGAATGACCTTATAATGTGAAGAAACATCTGTCTTACTGGGAAGATGCCCAACCGAAATGAAAGTGAATTAAACATCTCTCATGGTCTGCACAGTCACCAGATCTAAATATTTTTGAGCCACTTTTTGTTTTGGAGGAGCAAGTCAGGAAACGTTTTCCTCCACCAGCATCAAGTAGTGACCTGGCCACTATTCTGCAAAAAGAATGGCTCAAAATCCCTCTGGCCACTGTGCAGGACTTGTATCTGTCATTCCCATCACGAATTGATGCTGTATTGGTTGCAAAAGGAGACCTTACACTGTGGTCTAAAACCAGGCGTTTCAGTTTCATTGTCCAACCCTTTTATATATATATATATATATATATATATATATATACACACAGTAGGTGTACTGACTGCAAACTCCTCTTTGACTTCCACCAATTATTTGATGTTGCATAATCCTGCATATCGTACCAATACATTTCATTCTGCAGATTTAGCAAAGTTTTATTGTGATTTTAAACGTCACATTTAAAATCAGTAAAATGTATTTACACAAAAAATTTCAGGTATAAATTCATCTTCAGTTTTGACTTTATCCATATCAGGGTCAATGTGAATCTGTAGCCCAACCCAAAAATACTGTTTGAGGCAGGAACACCCCTTCAGCAGGATTAATCACATGCTCACATACATTCAAACTTTATATAACAAAATCGCCGTTTAGAGTTTCCAATCCACCTGCTGTCATATTTTTAAAAAGGGCTCTGGAAGCAGCACCCCCATTGACACAGGAACAACACCACACAGACAGCAACCTGAGTTCAGGGTCAAAACTGAAACTGTGAGGCGGGATCCGCCGCGCCACAGTGCCGCCTAAATGAATTGATTTCACTAAGTGAAATTAAATTAGTCTAGGATATTTTTCAAATTAAAGAAAGAAAATCCAAGTATCCGCATCCTGGGAATTGCATACTGTAGATGTAAACAAATCACATTAACTATGCTGGTGTTGATGTCCTATGCTGTTGCTGTGTACTTCGTTCTTTGTTGTTTACTTAAGCTGAGTTGTCCTGGTTTGCTGTGGGTTGACAGTTATAGGTTCTACCTTATACTGTAGCTAAATTATATTAGGTAAACATTTTTCATAAGTGTACTTAAAATATAACAGATCACATTTGTGAAATTTTAGACAAAAAACCTAGGACTTAAATATATTTTTATATTAAATATATATTTTGCTAAATATCTGGGAAAAGAAATTCGATTTAATAAGAAAACTTAGGGGAAAAAAGCTTTTTTTCATTACCTCACATTTGCTATTTCCTTTTTTGTTGTTTTTTCTCTTCAGTTTCTACCAAAATGGCAAGAGCTAAGTCAACCTGACACAATGTCAGAACCTTATCTTAGATTTTCTGCAGTGTCAATTATCCTTCTCAGGCACACTGAGAACGAAGTGAAGAAACTTACAATGTATCCGTGACTTTCAAAGATTCAGCAAAACATGTTCAATAAAGAGTCAATGCTTTTTGATGAATTTCTCTTAAAGCGTGGCTTTCACTTGAGGCCAGAGAACAGAGGTATTATTCCAGACATTTCCACAGCTATAATATGTCTGTTTGTTCTCTTTGCCAAGTAAAAGCTCAGAGCTCAGAGCTCGAGGTTTTGTGTGTGTGCGTATGTGAAATCAAAAATAGATTTCCTAAAGTCACTATAGAACAAACAATTTCAGTTTCCCAGGATCTCCAGCTGACTCCAACATCTTGAAGAACACAAGCTTTTCACAAGTCATCTAGGGCAAAAACACTTTTAGCTTACTTATAAGCAGAGGTGAAAGTAGCTTTAATTTCTTACCCGTACTGTGTAGCCAAAAGGCAAAGAGAATAAACAATAGAGGTGGTGGTCAGTTCTGGGAGTCTCATTTGCTTCTCTTTATGTCCACTTATTCCGCTTCAGAATAGCTGCAGCTAACTGTTCCACGCAATGACCTTTTTCAAAGTTTCGATAGGGATTTAGATTCAGCCTTTTGATAGAAACTAGTCTGATAAAGCGGTGAGGTGGGACATGAAGCAAGTTGGCGGAAGCTTCACTGGAGGAGAAAATAAATTATGAAGAAATAGTAAATTCTGTATTTTCTCTCCAGCTCTACATTTAAATTGCAGTTCAGAACATATTATTCCTATTTAACAATGCAACACCTTCAGTATAACATTCATTTTTAAAGGATGCAAGGATATCTATGTGCATTCTGTTATTGAAGGGCAAATCCTATACTTTCAGGTTTATGTATATAGTGGGATTTTTTTTTTGGTAGCCTGTTATTAAAGCCTGCTGTGACCGAAAATTACTCATCAGTCAGTGGTGGCCCATGTAGATGCCACAGCCGCACTGGCCAACAGCCTCCCCCTGTGAAGCATGTTGGTGGCAGTCACCCCTCAAAAGTCATCCAATTTAATCCACTGTTTGAAAAATCGACTTTTCAAGGTCTCCTAGCAGTAGGATGTCACAAATTTGGCCCATTACTACAAATCTAAGGAAACTGAAAGAACTGAACAAGATTATGATTCAAAGGAAGTTTATAGGGCAATAGCTAATGGAATATCATGAGAGCAACAATGTATAAACTATCTGTGAATTTTGCTTAAACAGTTTAATTTGATAAACCTTTGGGGATTATTAGTATATCCTGAATATATATTATTTATTACAGAGAAATTCTCTTTTTATTAGTGAATCCAATTATTCAATTGCACTACATACTATATTACCATCGAAATAGTGGTTTAAGTGCAAAATAACAAATACACTTCAACAACGGTCTACAACAAATCATATTGTGCACTTCAACAACCACAAATCATATTACAGTTTTTGAGCACATTTAAGGACATACATGACCTCTTAGACTCCCATGACTAGCTAGTGTCTTGCTGATTAATGTAGAGAAAGTAATGCCATCCCTCCCAACCAGACAATATGACTCATTTTATTCTCTCTCTCTCTCTCTCTCTCTCTTGGCTAATGGCCATGGATCTTGGTGGCATTCCCGGATACAAACTGAGATCGCACAGCATCAGAGCTTATGTAAAATTACAGAACCTTCCTTATAGCTTTGTGGCCGACTCCCTTGGATGGAGAATGCTACACTGACAGTGGCATTTGAAAGGTTTTTCCACCATGTTAAACTCTGACCTCTGTAGTGTCAGAAAGAAGTGAGTCTGTATCAATCTGAATGTGCTGCCATGATCTGGTGCTCAGATTCTAACCTACAGTAGTTAAATGAGAAGGGCGGAGTGCCACAATGCAAGAATGTTATTTCAATATTATTTATCATCAAGGACAATAGAAATAATTGTAGGAAGAATTCTTTCAGGAGCAAGCAGGAGTGGGAGTAAACCAGCGGTCCCACATAGACCTCTTCACTTCATACAATCTAATATCAAATTATAACACTCCATTAAAGTAAAATATTTTAGAACAAAAAAATAAATAAAAGCCTTGTATTACTGTGCGAATAACAGCAGTTGACACAGTTTATGGGTATTACATGGACACATATTAAGTAAGCTGTTACCTCGAAATCCATAAGCTCTTTTGTGATTCTTTACTGTGAAGTGTAACGGCATAATTCTTGCAAATATTGAGCACATCCTTTATATACAGAAACACATCGAATACTAAAAGGCTAAAAAAAAAAAAAACTTAAAGTGAGAGAGAGTGAGAGAGAGGGCATTACTGTCGTATCACATAAAAGGTACAACAAAACATTGTTTAGCTTCTCTAAAACCTTGCAAATATGGACACTATAAATATATAATAGTTCTAATAAAATAAATACAACGCAATTTCTGAAGGTGAGATGTTATTATATTAGCCTTGCATGTACAATCTATGGATGTGTGTGTGCTTTGTGTTTATGTGTCTGTGTGTGTGGGCACACCCATAGCAAAGAAACACCAAGATGAGATCTCAGGTTAATCTCTTCTTCGTCTCCTAGACGAAAATGAGCCATCTTTGAGACTTGAATAGGATTTAGATGTTTTCTTAATCTTCTCCAAGGCGTCTCAAATGTGCCTCATTTCTTTTAAATCTCAGAGATGGTTCATATTTGTCTTGTGTGCGACTCACATATGCAGAAATGAGCCGCCTTTGAGACTTGAATGAGATTTTGGCCATTTTCTGCATCTTCTCAAATGTGTCTCAAATATGGCTCATTACCTCTAAATATCAGAGATAGTTCATATTTGTCTTGTGTACGACTTACTGTACATAGTTTTTGTTTCCCCAAAGCAGTGTTTCCCACACATTTTGGGTTTTCTGACATGTTCTGACATGATCCTTTTAAATAATTTTGCTTAGTCATGTGTGTATAGTTAGTTAAAATTAAACGAAATTGAGTTCTTTATATTGAGGAATAAAATGTCAATCTATATTACATAATCCTGACTCATATACAGTATATTTATTACAACATAATACAATGAATGGCTAAAATGCTTTGGGGTTTAAGGGCTAGGTTTCTCTAACAAACAGTGCCATCTACACTAAAGAGTGTTTAGTACTGTTTTACATACATCCATTTACTCTTCATATACAGGTAGATGGAGGGGAGGGTTAGTAGGTTGGATCTCTAAAATGAAAATATGTAGATATGCTTTGTAAAGTGCTTTGTAATAGATACATATTTTATTTTAAAATCAATCCAATCCAACCACCAGTTATATTACTGTACAGCAGTGTTTTTCAACCACTGTGGCGCGGTACACTAGTGTGCCGTGAGAGATCATCAGGTTTGCCGTGGGAAATTATTCAATTTCACCTAATTGGTCTAAAACATACAGCTCATACAGCTCAACATCAATCTTTGGAAAGGACATGACTCTGCAGGAGCAGGAGGAACTAACTGAACTGAGACAAAATTGTGGTTTAAAGCTAAGGTTTGCTGATCTACCTTTAGACGGTTTTTGGTTGGCTGCTGCCAAGGCGTTCCCAATTCTGGCAAACAAAGCTATTTTGACACTGCTCCCATTTTCCACGACATACCTGTGAGAGCTGAGCTTCTCAACCCTGACTGCTATAAAAACTAAAAACAGAGAGAGACTAAGAGCTGTTGAGGAAGAGCTTCGTGTGTGTCTTTCTTCAATTCCTGCCAGGATATCAGGTCTGTGTTCATCCAAACAGGCCCAAGTTCCACACTGAGTAGGTAGAAATATGAAAGATCAAAAAGACTGTTTTCACTGAGTTTATTTGATTCCTATTCAAGACACTTTAATAAGAATGACTGTATATTGTTAATTGCACTTTTTATTTGAAAGAAGAAGAAATATGAAAGATAATAAAATACTTTTTTCTTTGTGTTTATTTGATTCCTGTTCAAGACACTTCGATAAGTAAGGCTGTATATGGTTAATATAGGCTACAGAGTTTAATTTTTTACAGTTTCGATTGTTGGTGTGCCTTGTGATTTTTTTTTTTCAATTAAAAATGTACCTTGGCTCAAAAAAGGTTGAAAAACACTGCTGTACAGTACACCCAAGTGTCCCTAGTTGATCAACATGGCTACAACTTTTACAAATGTGTACACCTTAATGAACAGGCAAATGGCAAACTTCCTTTACATTCTGTACAAATGTCATTCATTACCAGTAAAGAACTAAAATACAATATACAGAATATTTTTTTATCGAGAAGTGAAGCAATGAGATAATGTTTGTGTTCAGTGATTTCTGTATACACTTATCATTTAAGGCGAAACTTATTTTTGATTATACATTCATGAACAAATGTTCAACATTTTTTTCATGGCCAATATATATATTATAATAAATAAATAATTTCCCGCAATTTCTTCCACACGTGCTCCATGCCTGCAAATGTTTAAGTGGCCAGTGTGTTAGAGAAATGTGCAGCGCATCGCCAGGCCTTTGTCAGCAAAACACACTTTATCCATCATTCATCCAGACCTTTAGGTGCGCACCACCTACTTTGCCTGCCGCAGATCAAATGAAGACCAAGAAGACCGAGAGGGCGGTGAAGGTGGGTTTTTTTTTTTCGCGCCAAATTTAAAATTAATTATTATTGACGAGGAGTCAAAATGTTAAGTTAAAACCGCAGAGTCTGTGGTAAAAAAAAAAAAAAAAAAAAAAACCTGTGGTATACTTAGCTGAAATTTACACAGCTTACGTTTGTTCTTAAATTGCAAAAGGAATTCAAATGCTACCAGTGGGTGGTTTAGCATGTGGATTGTGTTAATGCACCACCTAAAATTCACCTACATAATCTATTTTTATTTCTACACCGTAACTCCTCTTTATTTCACTCTTCCCCGACATGCACCATCTCAACGTCTATGTAAAAAAGATACTGCCAAGCCACGCCCTGCCAGAGAACAGCAGAGCTGAGCAATAGCTCATGACATGGGGATCATCTTCTATGAGCTCACAATAACAGAGAAATCTGATTTGTTAAAGCTTTTCCCAATATCAATATGACAAAGGGGCATAAAGAGACCCATCTTTAATTCTAAAAATAACTGAAAAGTGAACTTTGCATAATATCTTTTATCGTAATAACCTTCCATTTAAGTTGGTAAAAACTATTATTCAAATGTACTGATTGTTTCACCTGGACATCAGATTTAACTTCCCAGCATGTGCCTTCTACCATATCTCAGAGTATTTATAAAGAATTAGTACCATCTCACCCTCGTTACTGTTCTGCCATCGTCCAACTGTTTAATGAAAAAAAACAAACAGCAGGGGTTTATTCTGAAAGAGAAAGACTGAAGGTCAAAATGGAAAACACAACCACCTTTAATTGCAATCTACTTAGTTGTGTGTGTCCCCATGAATTACTCGAAATGCAACATACCTTACTGATTGCTGCAATTCTTTTATTTTTATTATCTAATTGCTTTTCAATTTAATATAATCAAGGTAGCACGGCAATAAAATGTAGACTAATCACTGGCCAATCACAGCACTGATATGCAGAAGATTTGAAGATTTCAGAGTGTAGCTTTAGAGAAGTGTAGCTCAGACAATTCTCTTTCGTTAGCTGTTAAACCGTTTTTATTTCAAGTCAACTAAAACATTGCAGTACTGCAATTTTTTTCATTAAAATTTAAATAGTCACTAAGGTTAAAAGTGAAAGTGAAGTGATGAGTTGCTTTGAAAACTGCATTAACAATTTCTGCACTGTTTTTCTTTTCTTTTCTGCAGATGTATTTATAGTAATAATACTGATAACAGCATTGTGGATTTCTCTGCACAGAATGCTATGGTGGAAGTACCTTAAATTAATTTAATCAGATGATGATCTCTAAACATTTTTGTATAGGCTTTCTGACTAAGACCACATCCAGTTAGCTCTTAATGTTGCAACAATCTGTATTTGCACTTTATAATTCACATGAACAAATTGCATATTGAGAAACACTATTTCTTATATTTTAGGCATTTTTTAGACCCCCGTCCCCAATAATTATATTGATCTATTTAATATAGCCTATACATATTTTCCTTATTAATGGGTTAAATGTTGCATGCTAATTTACCCACATTGTGACCAGATACAAGGCATGCCAACCACACTTATGAATTAGGAAACTGTGCATGCCATAAACAACTTTAAAGAACTCAACACTATGTTTTCTAGCTAGCTATGTTTTTAATACTAAATTGTCTTGTGTTATTTACATCTTGTAAATGTACTTATAAAAAGCAATTAATTTTTTGGTTAATAAAATTCCTATGTTCCTTCTATGCTTGCAAGGCAACCCCCTGACATTTTTGGTCTATGATCTGCTAAGAATGCTTTAATGAAAATATGCATGTTATTTATTTTAATTAATAATAATTACAGACTACAGTTTTTGTCCTGCAATAAACCTCAGCCTTTGAAATAGATAACTAGTTTTTTTTTTTCTTAGGTAAAAGTGCAGATCTGGGGAGTAGCTGAGTGTAGATTGTTTTGGTAACCTGGACGATTTTAATGGCTTTGCACCCCCGGGCTCACATGTTCCCTCATGCTTGTTGATGGTAGAGCAGCGGGATGTTTTATGTCCCACAGTGTCCTCATGCCTGTGCTACCTACTGACTCTCCCTTTTTATTATGCTGCCATAGCTAAATCTGCTGGAGACTGTCCTTGCACTCTTATTACAATATACACACGTGGACAAAATTGTTGGTACCCTTCGGTCAATGAAAGAAAAACTCACAATGGTCACAGAAATAACTTTAATTTGACAAAGGTAATCATTTAAAAACATTCTATGAATGTTAACCAATGAAAGTCAGACATTGCTTTTCAACCATGCTTCAACGGAATTATTAAAAAAAATAAACTCATGGAACAGGCCTGGACAGAAATGATGGTACCCCTAGAAAATACTGAAAATAATGTGACCAAAGGGACATGTTAATTCAAGGTGTGTCCACTAAATAGCATCACAGGTGTCTACAATCTTGTAATCAGTCAGTGGGCCTATATATAGGGCTCCAGGTAGTCACTGTGTTGTTTGGTGACATGGTATGTACCATACTCAACATGGACCAGAGGAAGCGAAGGAAAGAGTTGTCTCAGGAGATTCGAAAGAAAATTATAGACAAGCATGTTAAAGATAATGGCTATAAGACCATTTCCAAGCAGCTAGATGTTCCTGTGACTACAGTTGCACATATTATTCAGAAATCTAAGATCCATGGGACTGTAGCCAACCTCCCTGGACGTGGCCGCAGGAGGAAAATTGATGACAAATCAAAGAGACAGATAATCCGAATGGTAACAAAAGGGAGATGGCCAAGGAGGACACCATTGTTGAAAACAATTCATAAAAAAGCCAGACTGGAATATGCCAAACTACATGTTGACAAGCCACAAAGCTTCTGGGAGAATGTCCTATGGACAGATGAGACAAAAATGGAACTTTTTGCCAAGGCACATCAGCTCTATGTTCACAGACGGAAAAATTAAGCATATCAAGAAAAGAACACTGTCCCTACTGTGAAACATGGAGGAGGCTCTGTTATGTTCTGGGGCTGCTTTGCTGCATCTGGCACAGAGTGTCTTGAATCTGTGCAGGGTACAATGAAATCTCAAAACTATCAAGGGATTCTAGAGAGAAATGTGCTGGCCAGTGTCAGAAAGCTGGGTCTCAGTCGCAGGTCATGGGTCTTGCAACAGGACAATGACCCAAAACACACAGCTAAAAACTCCCAAGAATGGCTAAGAGGAGAACATTGGACTATTCTAAAGAGGCCTTCTATGAGCCCTGACCTCAATCCTATTGAGCATCTTTGGAAGGAGCTGAAACTTGCTGTCTGGAAAAGGCACCCTTCAAACCGGAAACAACTGGAGCAGCTTGCTCATGAGGAGTGGGCCAAAATACCTGCAGAGAGGTGCAGAAGTCTCATTGACAGTTACAAGAATCGTTTGATTGCAGTGATTGCCTCAAAAGGTTGTGCAAAAAACTATTAAGTTAGGGGTACCGTCATTTTTGTCCAGGCCTGTTCCATGAGTTTATTTTTTTTAATAATTCCGTTGAAGCATGGTTGAAAAGCAATGTCTGACTTTCATTGGTTAACATTCATAGAATTCTTATTTATTATTACTTTTGTCAGATTAAAGTTATTTCTGTGACTATTGTGAGTTTTTCTTTCATTGACCGCAGGGTACCAACAATTTTGTCCACGTGTGTATATCCTTTTAGGTCACTGTATTTGCTTATCATCCCTAATAATCTGTTGTTTCTGTTCACCAAATTGCACGAGTCTGTGCTGCCCAGTCCGATGCCAGTTGCAGAATGTGACATCTTTTCTTGCTGTAGCTCTCCTCCACCTATGAACCTGTCTGCTTCTATTCCTCCTGTTTATTCAGCACTGAGCTATATTATGTTGAGCCATCAAAACATTTCATTATTTAAAGACTTGCCTTACGGCTGCAGTGAATATGGTCATATGGATACCACGGATCAACAGTTGTCCTGTGCTCATTCCAGAATTCCTCCTCACAATAGGATCAGACCA
Source organism: Clarias fuscus (assembly GCA_030347435.1). NCBI lineage: Eukaryota > Metazoa > Chordata > Actinopteri > Siluriformes > Clariidae > Clarias > Clarias fuscus. Next base: position 21,345,651 of record CM059206.1, on the reverse strand, counting down.
AATATTTCAAATCCCTTCAGCACACAGTACTGTTTGTCTTTTTTTTATATGACAGTCTACTAATGAATAAAATGACACAACCTGGTGTCACTCATAAAAGCTTCTGATTTATCCAGATTTCTGTAAAAGTCCTTTGTGAATTAGATACATCATTTAAAAGCGTCCATGTTAGATTTTACACTATGTTGTTACTCATCTGTATCTGCTAATTTCATTTGCTATTTTGTGTTACTCAGGTTCATAATCAGGAAACAAAAGAATTAACTTTTAGGCTTGGCCAAGTAAATCTGGAAAGGCCTTTCCACTGAATTGAATCAGAAAATATTACTGAAAGACAGTGCTGTGATTCTTTTTGCATATTTGTGATTCAGATCATTAATATTACACAAAGATAACTGTTACGATTTCCTACGCAGATGGTAGGTTAGCTCTAAGTGTCTAGGGGAGGTAGGAAACCGACATAAGAAAAAATAAAAAAAAAAGAATAAATATAAATATAGTAAACACCGTCACTAATTACAAAAATGAGGCAGACTCAAGACTGGCAATGAGCTTCGACAAACTTTAGTGAATGAAGCACAAAAACACACACCCAATAGCTCCGTAATTACAGTGGAGACCAAAAGTACAAACAGACATAAATTATATTTACAAAATATATACAACAGATAGCATAACAAATTCAACGGTGGGAGCCACGAGCAGAGCTTAAAGCAAATAAATAAATAAAACAAAACACCTTCTAACTAAAGCGCGGCAGTCAGTCTTACCTAACAAACAAAACGAAAACAAAACTAGGGCGTAAGATGCCCGCTAACTACTCTGGCTAACCAAAACATAAATACAACAAATAGCTCTCGCTCCTAACTAGTGTGCCTAAACAGCGCTATCTTCTACGTGCTGCTTATGTACACCCTAGGGCCTACTAACCTTGACTCCACACCGCGAATTGGAGATACGTCCACGAACTCACGCTGGGCGTAGACAAACAAAAACACACCCAGCTAGTACTTTAGCGTACCAAATCACCGCCCCAATGTTCGCAATACCCCCAAGTAATTTAATTCAGAATCGCCGTAACAATATGCATGTATGAAAGAAGCCGCGCCTCTGGCTGCGTCACTTACCTGATGGTTTCATTTATTAAGGGGAAAAAAAAAAGCTGTCCAATCCTGCCTGGGCCTATGTGAAAAAGTAATTGCCCCTAAACACAATAACTGGTTGTGTCATCTTTGGGGGCAACAACTGAACAACAAAAGTGTTTGCTATTACTGCCAATGAGTGCTTCAAATCTCTGTGGAGGAATTTTGGCCCAGTCTTCTTTGCAGATTTTAATTCAGACACAATGGAGTGGTTTTGGGCATGAATAGCCTCAGCATCAAGGTCATGCCACAGTATCTCAATCGGAAAGTCCAGGCTTTGACTAGGCCATTACAAAACCCTATTTTGTAAATTTTTATTCCACATTCTATTTTTTTTTTCTTCATTCAGAGGCATTTAGAATTGGACTTGCTGGTGTGTTTCAGACCACTGCCCTGCTGCATAACCCAAGTGCCCTTGAGCTTGAGGTCATGAACTGATGGCTGGACATTCTCCTTCGGGATTTTTTGGTAGAGTGAGGAATTCATGGGTCCTTCAATTATGGCAAGTAGTGCAGGTCATGAAGTAGCAAAGCAGCCCCAGAACACTCCCATGGATGCCATTTTGTCCAGTATATTTTTTATTGTTGAATCATGAACACTGACCTTAACTGAGGCAAGTGAGTCTCACAGTTTTTCAGATGTTGTTCTAGATTCTGGATGAGTCGTTGTTGTGCTCCTGGAATAATTGTGCTAGACCGGCCACTCCTTAGAAGGTTTACCACTGTTCCAAGCTTTCTCCATTTATGAATAACTGCTCTCACCATGATTTGCCTTAGAAATGGCTTTGTAACCTTTTCTAGAAATTGACACGTCAATTACTATGTTTCTCATCTGCTCTTGAATTTATTTACATCGCAGCATGATGATATGTTTTGAGATCTTTTAGCATGCTTCATTTTGCTTCACATATGACACGTTTCATATACGTGATTTCTTGATTCAACAGGTCTGGCAGTAATCAGGCCTGGGTGTGGCACATGAAATTGTATTAAGCTTTACAAAAAATATTATATAATATAATAAATGAAACCAAAATGTAAAAACTCCATTTAAAACATTGTGTATTTACTCTGATTATCTAATTAGTTTGATCTAAATTATTTAAGTGACAAATATGCAAAATAGAAAAATCAAGAATGGGGCAAATACACAGCACTGTAGGATTACCATAAACGTCATAATTACCATGCTATAATTTATTGCAGAGCACAGCTCACAGCAGCAGTGTAACACACACACACACACACACACACACACACACACACACACACACACACACACACACACACACACACACACACACACACAAAACATAGTGCTGGGAGCAGACTTGATTTCACATGGTTGAATTTCCAAAAAGGCAAAGGCAGAAAAACAGATGTCCTTGGTTTGAAGATTAGAAAAAGAAACTAAAATGTACAGTTCCTAAAAATACATGTGTAATGCACTACACTCAGGGGGTTCAGTTTATCCTCATATAATAGACCAAATTATTTCTGTTGTTGAAGTTAACACGACTGCAGCCAGGAACATTTTTCAACACCTGGGCAATTTGGCAATTTAAGATCACAGGTTACATCACATTAGCTATGTTCACATTACACGTCAAATAGCTAAATTCAGATCGGATTTGCATTTCATGACAGTTCACAAATAATTACAAGTTAATTTTATCCGAATCTAAAGTGGACATGCACACATCGATACGTCTTTGCTCGTGCCTTCTTGTTTAAAACACTTCATATTTCTGGCAACCATTCATTCATTTGCAATAATGGATGTGATTTTAGTACAAATATGCTTGTCAAGGTCGTCAAGCTAAATTCGTTGAAGGAGGATAGCCAGACGGCTTGCATTAGCTGTTTTAGCAATGTGAACATAGTAATTGATAAAAAAAAAAATTGTTTTCTCTTCGACCCACCATGTCCAGATGCTTCAGATGATTTTCTGGATGGCCAATTCAGATTATTATTACAATTGTAATCATGTAGTTCACTTGATTCAGCAGGCAGATTTTTTTTTAAGCTGCAGCATCTGCTTCTGAGAGTGTGAGGCTTCAGGGGAGTGACAAATGCTGTATGCATTGTAGCAGCATCTAATGTTACAGGCTACAATAAATGTCATATTTGTTATACTGTACAGTATAGTGCACCTAGAGTTCCACACAGTTTAAAGTGGCCACAAGATATTAACATGAGCAGGCGGTGTAGGCTATTTTTTTTCTTCCTCTCCTAATTCACTATTTTTCCAATAATGCCAATGATTTTGCAAATTGATGAATATTGCTGTATTCTCCTGTTAAAAAAAAAAAAAAAACATGTCCATGGCTTGAAGGACAAGCTAACCACACACTCATCTGCTGTTGTTACAGTTCACATAAAGCAATGTAAATGATATTTTTTTTTCACATCAGTCCTTCAATCAAGCTATCTCGTCTGATTTTCTCTATGCAAAATAAATACATGCATACATACATGCATACATACATTGTCTCCAATGTTATGCCTATGGCAAGCAGTATTGTATTGGTAACTTAAAGGAACCCATATGCTTCATGATGTCATTTGAATACTGTTATGCATGTTTTTGAATTCTATATTTAAGTCATTTAAGCGTGTACAAAAAAAACTAACAATAAAAAATAGACCTAAACTAAATTGTAAACTAAAATGTATTACACCCAGCATTGCCTAAGCAGTGCCTAATTCTAGCCTCCACGTTTCAGTCCACCTTAGCAGAGGTATTTGAAAAATAAAATGCATCAAAGGCACTAAGCCTTTAAGGCTGGATGTGTGTACCCCTGGTGGAGACTATTCTTTTCTTTACAAGGTTTTTTTGTACTTGAGAAAACCAACAAAAAAAAGGATTTATTCAATAACTGCGAGCTGCTGAAGTGATATTCTGTAGGCCTAATACAATATCAGAGCCATGCACATGCAACATTTATTAGCCTAGACAAATGTCTTAAGAAATCAGTGCGATCACAGCCATGCACATCTCAGTGAATTATTGAGAAATAATTCCTCAACCAGCACTCGGCTTCCATATTGATACATTTGAATCACTCCATTCCATGTGACATTACTGATCATATTAAAGGGTGAGTCAGCAGTGCAAAATGAAAACAGCCTGAGTACTGAATGGTACATAATAACAGGTATGTCATAGGGTATTACATTTCAGGCCTTGTATTACACTGTAGTCACACTGCTAGGTATGTTACGATATAATATACATCAACAGAGCTTTAAAGAACAGCCTTTATGATACAGCAGATAAAAATACCTCACTGTAACTGTTATCCTGCACGCTTGCTCTTTCAGATTCCAGGGTAGATATGGAAAAACCACCCTGGTTGTTAAGAGAGCGCAGAGATTCATGGCTGCTCATATGCATGCAGGACCTGCAGAATGCACTAACCAATTATTATCATTTCACTATAATTATGATATTTAATTAAATTATTAAAAGACATTTTGTTTTTAAAAGGTACATCATATTGAATTGTATATTTCGATATAAGGCTCTTTATTCATTGTAATTACCAAAAAATACTGCATATACAGTAATATCTGAGATGTACAGTAAGACACATTTAAACACTACCTCCTCAAAAGAAAAGTAGCTTCTTCTTTATCTCAGAGTGCTGCCTTGTTCAGTTTATGGGACCAGTTGGACTTTCAGGTAGGTTGCAATGCTGATGGCCAGTAAAAGGTGGGCCAAAGTGTAACACATGTCCACACCGTTGTCTTCTTCTTTGAACCCTAGGAGATGACTGGAAGAGCGGGTTCGTCTCTTACGCTGCTGTGGGGCAGTCGCATTTCTGATTCCAGTAATAATACGCTTGAACTACTGGTGATCAGTGGCGAAATTACTGGCTTTGTGAACGATGAGTCACAGGTCCCTCAAGTTGTCTTGGAGTTGCTTGAGCCATGTTTTCTTTGGTGTAGCATGTTGAACTCTCCACTTTTGTGGTCATTCGTTCAAAAGAATTTTGTAAGGCAGCCGGCTGATGTTCATTCTGCAAATATACAGTAAACGAACCATCACAATCTCTGGTTATGGAGATGGTCTTCAAATGTTGCTTGTTTACAACTGTCCCATGTGAATTTGTTGCATATGCGAAACTACTTGGGTCTAATGCAGGCAAGCACTTCTGGAAAACCTGGAGTTTGTTCAGATCAGGCGGCTTGAGCATCGTCCATGATTCAGATCCATAAACAAGAATTGGCCGGATCAGCCTTCAGAAGAGGAGGATTTTAGTCTTGAATGTGATGTTGGCTTTCTTCCAGAGACACCACTTAAGCGAGGCGAATGCTGCTGTTGCCTGACCAGTCCTGCTGTGTAGTTCAGTGGCAGATTCTACTTTCATCTCTTGAACCAGTGACCCCAGATACTTGAATTCTAGAACCTGTTTGATGTGCATGCGATTGAGGTGCACATTGGCCCGTGATCTGTCTGTTGTCAAGACTTTGGTCTTATACACATTGATCTTCAGGCCATACGATAGGTGATATGGGTGATGACATGAAGTGTGTTAGTTGCCTCGGCAAATATGATGCTGTTATAGACGAACATCAAATCAGTTGAAGTTGCTCTCGTTGTACCTGATTCCATGATTAAAGCTGGAATGCTCTTCTCATCCAGTTAAGCCATTGTATAATGTTTGGAGAAGTTAGATGATTGCGTAAGTGTACGGTATTAGGAACAGTAGCAAAAACTGCCACTCAGGGTTTTGGGTGGCCTAGAGCCAACCCCAAAGGACTTGGGGCACTAGGTGCGCACACACACACACGCACACACACACACACACACACACACACACACTCTCTCTCTCTCTCTCTCTCTCTCTCTCTTTCTCTCTCTCTCTCTCACAGGCTATTTGGAAACACAAATTGGACTCACACACTCACACACAGACAATTTGGAAACACAAATTGGATTAATCTAAATGTCTTTAGACTGTGGAAAGAAACCAGAGAACTTGTTGGAAACCATCAAACACAGGGAGAACATGCAAACTCCACGCACACAGACCAAAGGCAAGAATAGAACCCTCAACACTGGATGTGTAAGGCCACAGTGCTAACCGCAGTAGACAAAAACACATAGCTCCATGTTCCCTCTCGCTCTCAGATCTGCCTCTTCTCTCCACCTTTCTGTGCCTTCTGCTCGTCTCTACACCAAGGGACAGAGGGCTTTCTGTTACTCTGCTCCTCGGCTCTGGAACTCTTTACCGCCAGAAATCCGCAACATTGATTCACTGTCTCTCTTTAAATCCAAACTCAAATCTTACCTGTTTAATCTTGCTTACCCACCTTAAATCCTTCCTGCCCTCTCTCATGCACAGTTTCTCTTGGTATTTAATTTTGTTTTGTTGCTGGTATATTTTGTTTGTATTTTGTTTTGTTTTGTTTCTATGTGCCTTTATGTAACTTTTGTACTTTTTGTGTCCTTGGGAGTTTGAAAGGCGCTTATAAATAAAATGTAGTATTATTATATCATTATTATAGCATATTCACTTCAGGCTAAACAAATAACCATGGTCTTGCCTTACAGAATTTCAAAACATGTAGAGCTACAGAGAGCTATGTGTCTTTGCTTTGCAACTAGCTAACAGTTGAATGTCAAAGGAGCAGCTCTTTAATTCAGACACTGCTAATAAATAAATAAATGAATGAATAAACAAATATTAGTGAAATCTTGTCCAAGGTTTAACATTTACCCTTCAATTCTAATATAGCTTATTTATGTGAAGATGTGTGTATTGTTCCATCCTATTACATAACTGTTAATTCTATGTTATGTTGTTACACAGTCTGGTTAAAGCTGATACCTGTTGTATGAATCAAAATATGACTTGAACTCATTTTTCAAAGTATGTAGAGGGTTTAAATGGATGAATAGCAGTAAACTTATTGATAGGTTTCCTCTTGGTTTATGTTCCTGCTTATGATTATTAAGTACTTTAAGCAAGAAAGAACACTTTGGCTGCATTTTTTCAAGAATAAGCCTAAGATAAGATTTAATGAGTGTAAAGCTGCTCGTTTTACCCCTATTAATTTAAGCTGACGTATAAATGTAGTTAACAAAACGGCTAATTTAGCAGCTAATTCTTTATGCTCTATACTACTTTAACTCACACATAAAGTTTTGCATTATTCTGGAATTAACTTAGCTGCCTCAGTTCTTTTATGAACTTAGATGCCACTATTCTCTATAGGAAATAAAAGAAAAGAAAAGAAAGAAAATAGCAATTTTATTTCAGCAACAACTTTTTTCCAACATAAAATAAGCTTGTACTGGACTGACTGAACATGAATAAAATTTCCCTGGTAGTAAAGTTCCATTCTTTTCAGTGGCACAGGACTCACATGAAAGAAGGATGCCAGTGGCGGTTAATTCCACTAGTATTGAGCGCATAAATTAACATACCTTTCAGAAGTTGCCGCATTTCTGTATTGTAACTCCTTTTTTAATTGATATTAGGGAGTATTCACAAGATATAAGCCATAATCATCAAAATGAACACACAAAAAATGCTTGAAATATTTTACGTTACATCTTATGAATCTAGATTAAATGAGTTTTACTCTTTCACAATAGTCTAATTTTCTAATATTCAAATTCATATGTAATCTTCTTTCTGGTTTATCTGTGGGGAAAAAAATGACTGTTTTATCTTTCTTCTTTCCACTATCATTATTTCCTTCTCTCCAATCCCACCCACATAAGAATAACTGCATCATTCTCTTACACTTGACACTTTATTTTCGGGGTAGGATTCCAGTTCTGAAGTGTCCCACTATATCTTACACCATGTATCCTACATTTAGCTAGTACAGATGTGGACTTGGAAAATAATTACATAGCTGATGGCAGTGTCCCTACCATGTGATAAAATGTATCCCACCATTTGTTCTACTAAAATGCAATTTCACTCAAAGTGAGAAAGAGGTAGTAAAATGTATGATTGTCATAGAAAATTTCAGGGTAATATTACACAGTATGATACAGCTATTGCTTCGTACCCCTGAAGGGTTATGGAGATTGTTCTCATTCAACACCTAGTGAAATATGTTTGGATAATATTCATTCTCTGGGATTCCTAATGGGAACTACATTTGAATTGTGTATTGGCTTAAAGGAAATAAATGCCACCTTTAGGATATGAGTTTGTCTGTTTTGACTTTGCTCATCGTTGTTTTCCAAGACTATAAGAAGTATAATACATTTGCTGCAAAACTGTATCTTATTACTTCGGCTCGCACTAAATTGCGGTTTAATTTCACGGTGCTTAAATATTTCCTGGCTTCCAAATTGATTTGTCTTTCTCATTGTTGAATGTAATTCGCTACTTTCTAATCAAATTCGCAACCCCCCCAACACACACACACACATACTGTAGTAGCGCAAAGGCCTAAGACAGTTATTTTACTAAATAACCGCATCACTGCACTCATACTGTAGTGTGTGTATGTGTCTTGTTTTTAACGAGGAGAAAACTAACAAAGGTACTAAGAAATATGTTCATGATGAAAGAGCCTGATTGGTCGAGAGACCTCATGGAAACCTTTTCTTCACTGAAAATACATTTAAATTTCCTATCAAAGTATATATCCAAAGTATTCAAAAACTGTATAATTAACATGTAATGTTAAGAAACAATCCTGCCATATGCAACAATTTAACATGTAAGTACTGTATGTTAGTGCAGGGTCAAGAGTGCAGACGAGAAGTTCAGCTCTGATTCAGGATCATTACTGTATGTCCAAGTTTACATATTTATTCAGCTCAGCCGCATGTTTTAACCGTACTAAATAATGAATAGAAACGTACTGTACAGTATGATAAATAATGAATAGTTTGCATCAGGTTTGATTCAGCAAGGCCCTTGCTGGACTATTTTAGTAGAATTTTAGATCTTTACTTACTTAAATTATCCTCTTTTCCAAGTTGTAGTGTTGTCAAAGCAAGAACCTATGCACTTTTTCCATTTGATATGGGAAAGCATGCCTAGAGGGAGCTTTAATGAAGGTTGGGTCCTGTTACTTTTGTCTTAAAGCTTTGTGACAACAGAATTCTTTGGCAATTGGCAGAAAACATCTGCTGAGTTGTCAATCAAACTGAATTTGTAGTCTCGCCGAGAGATCCCAATGTCTTTAGAGGCTTGGAAGTTTGAAACACAGCAACAAATAAATGACATCACACAGAAATATTTACAGTCAGGCTTCTAGGGACTCCACTGTCCATGCAGTTACTCATGGTTGAGCCTTTTAGGCATAAGACTCTCACTATGCGTACAGTAACAGACATAACATTTCTACTTTAATTGGAATGTTTGCTTCTGGTTTGTCCTCTGTAAATCCCCCCCCCCCCCCCCCCCCCCTTTACATCATACTGTATGTTTCTATGTATTTTTACATACCTTAGGACCATTTGTGGTGCTCTTAGTTGCACTAAAGTAAAGAAAATCTACTAATGGTTGCTGGAACCTGAGCATTATTTTTACCAGCCAGTCCTGGGAAGGGTTCCTTTCAACAGTAGGACTAAGAACAATACAGTATAGTTCAAAAGACTGACACTTACCATCCTCGCGGGACTTCTGGATGAAAGCATCCACCCCGCTTTCACCATAATTTCCCTCGGATGCTACAGTAGAGACATAGTTCCACCCCATGTGTCGCACAATGTCCACCATGGCCTGGGCCTGATACGTGTCTGGAGGAACCACCCGAGAGAAGAAATCATAGCGTGTGTTGTCACTCAGCTCCGGTGCTGTAGAAGCATAGCTCACTTGAGGGATCTGTTAGAGGTGAGAGCAGAGATTCACAACCTCACTCGGTGTCTTAAATATACTTTTTTTCCCCACAAACCCCACCCCAAGTCCCCCAACATAACTCAACCTGCAAGGCACCTCATTAAGACAGAGAGATTTCTTTTATTGCATTAAAGACTCAGTAGGGTAGAAAAAAAAAAAAAAAAAAAAAAATATATATATATATATATATATATATATATATATATATATATATATATATATATATATGTGTGTACAAAGTCTTGACGTCTTAGTCAGTATTAGGACACGGTAAGGTTTTTTGGTTTTATTTGCCTTACAAAATGTTGTACTTGACCCTGTTAGCTTCACCAAGGATTTTATTTTGGGAGGTGTCTTGCATTTTTACCACCTCCCGTGTCTAAGAAGGAAAAAGTTACACTTGCTTGTCATGACTATCACCTCAGTGTTTAAGTAGCAGATTTAAAATGGCAACATGATTTCACACTAACTCTGACGTCATCGTTCTTGCCACAATGCGCCAACAGATGTACTATGCACAACATATGTATATCTGCACAGCTCCAGGCAGAGCATCAGTTCCAATATGCACTGGCCAGTTGTGTCAGGTTTAATATCTTTTTGCATTACTCACCGAAGAGAAAACCAACTCTCAGGACATTGAACGTGACAACTGCAGGTGGACTTGCCGAACGGAGTAACAAGGGCACAATCAGGGTATCTTTATGACAATTTCTGTCAAATTGTTTACAGACTTTTTTTCCCCTCTTTTATACAAAATGCTATTTTCGGGTTAAAAAAAAAAAACAGAAAATTTACATGCTAAGTTATAAATTACATTTATTTCAGTCACATTGACTTCCATACCTCAAGCCATACCCACCTCTTACAATGTGAACAGAACTGAATTTATTATGGATGCTTGACCATTTCTTATCTCTGCTCTTTCCCTTTTTTATGGTTAGCCATGAGGTAAAATATATGGCAGGGGTGACCAAATGACAACCTGCAGTTTCTGCTAAGTGAACCAAAAAAAATGTGGAACAAAAAAAATGTTCCATGTCCACTGTGTGTTTCCATCCATTGTGTAGCATTTAACACCTGCTGGAAAGAGTATTTTCCTTCAACCTCGAGGTAAGTTAGGCTTCCAATCTTTTCTGATAAATCCTGCATTCTGCGTTATTATTGGCTAGAAGAATTCAGTTGCTTTAGTTGTACCTATGACTGGTTAGATGCTTTACTACATATGAAATGAAGAGCCAATCAGTTCTCCATCCTCGAACAGAGACCAGCAGATAAACGTCAAGACTAGTGTCAAAGCGTTGTTCTGACAGAGTCTATCGATCAGGAATGGAAGCAAAATTTGTGTACCCTAATATTTATATTAATGTCCCCTAATATTACTCCCATAAGGGGCAACTGTGCAGAAAGAATATATTTAATCCAACAAGAGAGAAGGGAACAGATTAAGTGTTTAAATGGCTAATATTATCTCCTGAATTATCATACTACAGTATAGCTTTACGCCACTCTTCTTCCTCAGATTGAGTCAGAATGTTCTGACTGAGGTGTTTACATGATGCATTTTTATTCCAATTGAGCTATTATTCCCATTATTAGAGGAAAACTAAGGTCCATGAAAAGGCACCGAATGTCCAGTACCAGAACAGGTAAACATACAGTAAAAATGCAGACCATAATTAAGCATCTTTAGTTGTTTTACATCAAAGACTATGGCAGTATAGTGGCTTAGTGGTTAGCACCGTCGCCTTGTACCTCCAGATCCTGGGTTCAATTCAAACATTGGGTCTGTGTGCACAGAATTTTCACACGTGGACAAAAGTGTTGGTACCCTTTGGTCAATGAAAGAAAAACTCACAATGGTCACATAAATAACTTTAATCTGACAAAAGTAATAATTTAAAAAAATGCTATGAATGTTAACCAATGAAAGTCAGACATTGCTTTTCAACCATGCTTCAACAGAATTATTTAAAAAAATAAACTCAACAGGCCAACACGTCAACAGGCCTGGACAAAAATGATGGTACCCCTAGAAAATACTGAAAATAATGTGACCAAAGGGACAAGGTGTGTCCACTAATTACTATCACAGGTGTCTACAATCTATAATCAGTCAGTGGGCCTATATATAGGGCTCCAGGTAGACACTGTGTTGTTTGGTGACATGGTATGTACCACATTCAACATGGACCAGAGGAAGCGAAGGAAAGAGTTGTCTCAGGAGATTCAAAAGAAAATTATAGACAAGCATGTTAAAGGTAAAGGCTATAAGACCATTTCCAAGCAGCTAGATGTTCCTGTGACTACAGTTGCACATATTATTCAGAAATTTAAGATCCATGGGACTGTAGCCAACCTCCCTGGACGTGGCCGCACGAGGAAAATTGATGACAAATCAAAGAGGCGGATAATCTGAATGGTAACAAAAAAGCCCAGAAAGACTTCTAAAGAGATCCAAGGTGAACTTCATGCTCAAGGAACATCAGTGTCAGATCGCACCATCCGTCATTGTTTGAGCTAAAGTGGACTACATGGGAGACGACCAAGGAGGACACCATTGTTGAAAACAAATCATAAAAAAGCCGGACTGGAATATGCCAAACTACATGTTGACAAGCCACAAAGCTTCTGGGAGAATGTCCTATGGACAGATGAGACAAAAATGGAACTTTTTGCCAAGGCACATCAGCTCTATGTTCACAGATGGAAAAATGAAGCATATCAAGAAAAGAACACTGTCCCTACAGTGAAACATGGAGGAGGCTCTGTCATGTTCTGGAGCTGCTTTGCTGCATCTGGCACAGGGTGTCTTGAATCTGTGCAGGGTACAATGAAATCTCAAGACTATCAAGGGATTCTAGAGAGAAATGTGCTGGCCAGTGTCAGAAAGCTGGGTCTCAGTCGCAGGTCATGGGTCTTGCAACAGGACAATGACCCAAAACACACAGCTAAAAACACCCAAGAACGGCTAAGAGGAAAACATTGGACTATTCTAAAGTGGCCTTCTATGAGCCCTGACCTCAATCCTATTGAGCATCTTTGGAAGGAGCTGAAACAACTGGAGCAGCTTGCTCATGAGGAGTGAGCCAAAATACCTGCAGAGAGGTGCAGAAGTCTCATTGACAGTTACAGAAATCGTTTGATTGCAGTGATTACCTCAAAAGGTTGTGCAACAAACTATTAAGTTAGGGGTACCATCATTTTTGTCCAGGCCTGTTCCATGAACTTTAATGAGTTAATTTTTTTTTATAATTCCGTTGAAGCATGGTTGAAAAGCAATGTCTGACTTTCACTGATTAACATTCATAGAATTCTTATTTATTATTACTTTTGTCAGATTAAAGTTATTTCTGTGACCATTGAATTTTTCTTTTATTGACTGAAGGGTACCAACAATTTTGTCCACGTGTTGGACTACAGACATTCCTGGATGGAGGGATGGATGGATAAACCAGTATGGCTTTTCAGATCCTCAGTTTATCGCAAAGTATTAATTTATTCAAAGTATTCATTTATTCTTCTTATTCTTCCTTATCCACAGTGAAAAACTTACAGTAGTGTGAAGCATCAGTGTGAAACAAAACATACCCGCTTTGAAGTGTTTTATTTCTAGCCATAAATTAATCATCAGTGGTTAAACATAAAACGAAAATTGCTGCTGTTTTGTCGTAGTTGCTCATCTGTAGATCCGTAAGCAAAGTACTTTATGTAACTGGACTTTTACACCATTAAGCAAATATTACTGAGATAAAGCATATGATCTCTGTGCACTCTCCTGCTCAGAGCTTAACACTTGTTACACATGCAAGCCTCATTTTACGCTTTTTAATCATAACTTAAAGGGCACTTAATTATAACAGCTACCTTTAAAATAAATGACTTGCAAATGCTTCAACCGTGTCTGGATTTGCATAAATGCATATAATTCATTTATCCTGTGACCGGAGAACATTATAAACATGACTGTTTAAATGAGCTAATAACATTAATGCTTATCAGTAGTATTATAACAGTCAAGCAGGAGCACTCGCTAGAGCGCTTACGTTTCCTGAACTATACATGATAAATGCAGTATCTCTCACTTACGCATGCGTTCTAACTGCTCACAGTTCACAGCTGGAGCTGGTGGCTGCTTGCAGGCATGGAGAGGCTTGTGGATAAACTAATTTGAAACAAATATGGCTCTTCCATATCTAACAGTGCTTCTCAACTGTTATCAGCTGTTGTTTACTCTGATAGGAGATGCAATTTTCACATCTGTTACTGTCAAGCTAAGTGGAGCAGCAAATGGCTGAGCTGCAAGGACAGGATGACAAAAAAACACTGTGTAATTATTGAACGAAGCAGATCGGTCCTGTGCTAGGAACAGGTATTAGACTGGAGAACGGTGTTATAGAGAACGGTTCACATGCAGTTACATAAGCAAGCTGCCAATTTTCATTTAATAAAAATAAATGACTGCATACTGTATAATGGTTTAGGGAAAAGACTCCTTCTGTATTTAGAACCATCAGTGTATTCAGCGCTCCTCCTCAGCTTTTAAATGTTTTATATTTATTTATAAAAATCATCTGGCAGCTTCCAGATGCTGTAAAAATTATGTAGGACAGATTATACCAAATTTAAATTGTTTGAGAGCCATCATTCAAGTTTTCAGTAATTACTGTCTAAACAGTCATACATTTACACCTCATACATTTACAACGCTCACCCAACCCCCCCTCCCACACACACACACACACACACACACACACACACACACACACACAAACACACACACACACACCCTTTTCTCATGAAGGCATTCATATAGAGACTATATTTCTCTGACTTCCAGCTGTGAAGCAATGAAATAAAAAATGTCAGTCTATCGGGTTGGCTGATGAGGTATACAATGAGTGACAGAAAGTGAGACATCTCCCTTTGCCAGCAGCTAACCTATCTACAGAGCTGGAAGAAAAGATTGCACATTTTGGTGTTGCACAGGACTCGCTCGATCTAATGGTAACCTGCATCATTTAATTTGATGGATTTAATCTAATTGGGTTCATTTACACCAGATATGAAAACAGCAGCGAGTAAATGTTATATTTTAAAACTCTAAACCAGTTAGCCCAAGCATTGAGATCATACCTTATCCTGTACACACGCACACACGCACACACACACACACACACACACACACACACACACACACACACACACACACACACACAGGGCACTTTTTCTACATTTGTATAGTTATTTCCTAATCAGCCAATCATGTGCCAGCAGGGCACACATAAACGCATAAAGATATGGCCCAGTAACTTTTGGTAATGTTCACATCAACCATCAGCATGGGGAAAATGTGATCTCAGTGATTCGGACCGTGGCGTGATTCTTGGTGCCAGACTTGTTTAAGTATTTCTACTGCTGATCCAATGAGATTTTCATGCACGACAGTCTCTAAAGGTTTCTCAAAATGGTGCAATAAAGAAAAAATCATCCAGTGAGTAGCAGTGCTCTGGGCGTAAACGCCTTGCTGATGAGAGAGATTGATGCAGAATAGCCAGACTGATTCGAGCTGACAAAAGGGCTACAGAACCTCAAATAACCACTCTTTTCAACTGTGGTGAGCAGAAAAGCACCTCAAACTGCACAACACACTGAACCTTTACAAAGGCCAGGTTTTACTTCTGTCAGGCAAGAACAGAAAGCTGATGCAGTGTGCAGAGGCTCACCAAAACTAGACCGGTCTAATGAACTATACCTAATCATGCTGAGGCACACACACATATGGTAGGGTTAGAAGCTAGTATCATAGTGGCATATGTCAAAAGCTCAGACTGGTGAAGGTGATGTAATTGTGTGATGAATGATTTACATTAACACCAATCAATAATCGCTTGAATGCCACAGCCTGTTTCGGTATTGTTGTTAAGAATGTGCATTTCCTCGATGGCCACAATTTAAAATGTTCACAAGGCTGCAGTACTTCCAGCATTATAATGCACCATGTCACAAAGCAAAAGTTCTCTCATACAGGTTACATGAACATGACAATGAGTTCAGTGATCTTCAGTGGCTTTCCCAGTTACCAGATCTGAATCCAGTGGAACAACTTTGAGATGTGGTACAACTGGGGAGTCGCAGCATGAAAGTGCACATGAGAAATCTAGAAGAATTTTGTGATGCAATCATTTCAACATGGAGCCGGCTCGTAAAATAATGCTTCCAATATCTTGTGGAATCTATGCCATGAAGATATGAGGATTTTTTGAGCGCAATGAAGGATCTATTGTTTATTAGCATAGTGTTTAATGCGTGGGTGTATGTACAGTATACACATAATGTATAGATAGACAGACAGACAGACAGATAGATAGACAGACAGATAGACAGACAGACAGATAGATAGATAGATAGATAGATAGATAGATAGATAGATAGGTGGGTAGGTAGATAGGTATGCCAAGACAGCAAGAGTTAAGTTTCACAATATGCATTAGCTTTCTCATTGATATTTCTATCATTTGTCCTTGACCTTTAAAGATTTATCGTTCCATACTGTCTGGAAATGATGTCTAGTCATGCTTCCCTCATTTAATATCTTGGGAGAAAGTGTCATCACTCAGCTCCCTTATAGTGTTTCCATCTCTCCTGCAACAACCGCATAATAGAAACTAAACACCTGGTGTGGTGAATTAAATTTGAATTTGACTCCTGGTCCAAGCTTGGCTCTTGCTGCATTGGCAAACAGGACTTTCATGAAATAACGTAAATCTCTTTTCACAAATCTTCTAAGACATGAAGACTAGCACCTTATTCTGTGGTGGATGTGTGGTATCAGAAGTAATGTGTAGGGGTTACACAGGGCAGGAGGGGACGATAAGTCATTGTCAATTCATTATCTCCTCTGAGCAGCATGCTTTCTGTCAGAGGCTGAGGAGCTGGAGTGCAGCTTATCCAGTGTCAGAGTCAAAGAGGAGTTTGGATATAATCACCACAGTGGACTCTAGCCAAGCAAGTAGGCTCAACAAAATCAGCTCTGGCTATTGATTTATTAGTCACACTCATGTGTTAGACAGCAAACAATCATTACCTGGCACAAACTGTGCTTAATTATTTTGGGCAGTCTATGTTATCAATTGTCCTAGTTTACAAAAGCCTTATTTACTTAGACCACCACTTACTCCTCGTTAAAGTTGATCCACTATAAACATGCAAAATAATATGCCATCGTCATCTTCATTATTATCATCTAGTAATTGTCAGACAATGGAGATAGTATCAGTTGAGAGAAGAAAACGACTTAAATAACACAAAATACCCATTTATCAGATGTACAGTATATCAGTAATCAGTTATTCAGCCGATGATAGTTAGTTCTGCTCTGACTTAAAAGCAATAGATTTGCTGCAGTCTTGAAAAAGATCCAGTAAGGTGCTACAGTATAATAGAGTCGGGAAAAAAAAAAAAAGATCCCTTTTAGATTTTGTAAGTTTGCCCACTTACAAAGAAATGAAGAGTCTTTAACATACATTTTATCATAAGTTTATTGTAAAGGATAAAGACAGAATATCAACCAGAAATAAAAGAAATTTCAGGAGTGGTTTTTGGTTTACTTTCTTTTACAGATCTTCTTAATACCCTTATGGTTTCTTAAATTGACTATAGAATTATGGTCTGGAGACTGGCTCCATGACCTTAATGTGCTTCTTCTTGAGCGACTCCTTTGTTGCCCTGGTGGTTTGTTTTGGGTCATTGTCATGTTGCAAGACCCATCCACAACCTATCTTCAGGAGGTTCTCATTAATTTTACAATACACGGCCCGTCCATAGAGAGAGTGACGCTCGGTGTCAAAATAAGAGTCTCATGCGTGATACATGATACTCGGCGCTCGTAAACTAATACTTGCTCGGTTTCCGATTAAAAATTTATTAAAAATCTTTGCTCGGTTTGCGGAACACTTGTAAACACTGTACTACTGTTTTTACTATTCAGGAATATTCCCTCCAATAGTTGTCTCCTTCTCATCAAGCTTCTTGCTGATGTTTTTGTAGCCTATTCCAACCTTTTGCAGGTCTACAACTTGTCCCTGACGTCCTTTAACAGCTCTTTGGTCTTGTCCATGGTAGTAAGGTTTGAAGGAAGAATTAATTTTATACACATAACAAGTTGTTGTTAGGAGCACCTTCTTAAATGAATGAGAGTGCATAACCACTGTCTGTGGGAGCCAGAATTATTGTTAGTTGGTAGGGGATCAAATATTTATTTTACTCACTCAATTTCTAACATTTATGTAATTATTTTTTTTCTAGATTTTTGATTGATATTCTGTCTCTATCCATTAATATAAACCTATGATAAAATTATAGACCCTTCAATACTTTGTTAGTGGACAAACTTATGAAATCTACAGGAGATCAAATAATTACCACAACCCCCCGCCCCCCTTTATTGGAGAAAGATCAGGGATCTTGAGGGAAGTGACATATCAAAAGGAGCTACTACAAACAGCAATTTTATAGTTAGTTTTTCTAATTGGTTTACCATTTTCATTTAATTACATAAAATTTATGCTTATCAAGAAGATTTTTGTTGGTCTATATACCGTAAGTACTGAACAATATAATTAAGTACAGTATGTAGCTGTGTAGATGATATGTGACTTCTGAAAAAGTTATTAAAAATGTTTCATGTTTTATGAAATTTTGAGGCTAATACATGACAAGAAAATAAAGACTATACTATACTAAAAAAAATATATATATATATATATAAAAAAATTTTTCATTAGCATCGACCAAATTGTTATTTAAAACAGTGCATCCCTACAAAATACATATCCAAAATCATAATCAAGGTAAACAATCAAGAATTAAACTACAATAAACACCAGTAAGAAATCAAGGCTTGGTACATCAGTACGTACTTGTGTGCGATTTTTAATCTAGTGACTTTGTGTGGGTGTAGATCAAGGAGACCATGTTTGTAGGTCATTTTTCGATATAAAGGCATGCCAGAAGTAAGCACAATTAGCAACAGTATAAATATTTAAATAATAAAAGTGTACATGTATAATTATTATTGTATAACTTTTACTACTAGCTCTGACCAGTAGCTAATTATTTAATAAATACAATAAAAGTAATAAGAAAATTTATATAACCACAAAAGTATGGTAACATACAGTAGGTTTAGGGGTTGAAGAGGTTTAAGGGTTAAGTTGTTTTCACAAAGTTTGGATGAGTTTTCACAAATAATTATATTTATTGCAGAAATTTTACACTTTTGATTTTTCTTTATCTAGAAACCTTAACAAGCATCGTATCTTTATCAGACAAAAATCTAACAACAAATTTATTCACAAAGTTAAGCTAACTGACACTGGGCTTGAGTTCAAGAAAAAAAGAAACACTATAACGCCAGTACTAAGCTGTTTACTCGTCTCCTACCTGAGATCATAAAAGTTTCATAAAATGAAAAACACTTGTGTATATTGTGTAAGCTTTCTCCTGTTTGGAGTAACTGAAAAGTGTCACATTAACACTGTAGGTGCATCAATCTTAGATGGTACCTGTGTAGCGGTATCTTACTGTACATCCATACAGCATCAGGAGGCCTGGGAGAAAAGGTGATGCTGCAAATTTTGCTTTATGTTCTGCTTTAATGGGATCCCATTGGATTACAGAAGTAATGAGTATCCAGAGATTCTGTAACACTGAAATGATTTCCTTTTTTTTTTGACTCTGCAAAGCAGCTTTGCGACAATGACCGTTGTTAAAAGCGTTATATAAATAAAATTGTGCTGAATTGAACTGAAATAGTGTGCATGTGTGATCATGCATCAGTGTGTGTGTAGACTAAGTGTGTTTACATTCAGCCTTTTGTTCCTCACAGCCTTTTATGCGAAACAAAAATAACCAAATGTCCCCTTTAATAGGATCCTGTCAACTATTTTCAGAATAACAAATATAGTGTTTATAATGATTTGGGTTATAAGGGGAAACAGAGCTTGTCAATAGAAGGTCATCGCAAAATTGGTTAAAAGCCCCTGATATCTATTAATCACTCTAGCTGTACACCATACGAAATTAACCTGTTAAAATTACATGTAAAATCGGCAGCTGTGGTTGCCAGAATGATGGTACTGTTTTAGGTGAAATTAGTTTTTATTGGTAAATAGTTTCCTGTCTGAGTATCTACAGTAAACGATTTTTGTTTATTCACAGTAGTGTATAAATGGTGTAGCTGAATTCTTAGGACTCTGTGTTACTGGTCTGACAGTTGGAGGTTCAATCCCCAGCCCAAACAAGTTGCCACGGTTAGGCCTTAACCCTCTCTGTTGCAGGGGCACTGATCCTGTGTTCTTGAATACGCTCACTCTACTGTAATGTATACGTGACAAATTCCACCTTCATCTTTAACTGTAACATGAAATAAGCTTTTAGATGTTCAATTAACTGCTGAAATTTGCATTTGCTTTTATAGTATTACTGTCAAATAGTAACAGTGGGGATATAATTAAACGCAATGTTTCGGTGTATTTTACAGTAAAATGCTGTCAGCTGTGGTTTCCAAAGACACAGCATTTAAAATTAACTAAACTAAAATGGCTATAAGGTATAACCATTTCCATGTAAAATACTGCCTTTGTAAAACATGTAGAAGTATTTTCTATATTAATAAAAAGCTATTAAGAGGGGCGGCACGGTGATGTAGTGGTTAGCACTGTCGCCTTGCACCGCCAGGGTCCCGGCCCGATTCCTGTTTCTGTGTGCATGGAATTTGCATGTTCTCCCCGTGCTTGGTGGGTTTCCTCAGGGTACTCTGGTTTCCTCCCACAGTCCAAAGACATGCAGGTTAGGCTAATTGGTTTTCCTAAAATTGCCCATAGTGTGTGTGTGTGTGTGTGTGTGTGTGTGTGTGTGTGTGTGTGTGTGTGTGTGTGTGTGTGTGTGTGTGTGTGTGTGAGTGCCCTGTGATGGATTGGCACCCTGTCCAGGGTGTACCCCACCTCGGGCCCTAAGTCTCCTGGGATAGGCTCCAGGCCTCCCGTGACCCTGAATACAGGATAAAGTGGTATAGACGATGAGTGAGTGAGCAATTAAAAGGCAACAAATTACGACAGTACAATGGCATTAAGTCAAAACACAAGTTGCGTACTGTTTTTATTTCTAATATAATGAAAATAGTGCAAGTACCTGTCGCTGATGGGGAAATAAAGTTTGTAGAAATACTGTACATAGTTAAAAGTATAAAGCTAAAAATAAGCTGATCAGCTTTTATGTAATCATTGATATTTTTATTTCAGGTTGAAGCCCACATACAGTACACGTCTGCCTATCTTTCTCAGAACTCTCTGCCTAACTTATTAATGCAAAGAAATACATTTTCTAAAGCTGAGTATCTCGCGCCTTGATTAAGCTACTGTAATTTGTACTTCTTTCATTGTCAGCCAAATACACTCCCTGTTCGGTAATCGGAAAGTGAATCACTGATGAGAAATCCAAAAAGTAGATCAGATAAAGATTACGTTTGTCTTAAAATGACTCCAGCGCGCTAAAATTCACTTATACCACTTTAGTGCTGTAATTTCAGCTGTGAAAATATAAAGCAATCCCAGTAAAAATATTCAGTTTAGCTTTTCTAATTATTTTTATTTGTCCAGGGGTCGATTTAAGACGCGGCCACAGTTTGATGCATACATAGTTGTCAAAACTTCACTTTTACTTTTTATTGAAAAGGACTGCAAATGATTCATTCAATTCTGTCCAGCCAGTTTTGCATGGTGCTGTGACAAAACAGACAGACATAAAGACATACATGCAAACAGACAGACACACATACAGTACAGACAGAAAGATTTCTGAGACTGGTTTTGGGTCCTTCAATATAATAAACGTAAAGGTATCATTGAAAAAGTGGGTTCTGACCAATGTACCTACAAAACCTTTCTATAATTTAGATATTTAACAAAAAAAATTACATGTACATAAGAATTCACAGCTTTTGCGATGACACTCAGAAGTGAGCTCAGGTGCATCCTGTTTCCACTGATCATCCTTGAGATGTTTCTACAACTACCTAGATTGGAGTCCACCAGTGGTAAATTCAGTTGATTTGACATGATTTGAAAAGACACACAATTGTCTATATCACGTCCCACAGTTAACAGTGCATGCCAGAGCACAAACCAAGCCATGAAGTCTGTTTTTTATTTTTAATACATTTGCAAAGATCTAGAAAGCTGCTTTGCATCAATGACCATTGCTAAAGTGATTTACAAATAAAATATAATTGAATTGATTATGAATGAGCAGATCGGAAATATTAAGTGACAGAACAGCACCAATTCTGTCCAAACACAACAAGTATGCAAACAACTTAATCAAGATGACACCGATGGCATCACTGCTTCTAGACTAATAAGAGACTCAGAGCAGGGAAAAGTCTATAACAATCTGATGGTGGAGTGATCAGATATAAAAAAAAAAAACCTCAGCTCAGTTTTAATGGTTAGAAGGAAGAAACAGGCACACACACACACACACACTTTATCTTATCATACATATTTATAGACAGACAGAAATATATAAAAGAGAGATATATATAGATAAAAAGGGTTGAAGACCTTAAACTTAAACTATATATATATATATATATATATATATATATATACACACACACACAGTGGCAGCAGCGCCGCCCCCCCCCTTAAAGTTAGGCAGAGAAGAATGCTCCGTTAACATGTAATTATTTAACATAATAATTATTTATTTTAATAATGAAATAAAGTCATTTAGTCACTAATATTCAAATTGCAATAAAAAAAAATCTAAACTGTATTATGTTCATTTGTGTTCGTGTACGCGGGGCGCCAAACAAACGAGTGTCTATATAGGCACGTAAATCTTTGAAAAGCATGTGACTTGAAGCTGAGCTCTGATTGGATTTCGTCAAATCATCCTTCGGACGCAGCACTGTGCGCCCTGAACCCTCCCACTTTTGTTCTTAGTGAATCGATATTGTTTTTAAATATTTGGGCTCGTGATTGGACCATTCTCAACAAGTCTTTTCCAGCACTTCTTAAGGCAAGCGGAGCTGCTGACGTGAGTCATGTGAGTAATGCCTTTATTTTATACTAGTAGTAATGATGCTTAATCACCTGGATATTTACAGTAGAGTATTAAAAGTTTAATTTTAATTTTGTTTGCGCCCCCCCCCCCCCCCCAAAGGTTTTTGCACCAGCCGCCACTGTATATATATATATATATATATATATATATATATAGGGGTTGGACAATGTTTTACACCACAATAATTTGTTAGTATGGTGTAGGGCCTCCTTTTGCGGCGAATACAGCATCAATTTGTCTTGGGAATGACACATACAAGTCCTGCACAGTGGCCAGAGGGATTTTGAGCCATTCTTCTTGCAGAATAGTGGTCAGGTCACTACGTGATGCTCATGGAGGAAAACGTTTCCTGACTCACTCCTCAAAGACACCTCAAAGTGGCTCAATAATATTTAGATATGGTGACTGTGCAGGCCATGGGAGACTTCACTTTCATGTTCATCAAACCACTCTGTCACCGGTCTTGCTGTGTGTATTGGTGCACTATCCTCCTGATGCATGGCACCGCCTTCAGGATACAACTTGTGAATCATTAGGTGCACATGGTCCTCCAGAATGGTTTGGTAGTCCTTGGCAGTGACACACCCATCTAGCACAAGTATTGGCTTAGGGAATACCATGATATTGCAGCCCAAACCATCACTGATGCACCACCATGCTTCACTCTGGGAATGCAACAGTCTGGGTGGTAAGCTTCTTTGGGGCTTCTGCACACCGTAACTCTTCCGGATGTGTACATTGACCCTGTGGAGCTCCGGATGAACAGTTTTCGTGGAAACAGGATTGGTGAGGTGCACATTTAATTCTGCAGTGAGTTGGGCAGCTGTGGTTTTATGTTTTTTGGATACAATCCGGGTTAGCACCTGGACATCCCTTTCAGACAGCTTCAGTTACTCCTGTTGGATGTGGTTCGTCCTTCTTGGTGGTATGCTGATATTACTCTGGATACCGTGGCTCTTGATTCATCACAAAGACTTGCTGTCTTGGTCACAGATGTGAGACGTGCACCAACAATTTGTCCTCTTTTGAACTCTGATATGTCACCCATAATGTTGTGCGGATTGCAATATTTTAAGCAAAACTGTGCTATTTGTCTGCTAATTAAACCTTCAAACTTACTGGTGGAATGTGCAATCTATGAAGATTGGACACCAGGCTGGTCTAATTTAGCCATGAAACCTCCAACACTAAATTGGCCAATGTTTCAGTTTCATTGTCCAACAACATGTATATACTGCCATCTTTCTCCTAAATAGGGCTTTTTCACACCTGGCAAAGGCTGGGAGCACAGTGAGAGTCATGTTTTTTGTCTTCTCTAGCACTTTTAACACCATCCAACCTGCGCTTCTGTGGGATAAGCTGGATTACCTCACAAACTGACCAGAGTATGTGAGGACTCGTGACTGTAATATCTGACATGATTGCCTACAACACTGGAGCCCCGCAGGGAACGGTCCTGGCTCCATTCCTCTTCCCCGTCTACACTGCAGACTTCATGTTCACCTCGGCAACCTATCACCTGCAAAAGTTCTCTGATGACTCTGCTATTGTCGGCTTGATCACCGAGGATGATGACAAGGAATACAGAGGACTATTTTAGAACTTTGTGGACTGGTGCTAACGGAACTGCCTTCAGGTAAATGCGGGGAAGACAAAAGAACTTGTGGTGGACTTCCGCAGGCACAAATACACTTTTAGCTAAGCTAAGCTATCATCATTGCTGGAGAATGACACCCTCACCCCCTGTATGAAACAGTTACATCTCTGAGCAGCTCCTTCAGTGACAGACTGTTACATCCTAAGTGTATATCGAAGGTTTTTTTTCCCCCTGCTGCTATTAGACTGTACAATCAGAGCTGCTCCCAGTGAACAACTATCCATAATGCACATTATTGTATAATGTTGTATACTGTTACAATATCTAAATTTGAAAATATAGTTACAATAGTTACAATATCTTAAATATAGTAATAATATCTCACGATACTGTTACAATATTTTAAATGTGAGTAATAGCAACTTTGCAATATTATCATGGTGCAATTTGGTTTAAAGTGCACCTATCGTGTATATACACTGTATATATACAAAGTCAGACATATACACACTTCAGGAAAAGACAAATAGTATGATGCATATTATATTAATATAATATTAATAATATTATCATATTAGTATCACGATATGATCGCATATTATGTTATTTTATATACAGCAATGCATTTAGTATTAGAATATTTATACAAGTTTTTCTTTTCCTGAGTATACATTTTTTTTGGCTGACTCTCTCTCTCTCTCTCTCATTATTAATACAAACTAATAACACTGCCGGGTGTTAATTCCAGCAATGCAACTGTTAATTCAGCACTGGGGAATTTGCTATGTATTCCTGAAAAGTTCACAGATTCCTAAGTAAAGTCAGAATATCTTACACACTGTTATTGCAAAAATAACAGGATCGGTTTGTAGTACTACAGTATATATTTACACACATTTATTTTACTCTGTATAAAACTGTAACCAAAGTTGAGTTATTATTACTATAACCTGAATTGTTCATTCCTAAGGCAAAGTTTAACAGCTGGAAAATCAATAAAAACAGAAAGGGAAAGCAAAGAACTAAGAAGTGTATAAAAAAAAGCTATGAAGCATTTACATGAGGAACACGATAAGCTCAGTAAGAACACTACACTACAGTACCGCCTCCCATGTTGCTTCTTCAGACGTTTAATAGAGAAAGGCCTCAATTATGGATGCTTTTGAGGAGCATTAATTATTCAAAGTAGCCTCTGTGGCGTAGACCTCTCAATGGTGACTGTGGGTGAAATATTGGCAAGGGAAAATACCACCTGCTTAATTATGGTGATTAGCTCAGGGGGCCTGCTCACCTCTCCCCCACAATCCATCCTTATTTGTCTATTTCACTGCTAATCGTGCTGCTGCAGATGGGGAATTTATGGCCAGATTTTTGCCAGTCTACCTCTTGGCATAATCTTTGAAGGTCTGTCTGTTTTCTGCTTGAAACCACTTAACTGTCAAACCGTCCAACCACAACCAAGTAATCATGATTACAGTAAATAAAATAAATAACTGGAACTTTTTAAAACCGGTCTGGCGGGGTGCAATCTTGGGAGAAATAAGCAGGTAATCATTTTGTAATTATTTTGTAAATTAATTTTGACAAATTACCATTTTTCCTTTTGACATTTTTTTTGTTCTTGTTGTTATATATTAAAAATAACCATGTATAATTGAAATAAAAAAATTGCAAATAAAAAAAAAATCTACACCTTAGCCAAAACATTTAAACATAAACTAAAAGATTTTCATTTGATCCTAGTAAACGATTCCTGTCTTAGTATACAAAATTATAGAATATATAGATTCCTGTCTAAGTATACAAAATTATAGAATATATAGATTCCTGTCTAAGTATACAAGGAGTACAGAGGACTATTTTCAGAACTTGGACTGGTGCGAACGGAACTGCCACCAGATAAATGGTGGGAAGACAAAAGAACTGGTGGTGGACTTTAGCAGGCACAAACACACTTTTCTACCACCAGTGAACATTCAGGGAATCGACATTGAGAGAGTGAACTCTTATAAATACCTGCATGTTCATCTGAACAGCAGTCTGGACTGGACAGACAACACAGATGCAATTTAAAAGAAAGGACAGAGCAGAGTATTTCTGCTGAGGAGGTTAAGGTCTTTTGGAGTGTAGGGAGCACTGCTGAAAACCTTTTTCTACTCGGTGGTGGCCTCAGCTATCTTCTATGGAGTGGTCTGTTGATGCAGCAGCATCTCTACTGCAGGCACTGGACGAGTTAATAAAGAAGGCCAGCTGAGGTCTGGGGATGCACAACACAATGCTGCCACCCCTGTGCTTCACAGCTGGAATGGTGTTCTATGGCTTGCAAGCCTCCCCTTTTCCCTCCAGACATAACAATGGTCATTATGGCAAAACAGTTCTATTTTTGTTGCATGAGACCAGAGAACATTTCTCCAAAAATTGTATGCCACGTGTGCAGGTACAAATGATAGTCTGGATTTTTTTATGGTGGTTTTGGACCAGTGTCTTCTTCCTTGCTGAGAAGCCTTCCAGGGTACGTCAATATCGGTCTCATTTTATTGTGGATATAGATACTTGTGTCCCTGTTCCCTGCAGTGTCTTCAACAAGGTCCTTTGCTGTTGCTCTGGGATTGATTTGTACTTTCCGTACCAAAGTCTCCTTCCTGAGCGGTATGATGGCTGGAGGGTCCCCTGGTGTTATACTTGTGTAGTATTGTTTGCACAGCCAAACGTGGTACCAGCCATTTGAAATTTGTTCTCAAGGATGAACCACAATTGTAGAGGTCTACAATTTTTTTTTTATGTTTAATTAATTTCTTTCCTGAGGTCTTGTATGAATTCTTTTGATTAATCCATGATATCAAACAAAGTAGCACTGAGTTTGAAGGTATGTCTCCAAATGAATCAATTGATGTCAATTAGCCCATTAGAAGCTGCTAAAGTCATGGCATCATTTTCTGGTATTTTTTTTTTTTAAATCACAGTCAACTATGTATTTAGACTTCTGACCCAGTTACATGTAAAAAGTAGATGTCCTAACTGACTCACCAAAACTATAGATTGGTAACATAAGTAACAAAAACTACTAAAAGGATCTGTTGATTGTTTAATTGTCATGTCTGGTAGAAGGCGATTTATTATAAATAAAATACAATTATAATTACGCTATACTATAAATATAGTGATTTATGAAGCTTTTATCTCTGCCAGTCTTCTGCTCCACACTCCAGGCCAGTAGGTGCCTGTAAGGCAGTATTGCCACAACTCAAAAAAGAAAAAGCACTACTCTTGTAAAATGAGTGTTTATGAAAGATGGACATGATTTGTTTTTTTCTGCAAAAGCTGAGGTACAGTATATTTTAAAGGAATGTCAATTTTAAATCATTCATTTAAGTTCAATTCAGTTCAGCCTTTATTTGTCACACATACATTACAGTGAAATCCTTTATCCTTAACATAACATATCCCAGAATTTTTATTTATTTATTTATTTTTTACGGAGACCGGGTTCTGAACGCAGGGTCAGCCATTTTCCGGCACCCCTGGAGCAGACAAGGTTAAGGGACTTGCTCAACGGGCCAACATCGGCAAACTAGCGGAGCTGGGGCTCGAACCTAACACACTTGACACACACTTAGCCACCACTTGAAAAAAGAAGCATAATTGAATCCATTTTAAATTAAAAACTGATTTAATAAATTTAATTGAATGACTAAAGATTTGATTAATATCCCAGTCAGAGTGCCTGCAGAAAAAAATCACTGTAAATCGATTTCAACTGTGTGATCATACTTGTGATCGACCAAACCATACCGTACATTTTTCAAGGTTTTTTACAATGTTTACAGAGTAGGGATGACAATAATCAATTCTCCCTCTCAGATACCGTACAATAGCAGAATAACAAATGAAAATGCCACACATTTGCTATACAGTGCTTGTGAAGAGCACAAGCACAAGTAGAGTTCATTTAAGACCCTGGTTCTCATCCCAGGTCCTGGAGGACCACTGCCCTGCACATTTTACTGTCTACTCAGCTCCCAGCACACCTGATTCAACAAATCAGCAAATTAGAAACTTTTTTGAATTAAAGTGGGTGTGATAGAGCAGGTAAAATATTACAACATGCAGGAGTTGGGCTGAGAACCACCGATGTCAATCCGTGAACAGTAAACTTATTAAACTAGATTCCATTTCAATGTCATTTTAGCATGGTTTCAAAATAATTTATTTTTTACTAATTAACAAAACATTTCCCACAGATGAACCACACAATCAAATCCATACCACACATATCAATCATAATACTCACAAACACATGCAACAAAATTCCACACAAACATACAGCATTCACAGAAACCAGAGCTAGTGTTATGCATATTAATTAACTCAAGTGACATTCCAACTCCTACTCTACGCACACACACCCTTATACTGCCCTAACTCACCATCCTGATAAATACCATGTACATTCCTTTTCAATTATCTAATGTATTACAAAAAAAGCCCAATTATAACTGCAGGCTAATTTTTTCTATAAATGGCAGGAATTGCACACACTATATGGATACTAGAGCAAACATTGCAATAAACTGTAATTAATACAGCGTAAAACAAATTACCTTCACTCACTCACTGTCTATACTGCCTAATCCTGTATTCAGGGTTGTGGGGGGGCTGGAGTCTATCCCAGGAGACTTAGAGCACGAGGCGGGGTACACCCTTGACAGGGTGCCAATCCATCGCAGGGCACACACACATACACACACTACGGGCAATTTGGGAATGCCAATCAGTCTGATCTGCTGGTCTTTGGCCTGTGGGAGGTAACCGGAGTACCCGGAGGAAACCCACCAAGCACGGGGAGAACATGCAAACTCCACGGACACAAGGACGGCAATCGAGCCTGTGCGGGAGTCAAACCCGGACCCTGGAGGTGCAAGGCGAAAGTGCTAGCCACTACACCACCGTGCCGCCTTAAATTACATTCAAATAATTACATTTGAATCTGATCTCTTTGTCTGTGATGATTTTCAGTCATCCAGGTGAGACATCTGACATTCCAGACATCCAATCTCTAAGAACTCCATGGACAATTGATAGGTTCGCTGTGTTTGAGGGGATACATTTTATTGAAACTTTAATATTCAGATTTCAGTAGGGGTGCTCCGATTGATCGGTTGCCGATCATAATCGGCCGATAATAGCCTTGGGAAGTTTGATCTCACGTCCTACTTGTCTGTTATTTTATCTACAAGAAAGTTGTATTTGCCAAGCTCTAAGCTGTTCCCAATTACTAACCAAGCACAGACTTCTATGTTTTAAGATGACGTGTTGCACATGTTGCTTGCCAATATATACAGTTGTCAATTCATGATATTCCTCTTCTTGTAATTTCAATACTTAATTTACATTGTTGTTAGATATAATTTAATAAATAATGCTACATGATAAGGCTTCGAGTAGACCCCGTAATCGGTGATCGGTATCGGCCGATACAGCTTCTAGTGATCGGAGATCGGTGATCGGCCCTAAAAATCCTGATCGGAGCACCCCTAGATTTCAGTAAAGCTGCTTTGTGAAACTGTCCATAGTTTATACTGCTATGCACATAAAACTGTATTGATGTTAGTATGTGATTACCAGACGGACAAAATTTGAATTTGGAGCACTTATAGTACTTGGGTGTGCTGACAGGTTCACAGGCTGATGCTGATTACCTTAAACGGCCTGATAGTGTCCTAATCAACCTGTTGTTGATATTCTTATTTGAATCATGTGAAATGAAAACTTTCAATAACCAAAGCATTGATCACTAATAGTCACTAATAAGTAAGGAATGGTGTCTAAAATGTATAGGTGTCAGAATTGCAGTAAAGAGGACCACCCTGCGACCTAAAGACATGCCAGACCCCTCGAAACCTCAAAAACACTCGGAGCAAGAGCAGCTATCTCAGGCTTTACGCTCGGAATTGAAGCCATGAGGCCAGAAATTGACAGCAGCAATTACCAGTGATGAATGACAGAGCACAGCGAGAGACACAGCGACTTCAACAATATGCCTCTTGTGAGAGATAACAGAGTGACAGGTTAAGACAAGGCAAACACTGCATAAATTAAATTAACCATCTATCTATTCAATTCAGCTTTTTTGTTCACCCCAGGGTCCTATCGATATGATGATACATAATGATGCAGTTTATCTAAAATTAGATCTATTCACACATGCAAATTTCTATTTGCATTTCAAAATGGACATAAATATAATTACAGACATTTCTTTTCTTTTCTTTAAAAAAAAAAAAGTCCCACATGCACTCCCTTGTCACCGTGTGCATGATAGGAAGACAGAGAACACATATTGTCTTTCAGTGGCTGAAGGACGTCTTCGTTTGTTTGTTTGTTTGTTTGTTGTCATTTCTCTAGTAATGATTGGTGGTCAGCTACCACAAACGTGTCTTGCAGTGGTGCCAGAGATTTCAAAAGGTAGAAAGAAGTGCTGCTTTTAATGGAATGGCCTGCCCTCTCACCTGACCTTAATCCAATAAAGCTGCTCTGGGAAGCGCTGGATGGAAAGGTTTGAGAAAAGGTTTCTAAGCAGCTTTGCTAACCTTCACGCCGTCCTGCAGGATACATTACAGACCGTCTCTGAGGAATGCCTGGAAAATCTGACTGTTTACATCACTGACCGGATAATAAGATGGACTATGTGTCCGCGGCTGATATGTGAAGCTAGAATGTCTCAGATGCCCTCTAGTGACTAGTCAATGGAGCCAGACCTAAATGTAATGAAGATAGATAGATAGATAGATAGATAGATAGATAGATAGATAGATAGATAGATAGATAGTATTTATTTGAATATTTAAGTGAATGGATTGATTAACTAAATTTCTCATATTTTTAACCTTAAGCTATTTCCTTTCCCTTTTCTTTACTAGGTATAACATTTAACTTAACAGACACACAGTAGGTTTATGTATGTACAGTACCAGTATTGCTCACGGTTATGTATGCTATCTGTGCCAATACATCCACACGTACTGTGATTTATACAAAAACAATCACTGCAGATAAAAGATTTATATGCACATTCTGTGCGTCTTAATTGTCTTTTATTTTTTTACGTTACTGTCACAAATATTTTTCTTTTATTTGTGTCTGCAAGTTATCATACTTTATCTTTTATAAGGAAACAAATCATTTAAATAGAAACTGAAAATAATCCCCATCACACCTGCTTCCTTCTACTAAAACAATAACAGAATGCAAGCAAAATTATGCACTTATGTTTGGCATCAGAGAGCTTCAGTACTGCACTAAGTGCTTGATAATCCTAACCTTATTCTATAACATACAGTACATCGATCAACCATAAATTTAAAACCATTAGCATTAAAACCACCTACTGTACGTGTTAGGTTCCCTTTGTGCCCCTGGGGCTGATAGGTGCATAATGACCTTTAAAAGTCTCCTAAACCTTTATTTAAATGTTATTCAGCAGATGTTATTTAGCAGTTGTGCAAAGTTCTCCCTTGGTGGAAAACGTACTGACTTTTATAAAGCACTGACACGAAAAGCTCCTTCCTAAAATGTTAAATAAACATCTGATTACAAAAAAAAATATTATCATATCCAATTTTTTCTTGGTTAAATAACATGATTTTTATTAATTAATTAATGAATTCATCAACATTTATTCTGTATAGGGTCATAGGGGGCACAAGGCAACCTACTACGGGGTGCACACACACCCAATCATACACTCCAGGCAATTTGAAAACAACCTACAACATACATCAGAAAGTTGAAAACTCCATGCACACAGACTGGAAGAGGGAGATGAACCTTTAATCCTGGGGATGAAAGGCAACAGTACTAACCGCTGGGCTCCCGTGTATATCTTTTCCATTTGTTATTAGACTTTAATTATATGAAGCATCAGCCATACATGAGAATGAGCTGTTACTATGGAAACGTGTAATAATGCATATTAATATAAAACTGTCATTTAGGTTGTAGCCAGAATTATTGTCAGAGACATGCTGTTATCGAACATTACCGCACACCTGCACTGTGGTATAAACATTTATTAACATTCGAACTGGTCTGCTTGATTAACATTTAAGAGTAAAGACCCAAAAACTGAACATCTTGGTCTGATAATGAATGTTCTAGTGATCATTTGTATCTTTGTAGTTGTACATCAGTGCAGTCAGCAACAATATTTTCTTGCCAAGAGCAAATTTACCCCCTCCCCTTCTCCCTATAATAGCTGCTCAAATTCCCCTGCAGTTCCCAGTATCCATATTTCCACTAGATTTGTTTTCTGTCTCCACACCCAGCCAAACCTCAGGACAAGTAATTAAATCCAGTGCCACCACAGAAACCATACTGTACATTTCCTATCCTGTGGCACTCGGGCACCAGGTGACTATGTTTCACAGTTCACCGGGGTGTTCACTGTGCTTTTTGTCACGGCAAACGTCTTCACAGGTACATGTCACTCATGTCATCAATACTTTATCAGTTAAATCGCAATAAACCAATCATAACTTAAAAGATTTCAATATTAATCATGGTTTCTGATCAGTGATGTACTGTAAGTGTGACCTAGAGGAAGACGATTCGGGGTCAAATCTTTCCCTGTTAACAATTAAAGTTGTTAATTCATGTCTATCTGGAGTTGTACAAGCTTGAGCACTGTGCTTTATGATGTGTTCATTCAGTAATAGGGCGTCTACTCTCACTCTGGAGTTCTTGTTCACCCACTAACCAACCAACAATGACATCTGGGAAACTCATAAATGATGTACTGAAAAAAAAAAATGCAACCTGTCCATGGGTTTTAAATTGAATAACCAGTGAAGACCATTTTGCATTCATAGCATATAGGCACTGTACAAAGATAGAAAAGCACAACCAGTATTTGCTCATATACAGTATACAACCACACAAAAATGTAAGATTCCTTCACCTTTACCCTTTTGTATGTGGCATTAGTGCAAACGTGTAGAAATCTCTCATCCTATCATAAAATATGGTATTTGTATGATTATATTAAAATTGAGGAAACGAATGTGTTACCTGATCATAATGTTGACTAATTCTCACAATAATAATAATAATAATAATAATAATAATAATAATAATAATAATAATAGGCTTGCATCTGGAGAAATAGCTTACACGATTGTGACACTTTAACTAAAAAATGCATGTCACTGCCTAATGACAGGGATTATGTAGCTGTATTTTAGTCCAATACGTAATACTGGGAGTATTCACTGAGACTTAAGAACAATTTCTTTGCTGAACCTTGGATTTCCATAAGCTCATTAGTAGCCATGTTCTTGCACCACATCACCTGAGTCAGGGCAAGTCATTATTATGCCACAACAGGGCTCTGCTGTTTAAATAAGAATATGTTTATTAATAATGCTTTTGTGTGGAAACTCATTCAAATTCTAGCAGCATACGAAGTAACTTCAAGTTAAATGTGGAATGTGTGTGGAAACAACCACAAAAATTACTCATGGGCAAATGCTCGTTCTTTTTAAGATAAATAAGATTCACAAATTGCCTTGCACAGTTTCCTGCTCAAGAGACCCATGCTAACAGAAGAGTAAGCACACAAATATAATTTTACCTTAGGGAAGGTCTTTGACGAATTGAAGGGAAAAAAAAACAGGTATCTATCTATCTATCTATCTATCTATCTATCTATCTATCTATCTATCTATCTATCTATATATACACACGTGGATAAAATTGTTGGTACCCTTCGGTCAATGAAAGAAAAACTCACAATGGTCACAGAAATAACTTTAATCTGACAAAAGTAATAATTTAAACAAATTCTATGAATGTTAACCAATGAAAGTCAGACATTGCTTTTCAACCATGCTTCAACAGAATTATTTTAAAAAATAAACTCATGGAACAGGCCTGGACAAAAATGATGGTACCCCTAGAAAATACTGAAAATAATGTGACCAAAGGGACATGTTAATTCAAGGTGTGTCCATTAATTAGCATCACAGGTGTCTACAATCTTGTAATCAGTCAGTGGGCCTATATATAGGGCTCCAGGTAGTCACTGTGTTGTTTGGTGACATGGTATGTACCACACTCAACATGGACCAGAGGAAGCGAAGGAAAGAGTTGTCTCAGGAGATTCGAAAGAAAATTATAGACAAGCATGTTAAAGTTAAAGGCTTTAAGACCATTTCCAAGCAGCTAGATGTTCCTGTGACTACAGTTGCACATATTATTCAGAAATGTAAGATCCATGGGACTGTAGCCAACCTCCCTGGACGTGGCCGCAGGAGGGAAAATTGATGACAAATCAAAGAGACGGATAATCCGAATGGTAACAAAAGAGCCCAGAAAGACTTCTAAAGAGATCCAAGGTGAACTTCATGCTCAAGGAACATCAGTGTCAGATCGCACCATCCGTCATTGTTTGAGCCAAAGTGGACTACATGGGAGACGACCAAGGAGGACACCATTGTTGAAAACAAATCATAAAAAAGCCAGACTGGAATATGCCAAACTACATGTTGACAAGCCACAAAAGCTTCTGGGAGAATGTCCTATGGACAGATGAGAAAAAAATGGAACTTTTTGTCAAGGCACATCAGCTCTATGTTTACAGTCAGAAAAATTAAGCATATCAAGAAAAAAACACTGTTCCTACTATGAAACATGGAGGAGGCTCTGTTATGTTCTGGGGCTGCTTTGCTGCATCTGGCACAGAGTGTCTTGAATCTGTGCAGAGTACAATGAAATCTCAAGACTATCAAGGGATTCTAGAGAGAAATGTGCAGGCCAGTGTCAGAAAGCTGGGTCTCAGTCGCAGGTCATGGGTCTTGCAACAGGACAATGACCCAAAACATAGCTAAAAACACCCAAGAATGGCTAAGAGGAAAACATTGGACTATTCTAAAGTGGCCTTCTATGAGCCCTGACCTCAATCCTATTGAGCATCTTTGGAAGGAGCTGAAACATGCTGTCTGGAAAAGGCACCCTTCAAACCGGAAACAACTGGAGCAGCTTGCTCATGAGGAGTGGGCCAAAATACCTGCAGAGACGTGCAGAAGTCTCATTGACAGTTACAGGAATCGTTTGATAGCAGTGATTGCCTCAAAAGGTTGTGCAACAAACTATTAAGTTAGGGGTACCATCATTTTTGTCCAGGCCTGTTCCATGAGTTCATTTTTTTTTATAATTCTGTTGAAGCATGGTTGAAAAGCAATGTCTGACTTTCATTGGTTAACATTCATAGACTTCTTATTTATTATTACTTTTGTCAGATTAAAGTTATTTCTGTGACCGTTGTGAGTTTTTCTTTCATTGACCGAAGGGTACCAACAATTTTGTCCACGTGTGTATATATATAAAGAAAATATTAAGGTGTTGGAGTTTTCTATCAAGAGGAAATGCACCACCACCTCAGCTGTCGTCATGGTATTGGCTCTGATCTTTGATTTTCCTGTGGTTTCCCAGACAGCGAATTTGGAGGGCTTTGTGAGATAGAAAATGAAAGAAAGTGGATGAGGGAAAGAAGGGCAGTGATTTTGTTCTACAAGCCCAGAAAAAAGCTTTGAATCCATTAAAATTTCATGAAGTACTTTTGTCACTCAAAATATCAAAGGCTTTGCGGTAATCACGGTATTGAACATTAGATACGCAGTGCACATACTCAGTCGGTCTAGATGAAATTATAGGAAACAGATGTGATTTACGTAAAATATTCCACTAGAAAATTTGAATAGTGTTAATCCAGAGTCTTGGATTTAATTGTATATGTGAGAAAGTTTGAAAGAGTTCACGTAATGTGACAAGCCCTATACAGTAGCAATATGCACAGAGGTTTTATAATGCAGAAATAGACATGCATTCAGTTTTTGTAAGATTTTTGAATTTCATATGCTGCTTAACAATTCCAAGATAAAAATTCACTAGTATGAATGGACTGTGTTTTTGAGTGCCCAGTGTAGATATAGCAATATGCAAACTCACATGATTGGGAGTGTAAATGCAACAAAGGCAAAAACATGATCACAAATTAGTTATAACATTACTATATCCAATAAGGAAATCATAATGATGGCCAGTGTATTAAGTGTTAGCTCATGTATTCCTGCTATTTGCTATTATTTTTGGTCTAAAGCATGTATGCTACATTAAATAAACTTGGTTAGGCTTTATACAAAATCCATATAAAGAAAATGCATGTAATAGTTCAGTCCTTCCTTTGACCCTGTGTGCATGGAGTTTGCATGTTCCTCCTGTGCTTGGTGTGTTTATAGGCAAATGCAGGTGTATTAAAAAATCGAGCAGACCATCCAGAGATGAAACCAGGCAGAGTCAGGTGATTGGTAAACAGAATGCATAACACTAGGACAAACCCATGTAAAGATACAAAACTATACACTTAAAACCAGAATGTCAGGCAGGATAATTAACGTAAAATCATCACTGGAAGACAATCTGAATTGAACAGAATGATATCCAGGATGGGCTGTAGTTTGCAAACTTGAGTGAAATGGAGCTTGTGTTATTCACAGATGCAGGCTGTGATATGATTCATTGAGAATTCTTGGAATATGCCTAATATATCCATGTTAACACGTTAATTAAAAGTGTCTATTCACATCGGCAGAGAGGCATATCCATAGAGGAGGTCTATGAACTCTACTCAGTCTCGTTTGTAAGCAGCATGTTCAGTTCATCCATTAAAATGTGAGCATGTTGTCCTTATAGTCCTTATAAGAGAACAAAAATAAAATGTGTCAAATACGAATATACTGTAATAAAATATGCTTTAGGATTGAGTTGTATTTTCTTACTGAATGTGCTTCTGTGACTGGGTTTGAATGTAGATTTTGTCAGGGAACCTCTCTCACCTGTTTCCAGTACTGAATAGCACCATTGAATCGTTTAGTGGTACGCAGTACTGGAAAGAGGGGAGAGCAGCCGCCTGCCAAAATCCACATTCAAAACCAGTCATGAAAGCACTTTCAGCAAGAAAACACCTGATACCTTTACTGTATGTCATCTTAAACAACACTGTGTCTCCTTAGTAACTGCTTCCAAGTCATTTCAAACTGCCTCTGAACCCTCTGTGTTGTTTTAGTTAGAAACCTAACTAGCTTTTAACACAGGGCTTAATCTTAAATTCCTCTCTACCTCCTGAACAACGGCACTACTTGGTATGTGGAACAAGGAATTCTACACTTTACAAAGCTCGTTAGCTTTCCATTTGATGCTATTTGGGCGTCTGCAATGGAGCAGTTACTTAGCTGAAGCTTTTCTAAAGTGGAATCACTGGAGACATACATAGAAACCTATGAGATTTAAAGGGCTGTACACCACCTCCATGGTTTATTTTCTTCTGCTTTGGGATAAATAGCACAGGCAAATGTTTTAAACTATTTCACCCGCGTTAGGATTACATTTACGTTTGATTTATATCGTGCATTAAAAATTCTTTCGTTCACATTAAATCAGCCTGATCATGAGCAAGTCTGAGTGTCCAGCAGTCTCAGTAACTCAGGATTCCATATATGAAGAACAAACCCAGGATTAAAACTACACTACATGTAGGTCTGGAGTTTTTGTAATTAGATTACCAGTGACTGGCAGCATTTATACTTACTGTCAAATTCATATTTTTGACTGTAAATACACACAAAAAAATAATACAGAATGTCTGACGTTAAGCATATAGCGTAGTCTATTCATTAACTTAGAATACCAGAAAGCATGTTAACAATAACTTATTTTAAGGACTGAGCTTTAGGGATAAATTTATATTGCACGTAAATTTATATTGCATGTCAATTGTTAATCGTGTACAAATTTTTATTAATACCATGGTATACTAAATCGATGCCATGAAATGATAACGTGTGTATTGTAGGCTATTTACAGTTTATGGATAAAGCTATGTAATTAGAAGCATGATAAACTGTAAATAGCCTACAATACACACTTTATCATTTCATGGAAATGGATAACGTGTTATTTTATTAACCTCAAAATGATAATCACAGCTAGGTCTATTCATGCAGCAATAATAATGTAATAATAATTTTCTTCTTACTAGATTTTCATTTTAATGCTTGCCACCTTCTCAATCATATATGTTCTTTTGCTTTAATGTTACATCACATTAAATGTAACAGAAGTATGACCATATTATTTAATGCACTCAGCATGCAGATATTACATTGTATGTTGATTATGTGACCCTATTAAGTCTTGAAATACATTTTCTCCACGTCATACAGTACGGGATATACTGTATAATACCATTATTTTCCTATATCACATGAGTTGTGTACAGAGCAAAATATATTAATCTGGAGCCAGTTCATATCACATATTATTATAATATTTTGATAATAATACATAATGGTATGTCAGTGTCTTGTGTAACTGTCCTAAGATGAACAAATCACTACGTAATAGACAGTTATTTAATCAACCCCTGCTTGTAACAAGCACGGTCCAGAAGCAGCCTGTCTCTTCACATTGCAGATCGTAATATAATTTCACAACAGACTTTCAACTCAAAACCCTGAAACATTGACTGTAGCGCACCATATTTCGGTAAAAGAAAGTAACAATAAGGGTGCAGGGTGTAAGGATTTCAACGAAATCAGATAAAAGCGCCAACACAGTTTGGCCAGTACTTCCTGTTCCATGGACTGCAAAAAATTGATTTGACTCTCAGGTTGCCATTTCAATTAGATACAGTAGTACAGGGTCTCCCAGGACCTGGCACAGTAAGCTTCTCTCGCTGCCTTACATCCCGCCCTGAAACCATGATATGTGGTCTGAGGCAAAAAATGATATTGATTTATAAATTTAGAAATCCAAGAGTAGAACTAATGGCCAGGTAGCTTTCATTTGAGTGGCCTAGAGGTTAATTCAAAGGTAAGTACTATACATAGAGCTTTTTACCCAATTTTATGTCTCTATTCAGGAAAAAAGAGATGCTGTCCCAGGCACTATATGCCTGCAGTGACATTCAATCAGTCTCTCGCTTATTAGATACACCAACCCATACACATTGCAGGCAAGGGACCAACACAGGAGCAAAGCTGGCCAGATTTTATTTGGGTGGTGGAATATTCTCAGAGTGACACTGACAGGGAACATAGTAGTGTGTGTGTGTGCTGCTGATATGGGAGTTTTAAACACAGCAGTTTTGCTGGGGTTTTAAACACCTCAGTGTCACTGCTGGGATAAGAACAGGAATATACTGGCAACGTCTGAGTTGAGTTAAAAAAAAAAAAAAAACACCATTCATGAATGCTGGATGATAAGGAGATGATTAATGTACTAAGTATACTGTGCATGGATACAGATAAGCTATAGCCTCTTATGTGTACGGACTCAGCATTACTGCTGCACCTGATACATTCATACAGTACTAATGGATTACAGACTATAATACTGGTCGCTGATGTACTGAGAATACTGGTCCTTTCTATTAAAGGCAGTTGACTGCTTGTTTTTAGCAATGGAATACAAGAATATATTATGTAACTAGACCAAAACAATTCCAGGAGAAATTGTGAAGTAGCGGCGCAATGATGCACCACTTTTCCTGTGCAAAACGCTTGTTTCTAGCCCATACGGGTACAAAGATATGAGTCTGTATACTGCCTGTGATATCAGGGAGTGTGTGCTTGTGAATCGAGGAGGTGTGGCTTGGGTTGCTTGCTGCAGCTGCCCCTCCCCCTGCACGTGAAACTCACATGCACCGAGAAAACGAGCTCTTACTTCAAATCCGACGGCACTCCTTTGCTATCCTTTGGTGAGCAAGCTACGATTTAGGGAACATATTATATATTATAATCCCTATAATTTGAAAACTGTGCTTTTTTATGCATGATATTTTCTTTGCACTCATGAGATACAGCCGAAGCTTTCGATAAAAAATATACTGTAAGATATACACACCCAGTCCCGAATCAGAAAAGCAGTGAATTTTGGGAAAACAGTCAGTCGGACCGTTGAAAAATGAATAGCAAACCAATCCTGGCGAGGAGGTACGACCCATATTAATCCCCAAAATGTCTGCACAAAGTGAACCTAGTACATGAACCTCATAAACTGCTGTATAGAATATACACAATATAGCACTATACAGAAAAGATGAATATGAACACACCAGGTCATTAATTTTGACTTTATTCATTGTTCCTTTTTTTTTTTGTCACTGAATATGATTAATACTCAAAAAACATTTAGAAATAAGAACGCTGACCCTGTTGGAAAGACATTTCCATATGCATAGTTTGACAGTAAGATTAGGTAAATTTTTTCATTTTCTTTTTTTTTTTTTTATGAAGCAAGAAGTATTGCAAACTGACAGAAATGTGAACTGTTAAAAGACAGTTAAAAAGCTCAAAAGCTTTGTAAAATGCTACAACCCTACCTCCCATAGTTTTGTCACAGTGGATTTGTCACAGTACATTTGTGTTTGTTTTAGTTTAGGTATGAAATTTAGTATTAAATTAAAAATGTGGCAGAATAACAGTCAAAAACTATACAACAATATGCGAGAACAATAATTTGAAACTCGCAAACACCCTTTCAATTATCATAGAAATGCATGGGAGTTGTCTAGCGTGAAAATGTCACACGTAAAAATCAATAGTTTTTAATGCTGCAGAGGAGGAGGGATAATCAGGATAACAGTGGTAATAAAATGAAGGTGCTATCATGATAATGAATTTGCTAGATTTGTTTGTTGTAAACCTCAAATTACTGAAATCAATACATTTCTCTGGAACAATGTTGGAAAAATAATTATTGGTTTTTTTAAAAAATTTATGAAATGTAATTATGTGAATTATGTTTTGGGTAACTGTTCATGATGTGCATCATTTCATTTGTCAAGTTTAAAAAACACATCAATAAGAGGATAGAAGGATGAAAAAAAAGACAATAATGTATAAGTCATGCCTTGAATCCCTCGACAGCAGTGGTTGGCAGGGATGTGAGAAATTTTATATGGTGCATCTCGATAAATTAGAATATCAATGAAATATTGAATTAAAAAAATTTAACTTAAATATTCTATAGCTTCATTCCGCACAGACTGATATTCAGTATCTCAGAAAATTTTAATATTACTTAAGACCAATTAAAAAAGAAAAAGATTTTTAACAGAGAAATGATGGACTGAAATGTATAAACATGTACAGCATGGACTGAAAGGACTGCAAGGAATGCACAAGGAATGTGACAGTACTGTATGTCCTGGGTACATCTGTGCGTGGTGGCTGACTCCAGCTGCAGTCCACTCCTTGTGAATCTTCAACAAATTCATAAATGGGCTTCATTTCACAATCCTCTCAAAGCTGCGGTTATCCCTGTTGCTTGTGCACATTTTTCTACCACATTTTTGTGCTTGGCTACAGCACTCTGTGAACAGCTCACTGAACCAGACTCAGAGACCATTTAAAGGATCAGGAAACCTTTGCAGGTGTTTTGAGTTAATTGGCTGATTAGAGTGTGACACCATGAGTCTGTAATATTGAATATTTTTTACAATATTCAAACTTTGTGAAATACTGAATTTTGGGTTTTTATTAGTTGTAAGGCATAATCATCAAAATAAAATAAAAAAATAAACACTTGGAATATACCTTCTGTGTGCAATGTAATCTATATAATATGTGAGTTTAACTTTTTGAATTGAGATACTGAAATAAATCAATATATTAAAGTAAGTCAAAAATTTTTGATGACATTCAAATTTTTTGAGATGCACCTGTGTGTGTTCAATGTATGACATAAAAAGTAACTATGCACTAATGTTTGCTGAAAATGTTGTGCATTCTTTCCATTTCCAAGAGAGACTGTGTTAACATCTGTTCAATTAAAAAAAATCACCAAAATCTGTCATTTATCAAGGGGTGCCAAAGCTTTTGCATAAGACTATATATATTTTTATATATATATATATATTTTTTTTTATCTGTAAAACGAGACCAAGGAAACCCTTCAGCACAATGGCCAGCTCCATGGCTCGTTTAGTAGAGGCAGAGCACTTCAACTTGACAGAGCTGTCAGCGCATCACTTTCCACTGTCCTGTTGTCATTGGGTGCCTATAAAAGGTCAGCCACTCATCAGTATGGTTTACAGCAGGTCTCAAGTACAAAGCTTACGTTTATTTTGTCTCTTTGACCCTCCCACATGGGGCACACTTCTGGGTCAATTCCAGACTTCAACTGTGTTCTATGATTCCTTCTCTCCTAGTGTCTATATATATATATATATACACTCACTTAAAGGATTATTAGGAACACCTGTTAAATTTCTGATTAATGCAATTATCTAATCAACCAATCACATGTCA
The DNA here is from genome assembly GCA_030347435.1 of Clarias fuscus. Taxonomy (NCBI): domain Eukaryota; kingdom Metazoa; phylum Chordata; class Actinopteri; order Siluriformes; family Clariidae; genus Clarias; species Clarias fuscus. The sequence continues at coordinate 21,302,598 of CM059206.1, read as the reverse complement.
GTTGCTTCAATGCATTTAGGGGTGTGGTCCTGGTCAAGACAATCTCCTGAACTCCAAACTGAATGTCAGAATGGGAAAGAAAGATGATCTTTGCATCCCACAAAATCTCCATCAACTGCAAGATGCTATCCTATCAATATGGGCCAACGTTTGTAAAGAATGCTTTCAGCACCTTGTTGAATCAATGCCACGTAGAATTAAGGCAGTTCTGAAGGTGAAAGGGGGTCAAACACCGTATTAGTATGGTGTTCCTAATAATCCTTTAGGTGAGTGTGTGTGTGTGTGTATATATATATATATATATATATATATATATATATATATATATATATATCGTTTGTGATAACACAAACCAATTGCATTTAGGTTCAGTGAAACAAAGCAAGTGGGAATGTGCAACTAATTAATTTAGAGCACTGTTTATCAAAGTGATCCCTGAAGCCTCAAGGGGGCCATCTTTTTATTTTATTTCATTTTATTTATTCATTTATTTTTGTCACTGGGATAGAACTCTAAATCTGCTATTATCATCAGAATTATTATGTAGACCTAATCATAGACATAAAACCATGTTGGCCCAGGTTTTACTGGAAACATCACATTCTGACATCAAACGAAGGAAATATGGCACAAAATCTCAGTTCTTTCCATGTATGCAAGTCAACGCTGAAAATGGAGTTCCTGAATATCATTCAATTGTTTTCAGTGTGGACAAAAAGGCTAAACACATAGAAAAAGCCTTGTTTTCATTTCATGTGTTCATTTGTATGTGTGTACTAGGTATTAGCCTAATGAGTTATATTTGTGAAATTTTGGGGAATAACAAGGTTTAGTAAAGTGGCAATATATTATTTTTATTTCACGTATAATATTCAAGCATGTGTGATCATGCAGTTGGGTTACAATAATATGTCTATAGATTTTAAAAAAATCACGAAATATTTAAATCAGTTATTGCTAACACTTTCATTACAGCCTTGTGTACTAACTTTGGTGGTTGTAACTTCTACAGCATAAGGGCAATGTAGCCTTAAAATTGAAGGGCCGGGGCCTCCGAGTGGCGCAGTGGTTAAAGCGCTCGCCCTATCATACGGAGATCGCTAGTTCGAATCCCGGGTGGTGCTGTAACCTCTCGCAGCCGGAGGTCTAGAGAGAGCTGATTGGCCTAGCTCTCTCAGAGGGGAGGGATGAGAGGTACTTAGTGCTCCCACATTAATCACGGCTCTACAGCCAGTCAGGGGTGTCTGTGAGCTCGCGCAACGGAGGGAGTGGATAGCGCTGTCCTCCGAGTGTGTTACGCCGCCTCCAACGGTGTGCGAGCGAGCAGTTCGAAAAGATGCGGTCGGCTGGAGTCTTCGGCCCTCCCTGGCTGAGTGGTAGTAGTAGCCTTAATGTGGGAGCCCCCTAGTGACGGGGAGGAATTGGACACGACTAAATTAGGGAGAAAATCGAGGAAAAATCAAAAAAAAAAAAAAAATTGAAGGGCCATCGAATTAATGTGCAGGGGATGAAGAGTGAGGGACAAAAAAAGATCAATAAAGGAGAGAGATGAAGGTATGAAAAAAAGATGAATAGTTTGTATTGTTGCACAGGACTTCAGCATTAAATTGGTGTTTTTCTTCAACTGAAACCTATCAAAATAGGAGGATCTTGACAATGCGTGGAGAAAATGGGAAATAAACAGAGATCAAGAAGAAGGACTTGAGCGCATTCTTTCTGAAAAGTGTAAGCACTGGGCCAAAGCATGGGACAAACGGATCTGTGTGGAGAGCACACTAGATATTTTAAAAGAGGGCGAAGAGGCAGAAGAAAAAGATGATGAAGAAGAAGAAGAAGCTTGTGCTTCTATTAAATGATCCTATGATGCATTATTTATTCCAGGCCAAATTTATCATTTAAGACAAAACAAAAAAACAAAACAAAAAGTTATTTTCTTACAGAAAGAGAAAAGACCATGTGTGTTACCATTAAACTGCAAAAAAAAAAAAAAAGAAAAAAAAAAAAGAATGTGACTCCAAAAAATACACATAATAATTAAGTTTTATGAAAGGATGCATTAGCTTAGGGGACTTTGGGAAAAGAGAAAATGGAGTGAAACTCTCGCTGTTATGTGAAATTAACTTTACCTCTGAGTTTATTCTTACATGCCTGTGTGCAGTTTATTCTCATATGCCTGTAACCACATACAGTGAGCCTTACATAATGACAAAAGAACAAACCCATTCACAGCTAACTGTATTGCATTGCTCATGCAAGTTAGAGCATAAAGGATGTTCAGATGCAAGCAAGACAAATACTTACAGACAGACTTAAGAACAATATATGAATCCTCAGCACACACAGACGTTTAAATATTTACGCAGTTGTTTTAAAAGTACAAATGACGGTAAAGACAATAGTGCAAATATTTACAGCATTCCTATTGTAATATTTGTTCACAAATATTACTGTAGATGCATAGTCTACTATAATTTCAAATAGAGTGGAAAAACTGAATATACAGTAGATAGAGCAGATATCAGTAGTATTTTATTCCTCTGAAAACACTATTTGAATTTTTATGTATTTTGTTTATTGCCAAATATACAGTACATCTGTACATAAATGTGAAATTAATTCTAAATAAGGATCTCATAAAAAATATGCATTTATTTAAACAATCAAAAAATATATTAAATTACATTGCCAAAAACCAAAGATTCACCAATAAGAAACGGATCACATGCAGCATAGCGTAGTACAGTATAAATTCAATTAAATTAACATAAACAACGGTCAGCTACAGTATGTACAATTATATTAGCAATTACCCAGCTTCAGATGTTTTTTAAGTATAACGTTTTTGTAAGGATTAGCTTTTCAAAAAATGAACAAAAAAAGAAGAAAGAAAGAAAAGAAAAGAAAGAAAAATGGTGAAAATGGCAAGACAAGGCTCCATTGCTACCTTTGGTAAAAAATTGTACCGTTAGCATGTCAGTATCATGCCTCATCCCATTAATAATACTTGAGTCACTAGCACTAACACTTCTGAATCTTTACAAACTGACAAACAGTGGGGACTTTGGACAAGCAGAAAGTCATCGAAATAAAGCAGGATGATGAAGAGTATTGACATTGTGTTTCTAAGTGCTGTTCTGTGTTCGATGGCCACCCCACTGATGGAAATAAAGTGCACTATTAATAGATCATTTTTGCTCAGTCTTTTATTTTATAACATGTATAAAAATGTTATATTTATGAGGTGTTGTGGAGCAGAAAGGGGACAAAGTGTCAGCCAAGATGGAGATGAAGAGATCAGAAGTGTGAGAAAGCTTTATGGTGCATTCTTCATTATATGAATAGCATCTTAAAAATGGAACAGACATTGGTCTTGTTCAAAGACCCAACCATGACACAGTTTCAGCCTTTTACCGATGCCAACCAGATTTCTCAGCTAAAGTCTTGTGGTACCAAATGGAATTCATTATGCCACTGACCTTAACAAGATCCCTCGACCACTGGCAGCAGAACAGCCCCAAAGTATCAAAAAGCCACCGCTGCCATTACCATGTGTGGTGAGCCGCCATTCTTTATATACACCAATAATGTTTTAAAACTGAAGCAGACACTGGTATCTCCACTGTCACATTCAGTTGACTTGGAGACAAGAATAAGGGAGTAAACACTGTTTGACAAGTTGTACAGTTTTTATTTGAATATATGCATTGGTATTGGACAGGGCTATGCACTAGTGAGTTTCACATCAATTTTTGATGACGGAATAAGTAACAGTCATACCTACTATAATAAACCAATCATTTGTGTTCAGGAAAAATTTTGCCCTGGTCAGGGTTATGGTGGATCCGGATCTCAGAAAGAGCGTGCATGAATACACCTTAGAAGGAATGTCAGTACATCACAGTGCACCCACATGTTTAACCTAGCTAATACACATACTACCCTGTTATTTTAGGATGTGGGAAGAAACCAGAGAATCTGCAGGTAAGCCACAGGGACACAGCGAGAGCACACAAAATAGTAACCCAAGCTCAGCATCGAACAGAGAACCCAGAGCTTTGATACAGCAATCTTACCCACTGCACCACCGTGCTGACCACAGTAATATTTTTACTCTGTCCTCTGTGTGTCAGCTAGCTTAATAGGAATTACATCACATTAACAAGAAAATTAAATCAGCATCTGATGTCAGTTCTTTGAAACAGTTCATTGGGTTTGCTGGGACATGTTTGCATTCACATTGGACAAAAAATAAATAAATAAATCATTGTTTAATCTATGATCTGACCATAACTAATTGTAATAGCTGACCGTGATTAAAGCATCATACTTAGTAGATGTAATTTTGTTTCCTGAAATATCATATAAGGAAATAGACTAGATTTTGGACAACATTTTAAAAGGGATCAAATGGAAATAAGGAAAACCTTGTGTTCAGATCACAACAAGAGAAACAGAGAGTTAGAGAAGAGTTTCAGATCAGTCAAGATCCATTCACAGGACTCCCACTGACTCGTCACAAAGACAGTAGCAGATGCCATCTGCTGCAGAAATACCGTCATTCCTGGAAGGTGGACGCTCATGATTCTGACTCCAATCTCTGGCGCATTCATATTGCTAGACGCGTTGCCATTTTTCTAACAATAGCATGGCTGTGTTTCATTCTGTCCCAAATCACAAGCCACTCATGGAGGAAGCGTTATAGCTGAGTTCAACCTCATTCTTAATTTTTGCTGAACTCATGAATTTTTCATGCAGATGCATGCTTAAAACTAAAAAAAAAAAAACACGGGTAGAACTGTAGACTGTAGCTCCATGCTCCTTTTCACATGAAATACGTTTTTCCTGGAATAAGAATTGGCAATTTGTCTTGATGCAGGCAAGAGGACAAGGATGGTCTAAAAATGAATTCATCTCCATATATGCATAGAGTTTAGCAGAATAAATGGCCCCGCACCCACACACACACACACACACACACACACATTACACATTCAGAATGATAAAACAATTAAGCTAAAATTAATTTATAAAATGAACCACACTTGATATGAGTGATATTTTGGCCTTAATCAAAATATATTTTTTTTGCCAAACTGATTTTTGAAAGAAAATCGACTTTGCCTTCATTACCACAAGATATCATATTAATGCAGATTACAAATTGGCACCTTAAATTTTAGTATTTTGCTCGAGCATCCTCTGGCAAACTTGACATTACTCAGCCTCTTTCTGTATCGTTTAACAAACTTGGAGAACACTTGTTCAGGTATCTTGGACCACTCTTTCATGCAGAACATTTACAACCCATTGAGATTTTTTGGGTTTCTCTAGTGAACTGCCGTCTTCTAATGAGACCACAGAACTGAGAGGGCCAACTTAGTACCTTGATTTTGTGTAACCATTCCTTTGCTGATTTTGATGTGTGTTTCTGGTCATCATCTTGTTGGAAGATCTAACCATGGCCATGATTTAGCTTTCAGGAAAAGGCAACCAGGTTATGGGCTAAAACGTTCTGGTATTGAAAGAAATAAATTATGCCACTGACATTAAGACAAGCCCCTGGACCACTCACAAGAAACAGCTCAAAAGCCTCAAAAAGCCACCACTGTGGATATGACGTGCAGTTCTTTGTATGCAGTCCCCTTTTTTTGAAAACATAATAAAGTTGAGCATGGACAAAAAGCTCCATTTTTTTGTCCCCTCATCCGCCCACAACACAGACCTCCAGTTGTAACGAGTTGTACAGTAAATGTTTTTTGCCCTAAGTTCAGGAGCTGGGATTTGTGACTTGGTCTCATAAAGGGAGAGATAATTTTTCACGGAACTCTGAATGAGGTGGCATCGCATTGTTTAATATGATTCCAAGATTCCACTTATCACTGCAGTTCTGAAAGTGTGTGTGCGTGTGTGTGCGTGTATGTGTGTGTGTGTGTGTGTGTGTGTGTGTGTGTGTGTGTGTGTGTGTGTGTGTGTGTGTGTGTGTGAAAGGAGGGGGAGGGGGGGGGTTATTGCCTATTGGTCATTTCAACTTAATACCTATTTTCATATTATAACATGTTATTTATAGACACTACACAAAGCCAGTCCTAAATCTATGGAGCTCAGCAGCTTTTTGTCTCATATGAGTTGATAGCTCTTTGCTTTTACCCTTTTTTGTTAGATATCACAAGAATTGTCCCTGTGTGTTACCTTATATTTATTACCCAATGAAACAGGAAATGGCCTTAGATGACAATAAAGTCCATAGTCACTATAGATAAAATCAAGAGTTCCTAGTTCCTAGGCACTAAAAGCAATTTTATCCCCACAAAGCAAATTCCTTTGCTTTTAGTTATAGAACTGTATTTCTCAAGGGTGTCAATAGTTTTTGACATAATCAAATATTTAGAAAATAAAACAACCACTTTGAGATATTAAAAAAATACTATTTGGACACGCCTTCTCATTCAAAGAGGTTGAATTTGTATTATGGCAAGAAAAAAAGCAGCTAAGTAAAGAAAAACGAGTGGCCATCATTACTTTAAGAAATGAAGGTCAGTCAGTCGGAAAAATTGGGAAACCATCAAGCGCTACAAAGAAACTGGCTCACATGCGGATGGCCCCTGGAAAGGAAGACCAAGAGTCACCTCTGCTGCGGAGGATAAGTTCATCCGAGTCACCAGCCTCAGAAATCGCAGGTTAACAGCAGCTCAGATCAGAGAGCAGGTCAATGCCACACAGAGCTCTAGCAGCAGACACATCTCTAGAACAACTGTTAAGAGGAGACTGTGTGAATCAGGCCTTCATGGTAGAATATCTGCTAGGAAACCACTGCTAAGGACAGGCAACAAGCAGAAGAGACTTGTTTGGGCTAAAGAACACAATAAAGAACACAATAAAGAAAATTCTTTGAATGAGAAGGTGTGTCCAAACTTTTGGTCTGTACTGTAGATAGATAGACTCTTTGGCTGGACATATTCAGCATGAAATAATCAAAAGAATTAGCCATCAAAGATGATAACACAATGCACAGGAATCTTTGCGCTCCCCAGTAATGACACGTTACTGCAGAGAATATCTGATGTGAACCGGGGGAAAAAATAACTTAAAGTGGTTTCATTTTGCAAGGCTTAAAAATGTATGAAAAGAAGACATATCTTTTGATTCGAAATCACAATAGTAGAATGTGGTGAACATCAAAAGAGGGGCGGCTAATCCGCCACATCTTTTGTTGGTACTAATCATCAAAAGCCTCGATAGACACTCATCAAAAACACAATCGAGTGCTTCAGTCCTCTTCTGACAGTTTGATTATCACCAGAGACACAATCATGATCACTCAACATTTTCTGTGATGAAAAGAGAAGGCTGATAGTGAAGAACAGCGACAGCTTGCTACAATCCACTCCATAGGCAAAACATGCTGATTTCATTCTTCACCTCACAAAAATCTGTCTGTTACAAAAGATTAAGGGAAATTTACCTCAGTATCTTTTACAGTCATTTAACTCAATAAAGGTAATGGAAGAATTACTGCGATATACAATGCAGTGATCAAAATTCCCATTATTTTTTAATTGATATAAGGCAGGGGAACATTTTACTCAGAGTTTAATTGCATTTTTTATGTTGTCTTTTTTTTTATATTCTGCCTTGGCAATGAAGGACACTCAACTGAAATGACGGAGGAAAAGTACAGAGTACAATGTGCCCACAAAGAAAAGTGATAGGTTCACTTAGCTCAAAGAGAGAAAAATCAGGATGTTCTGTCTCTCTTTCTCTCCCTCTCTCTCACACACACACACATACTATACACACACACACACACACACACACACACACACACACACACACACAAAACTGCGTTTGCTAACTTAAAGTTTTATTTATTTATTTAGTTTTTTTACATTTATTATAGGATGTTGGTTATCATTTGCAGGCATCAGGGAGCGGCTATTAATACACAGAAGACTCCCAGAACTTATGGGAGAGGTGGAATGTCTGACTTTGCATCCTTCTATAAATGTTGGTGATCCATTTATCCACTTTCTAGAACACGAGGACAACTAACTACTACTACTACCACTACTACTACTACTACTAATAATAATAATAATGATAATTCATTCTCTCATTTATCTTCTCTACCGCTTATCCTGTCCATGGTCGCGTTCCTCCCCTCCTTCGCGCAACCATGTACGGGATAAGTGGTATAGAAGATCAATGAATGAATAAATTCTTATTATTATATTATTATTATTATTACTAAATTAATAGATGATGGAGCTTATCCCGGGAGACATACCATCACAGGGCACACGCACACTAATCTGTATATTTTTGGACTGAGGGAGGAAACTGGAGTACCTGGAGGAAACCCACCAAGCATGGGGAGAATATGCAAACTCCCTACACACAGACCAAGAGTGGGAATTGAACCCCGACCCTGGAAGTGGTAATCTCTAAGCCATTGTGCCGCAACTAATAATAATACTAATAATATTAATACTACTACTACTACTACTAATAATAATACATGTATCCATGAAGCACAAAGTAATGTACAAACAAACTTTACATATCTTCTCTGCTATTTTGTCATTTTTTCCATCATTGTACTCATGCACCTTACTTCACCATAATACAGCTTTTCCTTTCCTTGAGCATCTGCTCTTGCTGTGTCACAGTTTTTATCATTATTCTTTTGTGGGTTAATATGATGATTTATTGCCTGGTTTATTTACGTGGTTGTTTCTCTGTGTCCTGTGGGTAGTAGTTTAGTTTGAAATTTGCATGCTTGGTCTCATAATGATGCCTGTTGTTTCTACACTTTCTGCTCATGGATTCACTACAAATTAAACACATCAGACTTGTGCTTCTTGCAGGGACTATGTCATATTTTGTAGTCATATTTTGTAGTCTGCTCTTCTAAAATAAGCTTCTTTTTTATTGTCAACTCTCATTTTCGTTGTTCTGAGGAATTGTAAGCTCACCATTTTACATTTTCAATCTGATTTTCTTGCCTACTGTTGAAGACTAGCTGAACATCTTTTGACTACATGACTGAACTAGCAGTTCTACTAAACTGTTTGCTGTCATAGAAACTGACTCACAGGCTTCATGATTGGAGGAAAATAAAAGGCTTGGCAAGTATGAGATGGATTGCAAAAAGAGTTTTGTCTTCACTCTAAGATTTCGTGTCTGGATTTTAATAAAATGCAGTAGGACTGGGCCCAGCCACCTTTTGGGCATCACTGTTATAATGTGGAACAAAGCAATGTACATGTATGTGCATCTTTTTAGTGCTCCCAATACATATTTCATGTTATAAACCTGCGCACCACTATGTTCCTGGAAAGACTGAAAAACACAGTAGAAACATCAGCTGTTAACATGATGTGTGATCACTGGATCTGACAATTTCTCAAGATGTGTGCGTGACTTTTTTCTTATGTAAGTATTCTTTTATCCACTCTCACATGTATAGTTTGTTATACCTACTCACTAATGAATTAAATTGCAGTTTTTCAAAGTATAAACAAACGAGTAGCCTAATTTAAGCCACCATGACCATAACCCAAGCGGCTACTGAGGGCCGCTACATGTTTGTGTTAATTGAGCATGTTAATTTGAGCATGAAATCGGAACACTTGCTTGAGCCTGATTAAAAGTTAAAAAAAAAAAAAAAAACACACACACACACACACACACCAACCAGATGCCCTTTAATCCTTCCAGGCAAGGAATCTAATTTAAAAATAATCTGTTTAAACACTTAATCTTTTCAATCTGTACAATGTTTTTTGCGTATTCCATTAAACTGAGTCACTATCTTTTCACCAGAGGAAAAGAGTGTCTCTAATATGTGTCTGTTTAGAAAAGACTAACTCCCTATGTGTCAAACATTTTTTCATTTGATGAAATATTAACATTTATTGGTAATCAATCATATTTATTCCGTCCGTCTCTGCTTTACAATCATATTACGTCTTGCAAGATGAGTAAATCAGTTCAAAAACATTTTTTTCACATATTTTCACATATTTCATTCTATATTGCCTTTGTATCGCAGGAGGCCTGGAGCTTATCCCAGGGAACTCCGGGCACTGAGTGGGATATTCCCTGAATGGGGTGCCCGTCCATCAAAGGGCCCTAATCACTCAGAGACAAACAAATTGGAAATGACAATTCGCCTAATCTTCGGACTCTGGGAGGAAACTGAAGTACCCGAAGGAAACCCACCAAGCATTCAAACATGTAAACTCCACACACACAGAGCAGAAGGTGCTATTCGAACCATTGTCCCTTAAGGTATGAGGCCATTGTGTGCCAAAACAATCTCCCACACACACAGAAAACATCATGCATTGAAAAATACCAAAATTCATTACACAGTATTATTCTTTGTATACTGTTCAAGAGTACGGTATACATCTACAGTCCAACACGGTTTAGTGATTGATTTTCCTGCTTAAAGACACCTAAATCACCTCAAAAACCCATTCGAAGATTTAACAGGTGTGTTAAAGAAGACAACAAAATCACCAAATAGTAGATTCCTTCCCTCCGGGATTAATGTCACGGACAGTCTTGCTGTAGCCAGCTTAAAGTGCATATTAGTGTGAGAAACTCGACAGTGTTGCAAGATGAGGTCTGGGAAAGGCTGAACACTCCGGTGTGCTCTTGTGAACCATTCCTTCAGTATTAGCTCTAGGCTAACTATACAAAAATAGGCCGTGCTCAGGGGGAATCATCAAACGAGTCACAAATAAGCTCAAGTATTGTAAAAGGCCTCTGACTAGACTCACTATGCATTTGCCTGTATTTCCAAAGGGAACGAATGCATTGGATTCTTAAATATCTTTAGCTGCTCAGTGCTGCCTTTGTTATCTTCTCAGCAAATAGACGTTTCGCACAGCCTGATAACACCAAAGCTCCATGTAGCAGCGTGCAGCTGGATCAATAAATCGAGTTGTGTTTTTAATTTGCCGTTAAACAATATTACCAAATTACTGAAAGAGTAAGGGAGACAGTGTTATTGAGCAAAAGTCTGTCTCTACCTTTGTAACGCACATTGGCAGGCAAAAGAAAGAGGGTCCATTTTCTGATATGTCCCATCACAGGATAATGCACTGTAACATGAGTCCAGTCCTCCCAGCCCTGTCTTCACTTATTTGGCTGGCCAGAGAGCAGCCTGGCACAGGATACTTTAGACAATCGATCCATGTAATATCCTGTTTCCTTTAAATGCATTTCTAGCATCTACCTTAATGTTTCAGAATTGGGCTGCTTTAAGGCATTTTGTTTATAAAAACAAAACAACTATAGAAAAAATATAAAAATCAGATTTGTATGGGTGAATACGTATGTGCAAGGTTACACAGCATTCATATTCACTCTTCTGTACACCAGCACAGTGTATTAGAAATAAGTGAATTAAGATATGATTAAAGTGTAGACCGTGTTTTATTACTCAGGAGATGAACAAGTATTAGAGGGATTGGAATGAATGAAGAATACCATGAATGAAATAAAGGGCCCATGTTTCAAGGTATCTGTCAAACCTGATGGGGGCTGTGCTATGGCATGTAATTCCCATGGCTGCCAGTGCAACTGGGTCACTGGTGTTTATTGATGATGTCACTTCTGATAGATGTAGTTGGATTAATTCTGAAGTGTATAAAGCTAAACATTCTGCGCAGATTCTATCAAATGCTGCAAAACTAAACTAGACTGCATTTAACAATACACATGGATAATTGACCGAAACGTATCACGTATCAAGACCCAAGGCAAAGAAATAGAATGTTTTATACAGCTGATCTGACCTCAATTCAACTGAGCACGCTTTCAATTTACTGACGACAAAACTGAATGTAGAAGGACCCACAAACAAGCGACGTAAATGTAATATTTTTGACAAACACCTTGAACTAAAGCTGAAAGGTTACACTTTCAATCATATTGTGATTGCTTCTTTGCTTCCATTATTTTGCTAATCATTTTGTCTTTTACAGAAGCAAAATTACAGAAATGTTAATATACAAATATTTAAGGACCTGTGTGTGTGTGTGTGTGTGTGTGTGTGTGTGTGTGTGTGTGTGTGTGTGTGTGTGTGTATATACACATATTCATAGCGGAACCTCGGTTCACGAATGGCTGCCAGTACGAACAAATCAGTTCACGACCATTAAATTTGCCTAAAACGTGTCTCTGACTGGGACAAGTTAATGTGGGAGCCCCCTAGTGGAAGGTGGAAATTGGATACAACTAAATTAGGGAGAAAATCGGGGAAACCCCTCCTTAAAATAAAAAAAAAAAAAACACTGAAGAGTTTGGTCTCTCCTATACAGTCTTTTTTTATGTTTAGTGCTATATTATTTTTGTATAATTATGGATTTCTCCTACTTTGTTTTATATTTTGTGATATAAACAAAATAAATAAAAAGTTAAATATAGTTCATAATGATTGGGAAGGGATTAATTTTATTCACGTGTTCCTATAGAAAAACTGAATCAGTGTACGACCATATTGGGTCACGAACAAAATTCATGAATGAAGTTCCTCTGTATCATCTGATTGTACTGATTAGAGGAATTATGGCCCATTTTTGGGTATTCACATGTGTACAGCTCTTTTAAGGCCCTGCCACAGCAATTCAGTTGGACTGAGGTCTGGAATTTGACTAAGGCATTTCAAAACTTGGATTCTTTTATTTTTCACCCATTCTCATTTAGATTTACTGGTGTGCTTCGGGTCACTGTTCTGTTGCATGACCAAATTGCATCACAGGTCCTGTGACTGCAAAACCACGCCTAAATCCAACATTACAAATCATTGTTTCAACCCAAGAGCTACATGTTAAAAGTCCAGGACAGCACAATTAGAAGAAGACTGAACATGCATGGTTTGTTTGGAAGTATTGCCAGGAGATAGCCTCATATTCCAGTGCATCTTTCCCAAATGGCAACTACACTAATTCTTTCCACCTGCTCTTTATTTTCTACCCATCCTGAGGCATCTGGAGATTGTGCCAGCTTCAGTAGACAAAGGCCAAACCTGCGAGGATCCTGAGGCATCCAGAGAAGGACCAGCTCCAGCTGGATTCTGCTTCATGATGGTTTGGAGCTACACATGCTGCTCCTGAGCTCCCAGTGATCCAGACCCGCTCTGCCCTCTGCATCTGCTGACTCATCCCTGTGCTGAACTGGGCTCCATGTTAATTTAAATAACTTCTGTTATATTGAACCTCCAGCTGCATAACGCACATGATGTTATATAATCCCTGCTATCTGTTAGCAGAGGATGGGTTCCCTGTTGAGTCTGGTTCCTCTCAAGGTTTCTTCTGGGTATTGCCATTTCAGGGAGCTTTTTCTTGCCACTGTCGTTGTCACCCTTGGCTTTCTCATCAGGGACAATCTCATTATTATCTAGACACATTTTTCTCACTCATACACACTTCCATAAATTTTCTTTTCATTTTGTAAAGCTGCTTTGAGACAATTGAATTGAATTGAATAGCATCTTCTGTTAAAAAAAAAAAATAAATAAAATAAAAAAAAAAAATATATATATATATATATATATATATATATATATATATATATATATATATATATAAAAGCACGACTGAGATTTCTAAATATTGCAACTGAACAATGCACAAGGCTTCTGGAACAATGCCCTATGGACAGATGTGGAGTTGTTGGGCCTTAATGCCCCATGCCATGTTTAGGATCAAGGTTTTAGAATGGCCTAGTCTAAGTCCAGACCTTAACCCAAGTGAAAATTTTTAAATAAACAATTGCACGGTGAAAAAAGATATATGCTGTTTTGTTGAGGTTGTATTCATCTAATACAAAGACCTACTATGATAAGATGACAACACGTAGAATTAAGAGGAGGTACAAACTTTTGAAGGTGACTCTCTCTCTCTCTCTCTCTCTCTCTCTCTATATATATATATATACAATAAATTTGTAGTATCTGGCAACTAACCCTAACTCAGCCTACAGATTTAACATTTATAAATTCCAGTTGTAAAAGACGCTGTTCTTGTGAAGAACTGTTATAGACTTGACTATACTGCAGCTCCAAGCTCTAAATGAGTGGTGTTGATATTTTTGAGATGTCAGTCATGTTTATTACCATTTCACTGATTGAAAATTGGTTATGAGGTTCAAGCCCTTTGAGACTTCTCCATGTAATATACAAGTCACATGGAGACGCTGTGCACCCGGGCGGAACAAGCAAAGACTGCACAGTCCAGTGAACACTGAGATATTTTTTCTAAGCAAAGGCTAAACTCCCACACACTCCCAGTGAAGCAGTGCATCTGGGCTTGGGCTGAAAATGACATGTCACATACCTATTGTCCAATCATTGTTAATCTTTGCCCCAGTTAAAACATAGTGTACTGAAATCATGCTTATACCAAATGATCAAAAGTTTGTGGAGAATTGATTATTTGAACATCTTACTGTATTCCAGGCTCTGTTTTCTGGGGTTTGGCCATGGGGGTTTGTCTCATTTAACCATAAAAGCATTAGTGAGGTCCGAGTAAGGAGTCCTAGGGCACATTCAAAGTTCCGGTTCATTTCAAAATTATTCAGTGGGTTGAGGTCAGTGCTCAGTGCAGGCCAAACCATTTATTTTATAACAACCTTGGCAAACCATGTCTTCATAAAACTCATTTTGTCCATTGTCATGCCTTGACAATATAACATATACAACATAACTTAATCAAATGACATTAGATTATAATTTTTTTTTTAATCAGAGCAATGATGTATTAAGAACAGTGAGAGCATCTCCAGCTATCCTGTAGAAGACTGGGATTCGTTTCTCGATGGGGAACCCGAGCAAGGGGGTTGCACTAATCAATGCACTCTCAGTGCTGTTCCCAGATAACATAGTTAAAATAGAGAGAGCTGCATCAGGAAAAACCTGTGCCAAATCAAAATATGCAGATTGGATGATCCACTGTTTCAACCCACAACAAAAGCCGCCAAAAGAAGATTAACATTTGAATTTAAGCCATATTGTTTCCAGATCAAATATTTGGGAAAAATATATAAAATCACTCAATTTGAGGGAAAAAAAAAAAAAGATTAATCGCACCAACAAAAAAAAAACCCAATTACTACTGTGATGCTCCTCTTCAGGCTTTTATGACAGCTTGAACACTTAATGTTAATGGAAAACAACATTCTCTGTGAGGCTCTTTTCAACTTGTACATTCGACTCTCAAATATCATCATCTCATTGGCCAATGCAAATTCAAAATTCATTACTATCACTTTTAGCCAATCATCCACATTACATTATTGTTTCAATTTAGTCCAATGTAACCATGTTTTCTTCTGTTTAGATGTCAGTGCTGGTTTATGTTTGGCTTTTCTACAATAAATGAATACAATAAACACATTTCATTCAGCTGATTCCTTACCGTTCTTTCACAAACCTTGACTCTGGTGTCCTCATTTCTTTTTCACTAGCATTTTGTTGTGCATTTTATATTTTAAGGCGTACTGCTTTTACTTTTCTGTCCTGAAATCTTTGACATCTTCTTTGGTCTACCTGTATATTTTTCTAATTTTTGTTTAAACTTGCACCGAATTTTTTGACAGAGAAAACTGGAAGCAAAACTTCTTTGAAAAAATCTCTCTGAGACTGGCGTGAGCGCATACTAACGGATTCACTTTTTAAGGTTCACAACAAATGAACACACAAACACAGCAGAAACTGTGGAGAAAAGGTGAGAGAGTGACGCTCGGTGTCAAAATAAGAGTCGCATGCGTGATACGTGATACTCGGTGCTCGTAAACTAATACTTGCTCGGTTTCCGATTAAAAATTTGTTAAAAATCTTTGCACGGTTTGCGGAACACTCGTAAACCACGTTACTCGCAATCCAAGGTTCCACTGTATTATTATTCGTGGTTTAAGTCCGTGTACAAATCTGCCTGTTTCGAAAAAGAAGATCGAATAAAGATTAAGTTTTGTCTTAAAACAACTCAGTTTATTTTTCATCAAATTCATTTACTGTATACCACTTCAGCACTGTTATTTCAGCTGTGAAAATATCAACTAACCTCAGTAAAATATTCAGATAAATGTTTCTAATTAATATCTATTAGTAGCTTATTAGTAGCTTATTTTAAAGTAGATTATTAAATCCGGCACTTAACTGTTCATTACATCAATTTTATTCAACATTTTAATTTAATTTATGGTGCAGGTTTACTTCAGGCAGATACCAAAAGTTTAATTAAATTCTGTGAGTTCTGACCAATGAACAGTCAAAACCTTTCTTTTATTTATATAGATATCCACTTAATTCCCTTTAGAGTATCAGCTAACTCCTGGGTGCTGGAGTTAAATCCCAAATATCTTAGAGCGCTAAGGTGTACAAGCGCTTGTTCGACACACCAAGTATTAAATACTAAAGAAATTCTAGTATTAAACTAGTAAAAACAAACAACACAGCCAATGCAGAAAGTCCTAAAAGCAATTAATAAGGAAACAAGGTATTGTTCAAGATGAGATGTGAATGAAAGTGCTGAAAGTGCTTCCATGACTGGTTTTGAATGTGGGTTTTGGCAGGCAGCTACTCTCCCCTCTTTTTCCAGTACTGCAGACTGCACTTTCACCTGTGCTGGGGTGTTAGTGGAATTAACGACTGTTAGCACACCTGTGATGCGGAGTGATATATACTGAATATAGTAAAACGTCTCAGTGCTGTAATGCTCTATATCACCTCTCATCCAATCAGATTACTTGGTCAGAACTAATCAATCCACTGACTTCCATTGTAGCTTTGTAACATAAGAAATATTCTTATATAAAAATAAACGCAGAACCCATAAGAACATGAAAAGTAATTGAAGTTATTTCCCATTTTTATATCTAAATATATTATGGTATATAATATTTATTACAATATACATAAAAACAACAAGGCAAATTTCTGTAGGTACAAGAAGCATTGTTGCCGCAGCACTGCTGTTATTATTTAGTTCATTGGCGCATGTAAAATACGTCTCCCAGAATTGCATCCTTGGTTTTTGCTGAAAACAATTTACTGGCCAAACACATTGTATAATTACTAGCTAAAGTCATCATGACAACATTTAATTTTCATGGCTATGCCCTTCATAAATCAGCATGAATAATCTCTATAATTCCCTCATTATGCAAGAAAGCCATATATTTTCACACTTCAACACAAAGAGCTCTCCATAATTACTGTCACAGAACATTTTTGTTTGGCTCCAGAACATTTTTATACTTTTTTTTTTTTTAACAAAAAAGACATAAATGTGACTTTTTTGTGCTGAGAATATCTGAGGTACTAACAAATTTGTAGGCAACAAAAATATAATGCACATAAGTTTTGAGAAAAATCATAAGATTAATTTGGTTTTGAAGAGTGCATATAACAGTCTATAATATATGTATGTGCATAACTGTACTGTATGTGCACTTAATACGTTTAGTTATTATTACCACATAATTTCTGCATGCAGAAAACAAAATCATACAGAACTTTAATAAAATATAAAATAGAAATAATATTATGCAAGCAAACCACAGTACAGACATATTAACTACTGGCTACTGGCCCAGATTCAGCTGGGACTCTGATTTAGTGCTTTAATAAATGAAGAAAAGAAAACCTGAGCCTCTGAGTGGCGCAGTGGTAAAGTGCTCATCTGGAGATTGTGAGTTCGATTCCCGGGTGATGCTGTAATCTCTCTCAGCCGGAGGTCAAGAGAGAGCTGATTGGTCGAGGGATGAGAGGTATTTAGTGCTCCCACAGTAATCACAACTCTACAGCCAATCAGGGGCGTCTGTGAGCTCGCGCAAGATAGAAGGGCTCGCAGGCGCAGCAGAGAGCGCTGTCCTCCAAGTGTGTTATGCCGCCCCCAACAGGTGAGTGAGCGAGCAGTTCGGAAAGATGGCTGGCATCACGTGGTTTGGTGGAAACACATGATAGTCTTCGCTCTTCCGACAGAGTGGTGGTAGTAGCTTAATGTGGGAGCCCCCTAGTGACGGGGAGGAATTGGACATGACCAATGTGATATGCATTAATTCTTGCATATGATGGTTGATTAATTTTCCATGACAGCATGATTCTTACAGCAGAAGAAAGAAGAAGCAAAATTGGAGTAAGCTTTGCAACAGGTACTACGTTTTACATCACATAAAAATTATTCAGCAGTTTGTTTACAGGATTCTTGGTAACATCACAAAGAAAGGCAGAATAGAAACTGACTATTTTCAGCTGCTATACTGTGAATTATACCAGAAGGTAACTTGGTCATGCAAACATTGCACAACATAACTATAACTTAACTATACAGTTAAGCATAATTCGCATTATGCTTAATTGAGCATAATTCGTTCCAGAAGTGGGCTCGTATTCCGAAATACTTGTAAATCAAATCAGATTTTGCCATAAGAACTAATGAAAACTCAAATTATTCGTTCCACAGCCCAAAAAAATAAATACATAAAAATAATTAATACAATCTACAAAGTGAAAATTAAACAGATTAACCTGCACTTTACCTTTAAAAAAAAGTAAAAAAACGACAGATAAGTGTTTCCGTTTGTGTGTGCAGGTGCTGTGTGTGTGTGTGTGTGTGTGTGTGTGTGTGTGTGTGTGTGTGTGTGTGTGTGTGTGTGGAATTAGCCCCGTCCCTCGCCTCGTTTTACACAGCAACACTCCTCCTCCCTCTCCCCACCTCGTTTTCTAAGTTTCACAACAAACACACACACACACAACAGAAGCACCGTTTTAACAGAAAAAAGAGAAATCTTGAACCCGGGGAGGGGGGGGGGGTGAAAAAGGTGTGTGTGTGTGTGTGTGTTTGTGTCGGTGTCAAATTATGTGCGCGCACACACATAGGAGACGCTGAAACACAGAGGGAAATGTTGATTATACCAGTAAGAGACGAGCACTAAGACCCAGGGGAGCAGGGGAGACGATTACCCACAATTCCGCAGCACAAGAGTGACGCTCGGTGTCAAAATAAGAGGCCCATGCGTGATACATGATATTCAGCACTCGTAAACCAACACTTGCTCGTTTTTAAATCAAAATTTATAAAAAATCTTTGCTTGTCTTGCGGAACAATCGTAAACCACGTTACTCGCAATCCAAGGTTCCACTGTATATGGTTAAAAAGTGTGATGTGCCGTTCACTAATAAAACAAAATTTTAATATTTGGCAAGTTGTTGTGCTATAGGAGAAATAAAATGTTTTCAAATAACCTAATATAAAAAAAATCTAATTTGAGGTGGTGATTATTATTTATTATTTTTAGCATAAGAGCATACCTAATGAGTAAATAATAATATAAAAAAAGGGCATGACCAAATAAATAGTATATGCTTGCTTGAAAGCAGGGTATGCTCTATATATTCTTCTTTGGTGCTGAGTGTACAGACTGCAGACAGGTAATGTTTTAGTGAGTCCATGTCTCTACCCCTTTCTAGATGCTATGGAGCCATTATTGCTTTGTACTGATGCACACTAATGCTCGGAAACAAAAGAGCTTCTCTCCTGTCAAGATCTGTTCAGTTAATGAACACTTCCGTTCGAGTGAGTTCCTTTAAAAGCCACTCTAAATAAGAGTGCAGCACAGGAGGCTCTTCCTCTGGTGTTGTCTGACTCAACAGACTGAAGAGTTTAGACTTTGCCCTTCACCACCAGATGAGGATGTGTCACTGAAGATAAGGGGGGGAGCGTAGTACAAAAAGGGATCTTCTTATCACAAATGTGGGAAAATTACTGACATGATGTGTGGGGCATGACTTCATTTGAGGTGAAATGTTACCAAGTTGGATTCTGATAGACCCTGGCAGGGTCAATGGTCTCTGGGGGTATCTATGAGAGGAAACACATACAGATGACAGTAAAGGCTTTGAAAGCGGCTATTAAACTGTACTATGGGATGACAGTTCCAGGAGTCATTATCCTCCATGAAAACTCATGATCACCACCAGCCTTTATTTAATTTTTTTTCAATTGAAAACATGTGGAATGGACAAAGTTTCAGTCAAACAAAACTAAATTTCTAAATTTTCCAAAATTTCAACAAATCCTGTCTAGTCATTGTCTTCTATTACGTTCCGTGTTCATTTCACTGAACTGCACAGGGAGAACATCTGGTTTAACATCTGGCATTATAACCCATTTCTTCCACCACAACTTCATTTCATCTGTCCCAGAAACTCGACTGTCACAGAAAAATTGTCAAGCAGCAGACATTAAAACTTATAATGTTATATACACACACTGGGGCTGCATAAGGACAGTGGAACAACATAGCAAGTAGGTTATTCATCAATGCCAAAGTAGAGACAAAATAAAAAGCTTTCATAAGGCAGCAGATTGCTGCTGGCGTGTTTGCCATCGAACACACTTGACAGTGTAAACAGATTTGTCAGCCAGCTTGGCTATCACCTCTCAACTAATGGGACTGAAAAGAAACGGGCACGCGGTGCAGATATTGAGCAGGAGTGTTAATCTTGATTCAGCTGTCATTTCCCCAACGAGGTGTTAAATCAATACAGATATGGTGTCCCAGTCCTACACTTTGGTTCTCGGCATCCTGCAGAAGAAGAAAGCCAGGACGTTAGTGAAGATTATGTAAGCAATTTGCAAAGACTTTTAGAGTAAGGACAAATTAATCAAGCTTTTTTGTTGAATAAGCTCAATCAGGGGAGTTGTCAAGAGTAAATCTTGTCAGCCCTCCTTGCGAATAACGATGTTCCATTCTTCACTCACAAAGGAGGAAGAATTTCAGATGAATCTAAACACCCCCGTGTGCCAACATCAAGTTTGAGCAGTGGCCATTTCTTTTGCGAATTTTACACGGAAAACATTTACAAGCAATCGCAAAAAACATCTGTCAAGTTTAAATAATTTTACCATTTTTATTTTTCCTCACTATTCTCTGTACAATTTGGACAAGCTTTGCCTCCTAAATGGAGCAACAGAAAAGCATTCAACCTATCATCAGGAGATAGCAACATTTGAATTCTGATATAAACATAAGCATTCGTGGTCAGGAGCCAGGTGTGCAAATCAGTAAAAACAGCATAATTGATTAATTTTATGTCAATTGAAGCAATGTGTACAAACCCTAGTTGTGTATGATTGTTTTTTTGTTCATGTATTTATCCTGTAAATTGCTTGTCATTCATTTTGTCCCCTCCCCCCCAAACAATTATGTTTTGCTTTATAATTACATATTCAACTAAAAAGTTTTTAGGTTAAAAAATAAAAATCATCAGAAATATCTTAATTCCCTGTCAATCACAGTGACACTAACCAATCAAAGCCATCTTTAAACTGAGGAATGTGGAAGAGGGCAAACTTTTTTCAGAGTGCCATGTGACACGGCATGAGCAACAGTTCAGGAAGATGGCGTCATCTGTTTTGGGCAGAAACACGTGTAAGGCTTCACCCTCCCCAGTGGCTGTTCTATGATGGAGAAGTCTGGCTGACTGTTGGGCCGCCAAATTAGTGAGAATTTTTCCATCCTTTTTAACAGGCTCAGGCTTTATACAGTAGTTGCACATTTGTTTTTGTAGCGTGATAAAGAAAATCTGTTCTACTTATGTGAAAAGTAACTTGCAGGGGAAACAAAGATATTATGGTTTTAGATGTCAGTGAAGATGACTGATTGGTTATTGTGATTGATGCCAGCATTAATAGTAATAGATTATTAAACCCATAAAAGTTAGAATAAAAGATTCATGGACCATTAACTGTTCGTAAAAGTAATCACTTAATCATTCTTTTTAAACTCTGGCAGTTCTAAAGTTACATTACTTGGAAAATGAAAATTCGCTGAGTCAAAATAAAATGAAATGTGATTTATTGCAAGCATCATTCAAACTAATTAATGTTGTATTTATCACTGGACATGCATAGCATCAACATTCCCCAATGCTTTTATTTATTTATTTATTTTTTATTTATTTATTACACAGTGTGTATATATATATATATATATATATATATATAAAATGTATACACACTATATTGCCAAAAGTATTCGCTCGTCTCCCTTCACATGCATATGAACTTGAGTAACACCCAATTCTTAATCCACGGCACCTTGCAGTTTGGTGTGGATGAACTTGACTGACCTCGACCTAATACAACACCTTTGGGATGAATTAGAGCGGAGACTGCGAGCCAGGTCTTCTCATCCAATATCAGTGTATGACCTCACAAATGCGCTTCTGGAAAAATGGTCAAAAATTCCCATAAACACACTCCTAAACCTTGTGGAAAGCCTTCACAGAAGAGTTGAAGCTGTTACAGCTGCAATGGGTGGACCAACATCATATATATACTGCATGTAAATTACATTTTAATATATAAAAAATAATTATTCATGAAAAACTCATTACTACAGCGTCCGGAGGAACGCACCAGGTTTTGAACAACGGTGTCCTCGCTGGAGTCGCATTAGTATTTATCTCGAATGACTCACTCATACCATCCAGCAGCAGAGACGAGGAAGAGTGACCTTTTTATAGACATAATTGATTTTACTGTTGTAGCACAGCGAATTACATCAAAGCAAGCCAAGAAGATCATTTTGGCCACCTGCACTTGAGACTTTGATTTGCTACTTTGGATGAACTCTTGGCCGAAAACAGTGTATCAATTTGTTACAGTGGTGGTCAAAGTACATAAATTCTATACTTGAGTCAAAGTAGAGATACCTCGGGTAAGATATCACTCAAGTAAAATAGAAATTTACATGTACTGTATACAAAACGGATTACTTTTACATTTATTTATGTACCCAAAGTACTATACTTGCATTAGCTCACTGTAATTAAATGTAATTAAAAAAGAGTAAAGAAAAGTTTGAAGGAGGGAAGGCAAATGACACAATTACATATAAAAGTCAGCAGATGGCTTTAAATGCCCCACCCATTGTGGATACAGTATGTAAAGCAGGCTGAAATGTTGTAGAGTAGAATATGAAGTAAAACTTCTCAAGTAACGCTCATATATGTGTAAAGTACAGTAAGGAAGTAAATGTGCATGTGTTATAATAATGATAATATTTAAATCCTAAACACTGTTCAAACCTAATATTTTTTTGCACAATGATATGAAAACAGCCAGAAGTAACATTCCATCCTCTATGTGTCTTATAGAAACCGTGCACCTTCAAACCTGCGAGTTGCTACTCCGCGGTTGCTCTATACAGCACATTTTCTACTGAAGTAAAATAAATTGCAGTAGAAACATAAAAGGAGAAAATGTTCAAGGCTATGGGGAATTGACCACTACACAGAGGTGCAGTGTAAGTCAGAACTAATCTCAGTCTAGAGGCCCAGTGTCAATGCTGGACTTGACAAGTGTGTTTGAACAAGGCAGGGGGCAGGGGCCAATTCCCCCAGTGAGTTTAACTGAGTTCCGGGTCTAGGAACTAAATCAGAAATGTTTATGCAAAGCTCCGAGCCAAATTTTAGTTTGAAATTTTCTGATATCTAATATTAAAATATCCCGTACAATTTATTCCAATTACAGACTTGGACACTGCTTGAAAATTTCCCAGTGTGCCAAATGTACTGTAGGTGTTAGTTCAAGGCAGATGAATTCTGCTCTGTTAAACAAGTTCATTTTAACAATGTTGCCAACAGAATGGCATAATGCCATCTTATAAATTTAGCACTGAATGTGAATTGGCTGAAATTGGATGTGAGACGCTGTACCAGTAATCTCATTTAACTTTTGACTACCAGATTTGTATTTCTTTCCACGTTGTGAAACAATGCTAAAGGCATCTAAAATGTGCAACAATCTCTTTTGAACATGCTCTGTAAAGCCTTCATAACAGCTCTAATCTGAGGTGCTGTAAGTTTGTGATTTTTGAGGCTGGTAAACCCTAAATGAACTTCTCCCTCTGCTGCAGTTTTGATCTTAATTTCCTGGGATGGTCTTCATGAGAGTCAGTTTCATTATGGTGCTTGATGGGTTTTGCAAATACACGTGTCTGTTCTTATACTGTTCTTATTGTTCTTATAAACAGTACTACTGCAGAACAGCTGACCTTTATGTCTTAAAATAACAACTGACTATTGTTGTTACCAGTGGCGGCCGGTCAATACGGGGCGCAGGGGCGCCGCCCCACTTAAAGTTAGGCAGAGAAGAATGCTACCTTAACATGTAATTATTTAACATAATAATTACTAATTTTAATAATGAAATAAAGTCATTTAGTCACAATATTCCGCTGTATTTCTTAATATAATTTATTTGCAATAAAAAAAATCTAAACTGTATTAAGTTCATTTGTGTTGGTATACGCGGGGCGCCGGACAAACGAGTGTCTATGTAGCACGTAAATCTTTGAAAAGCATGTGACCTGAGGCTGAGCTCTGATTGGATCTTTTCAAATCATCCTTCGGGCGCAGCAGTGTACGCCCTGGACCCTCCCACTTTTGTTCTTAGCGAATCAATATTGTTTTAAAATATTTGGGCTCATGTGATTGGACCATTCTCAACGAGTCTTCCAGCACTTCTTATGGCAAGCGGAGCTGCTGACTGGATGCGATGTGAGTCATGCCTTTATTTTATGCTAGTAGTAATGATCAACGCATAATCACCTGATAAAATTGGTATGATAAATACCTATTTACAGGCGAGTATTAAAAGTTTAATTATAATTTTGTTTGCGCCCCCCCCCAAAGATTTTTTGCACCAGCCGCCACTGGTTGTTACTTAATTACATAATTCCATACTGTATGCGTTATTCCGTAGTTTTGTAATCTTCAGTATAGTTCTAGATTGTAAAAAAAAGAAATCACTAATCAAAAAACTTTGAATTATAAGGTGTTTACAAACGTTTGACTGGTACTGTATACAATATACAAACAGGTGATGATAAGTTTTATTCCCATAAGATCTTAGATCTTTATTTCCTTAGATCTTAATTCTGTGACAAGCAGCTCACTTAGACGTAAACAGAAGCGCATTTCTGAATAGCAATAAAAGCTCATCAATCAGAAGGCTCAACATGAAAACGATAAACCTTTCTAACTTGCATTCACAAGGTGTGGCACCACTTAGGGGGATAATTTTTAGATAATATTTTACTTCATACTAGTGATAATCATGCTAAACATAGGGATATAACAACTTATTCACAGTATGAATGCATCATTCCCAAACTCTTGACAATTCAACTGCATCTAACAGTTAATACAGCAATTACTTCTCCTTTTTGCAATCAACACTAAATTGATTAGAAATAATGATGATCTGGACCCAATGTGATATTTCTTGTCCTTAAAAGCAGAAAGACTACAGTGTGCTAATCAGAAATGTGAGTTTAACTAAACAAGGTGAGGGAATATAAAGGAGAATGTAAGGATCGAGTATAAACTGTTTTTTTTTTTTTTTTTTTTTGACAACAGTTAAAAAGCAGTTCCCTTTCAAAAGCTACACTCAATGCTGCGTGAAAACGCTATGGGAACATCTCTTTGTTGCCCGGTCGTGAAGCCTGTGCATGCCAGACCCGCCGAATACCTTCGGCTTATAACCTGTGCCAGGCATGACGTCACCGAATAAGGTGCACCTGCAGGTTATAAATAGGAGTGAACCGGAAACATCCTCAGATCTTTTTGTCTTCAGGACCGCTTTGTGTTTGCGTGTGCATGTACAAGCCGTAACGAAAGCGAAATAAAAATAACGCATCTTCACGAGTTTTGTCTCGAGTGCTTGGGGAAGAACACGCTCGCCTCGGGCTTCAGGGAGACTGTGAGTACAGTGATCTTCTCCCTATTCAGGTGCTTCGCGCGCGGCTCGCTTTCTTTAAAGAGAAACCGCGAGGCGCTTCTTGTGAAGGAGCGGAAGAATCTTCCTCTCTCGCTTCCATGGAAGTAGCCTCCTCACAACGCTCCTCCAGTGCTGACAGAGCTTTTGAGGAATTATTAGAGGTTATAACGCGTGCGGTCGAGCGATTGCATATCGACTGCCGCAGCAGCGAGATTCCCCCAAGCGTTCGAGATTGAACGACAGGTGTCTGTCAGGTGGCCGGGGGGAGGAGCCTCAACGTCTCTCTCTCTCCCCTTCTTTGGTGACATCCATGATGAATTAACTCTTTCATGGAGCAAGCCGTATTCATCGCGTGTTTTTGTACCATCGACTTCGACTTATTCGAATATCGTTGGTGCGAAAGCACGCGGTTATATGATACGCTTGCGGGCTATCTCTCTCCTGGGACATCATCCTCCCTGAAAAAGCCTATTCTCCCCTCCAAGCCGTGCAGATTGACATCTGCTTTGGTGGGTAAAGCTTTTCAGGCAGCAGGACAGGCTGGTGCTTCACTGCACACCATGGCGGTTTGGCAGGTTACCAGGCTGACCTGCTGAAGGACCTGAGCAGCGGCGGGGCTATTGATGACAGGGCGTTTGCAGAGCTGCGCCGAGCCACAGACCTGTCTCTCCGTGCAACCAAGCGGACGGCCCGTGCTGTGGGCCGTTCCATGGCTGCCATGGTGTCCACGAAGAGGCCTCTGTGGCTGAACCTCACGGGCATCATGGATAAGGATCGTGTTGCCCTCCTCGATGCCCCCATCTCGCCTTCCGGCCTTTTTGGCGACGCTGTTAATTCCGCCGCCACTAGGTTTCGGGAGGCAAAGCTATATGAACAGGCCTTTGGGAGGTTCCTTCCCCACCGTGCTCAAGAACCGGGACCGTCGGCCACCCGGCCCCGGCCAGGTCTGGCCCCTATCAGGCGTGAGGTGCAGAAGGAGAGCGTGACCAGCCGCGCACCCCCCCGTAAAGGCTGGGGTGGGGCTCGCCGCTCTTCTCAAAAATCTGCTTCGAAAAAACCGGATCTGAGGAGCTTCCTCTCTTCAAAGAAGAAGCCCTGAGTTCGTGCGCCTGGGGCTGTGGGGGTGTCTCCCCCCGGGGAGGGGCGCCTGGATTTTCATTACAAAACAGGGCCTCCTCCCTGGCACTCCCGGGAGGCCGGTGTTCAATCCCCGCCACCACTGGTGTTCGGGGAGCGCCGGTCTCCAAAGGAAAAAAAAAAGTTGGGTGTTCAGGCATCTCCTGCCACACTTCATCTCCCAACACCTAACACCCCCCCCCCCCCCCATCTAGCCGAAGTGTCAAAGCTCGTGCCCCTTTCGGAGAAGCTGGCAGCGTGGAGACTACTGCCAGGTGTATCTCTTTGGGTATAAAGGACTGTAGGCACAGGCTACAGGATTCAGTTTGCACATCGTCCTCCGCGTTTCAACGGCGTGGTCTCCACTTCCGTGAAACCGGATCGAGCACATCTGCTGGCCCAGGAGTTACAGACTCTGCTGGGCAAAGGGGCCATAGAACATGTTCCCCTCCCAGACAGAGGATCGGGCTACTACAGTCGGTACTTTTGGTGCCCAAGAGAGGGGGAGGGTTGCGTCCGATCTTGGATCTTCGCGGCTTGAACCGCTATCTCAGAAATCCAGATTCAAAATGTTGACTGTCAAAATGATTGTTTCTCAAATCCAACTAGAGGATTGGTTTGTGACAATCGATCTCAAGGACGCATATTTCCATATAGAAATATTGCCACAGCACAGGAAGTTCCTGAGGTTCGCTTTCGGGGGCGAAGCTTACCAGTATTGTGTCCTTCCATTTGGCCTAGCTCTGTCACCCCGCACATATACAAAATGCATGGATGCAACTCTGGCTCCTTTAGGACTCCAGGGCATCCGTATTTTGGAATTACATAAACGACTGGCTGATTCTGGCCCAGTCTCAGGAGCTAGCGCTTCGACATCGGGATGTCGTCCTAGCCCATCTTCATTCTTAGGATTGAGACTCAACGCCACAAAAAGCGTTCTCCTTCCTGTTCAGAGGACAACATATTTGGGTGTCACATCGGATTCGGTCACAATGCGGGCACAGTTGTCTCCTGCTCGTGTCGAATCCATTCTCAACACCCTGAAGGAAATCAAGCTAGGCCAGAAGGTCACCGTTCATCACTTTCAGAAATATTAGGCCTCATGGCAGCTGCGTCCACGGTGATACCTTTGGGCCTTCTGCACATGAGAGCGTTTCAGCTGTGGCTAAGAGCCAGGGGGTTTCATTCAAGGGCCAACCCCCAGAGGCTAATAAGGGTTACGCGCCGGGGGCTTCGTACCCGTTCTATGTGGTTCAGACCCCGGTTTTTGACTTTGGGTCCCACTCTAGGTCCGTCTTGTCGTCGCAAGATGCTAACGACAGACGCTTCCCTCACGGGCTGGGGTGCGGTCTTGGATGGCCGTCTAGCACAAGGGAGCTGGAGAGGTCATCTTCTCGCGTGGCACATCAATTGCCTCGACATGATGGCTCTGTTTCTGGCCCTGAAACACTTCCTCCAGCAGTGGAGAGGCTACCATGTCCTAGTGCGGGTGGACAACACTGCGGTAGTCTCGTACATAAATCGCCAGGGTGGACTGTGCTCGCGCCGCTTGAACAAGCTAGCACACCAGGTTCTGCTTTGGGCACAGGACAAGTTCCTGTCCCTCAGGGCGATTTACATTCCAGGGCATATGAATGTAGGAGCAGACTTGCTATCCAGACAAGCTGTAAAACATGGGGAATGGATAATCCACCCCGAAGTAGTCAGTCAATCTGGGAAAGATTTTACGTAGCAGAGGTGGACCTCTTTGTCTCATAAGAGGCAGCACAAGGCCCCCTTTACTACTCTCTGACTCCTCCAGCTCCCCTGGGTCTGGACGCAATGGCCCACACGTGGCCCAGGTTACGCCTTTATGCGTTTCCACCTATAGTTTCTGCTCCCGGGAGTCCTGGCGAGGGTCCGTCAACAAGGGTTGCGTCTCTTATTGATAGCGGCCCCATTGGCCGACCAGAGTGTGGTTCTCGGATCTAATATCTCTCCTCGACGGCTCACCCTGGGTGATTCCAGTGAGGAGGGATCTTCTGTCTCAGGAGCAGGGGACAATACTTCATCCCCGGCCCGAGCTCTGGAACCTTCACGTTTGGCCCCTGAACGGGACCAACTGAGACAGGCTGGGCTTTCAGCCAGCGTAATTGAAACCATTTAAGTGCCAGGGCTCCCTCCACTAGAAGAACTTATGCCCTCAAATGGAGTGTGTTTGAAAATTGGTGCATGGCAAGACACATAGACCCAGTTCACTGCCAGATTGTTTCAGTGC
The DNA here is from genome assembly GCA_030347435.1 of Clarias fuscus. Taxonomy (NCBI): domain Eukaryota; kingdom Metazoa; phylum Chordata; class Actinopteri; order Siluriformes; family Clariidae; genus Clarias; species Clarias fuscus. The sequence goes on along the minus strand of CM059206.1, from coordinate 21,273,423 downwards.
TGGAGTTTCTGCAAGAAAAGTTGTCCTCGGGCTTATGCCCTAGTACGCTCAGAACGTACGTAGCCGCTATTTCGGCCTGTCACGCTCTGAACAACGGGGTTTCTGTGGGCAAGCACCATTTAGTTGCCCGTTTTATTCGTGGAGCTAAACGGTTGAAGCCGCCCACTAGAGCTACGGTCCCTTCATGGGACTTAACTATCGTACTCGAAGGCCTGGCCGACACCCCGTTCGAACCACTAGAGTCAGCGCCTGTCAAGCTTCTGTCTCTTAAGATGGTTTTTCTGATGGCTATTACTTCTTTGAAGAGGATTGGGGATCTGCAGGCTCTGTCAGTCTCCCCATCCTGCCTAGACTTTGCCCCTGGGCTAGTCAAAGCTATTCTGCATCCTCACCCGAACTATCTTCCCAAGGTTCCATTCTCGACCATGCACCCAGTTGTTCTCGAAGCCTTCTGTCCTCCGCCTTTCACAGCTCCGGAGCAGGAAAGACTTCACTTACTGTGTCCAGTACGTGCTCTTCGGATCTACGTCCACCGCACTAGCCAGTGGCGTAAGTCAGAGCAGCTCTTTATTTGCCATGGGGGTCGCAACTGGGGGGCGGCTGCCACTAGACAGACTCTGTCACACTGGGTGAGAGATGCCATTGCCCTAGCCTATGAGGCGCGTGGTCACACTTCGCCTCTAGGAATCAGGGCTCACTCAACCAGGGGGATTGCCTCATCGATTGCCTTGGCAAGAGGCGTCCCCCTGCAGCAGGTGTGTGATGCGGCGGGCTGGTCCTCTCCACACACGTTTGTTAGATTTTATAGTCTGGATGTCAATGCTACTCTGGGTTCACGGATCCCTCAGTCAGCATCCCAGAGCTAGTGCCTGGGGGTCCAGACACTTGCAGTGCGGCGGCGTTGGTATTCTCGTTCCCATAGCGTTTTCACGCAGCATTGAGTGTAGCTTTTGAAAGGGAACGTCTCGGGTTACTTGACTGTAACCCTGTTCCCTGATAAAGCGGGAACGAGATGCTGCGTTCCGATGCCGCACTGCTGGCGTGCCTGGACGTCCTTCAGACAAAATTGACCTGAGGATGTTTCCGGTTCACTCCTATTTATAACCTGCAGGTGCACCTTATTCGGTGACGTCATGCCTGGCACAGGTTATAAGCCGAAGGTATTCGGCGGGTCTGGCATGCACAGGCTTCACAACCGGGCAACAAAGAGATGTTCCCATAGCGTTTTCACGCAGCATCTCGTTCCCGCTTTATCAGGGAACAGGGTTACAGTCAAGTAACCCGAGACGTTCTTCAGTTTTTCTACATTTTTCAAAGTTTTGATTTGATATAAATAAATTTTTGAGTTTTTATTCCTACTTTGTTTCACTCACAGTAAGCAAGGCTTATTGTCACAGTGCACCCTTGGGCAGAAACTTACAGCTAACAAAGATCATCAAAGAATTGTGCAAATTCTGTGTAAAAGAATTGACAAGCCGATTCAGTCTTGAAAGAGTGGGTACCGCTTTACTCCTTAAGCAAAAAATATTTTCCTCCAGATAGGGACTATGTGGTCTTGTAAGGAAGTCATCTGATGTAGAATGGTGAGTAGAATAGTAAGTGAATAAAAATGCATTGAAACCCATCAATGACAAAAAAAAAAAAAATTAAAAAAATATATATATATAAAAAATATAATAATAACAATAATATAAATAAAAAAATAATTAATTAATTAATCCAGGTTTTATCTATGCCTACTGTAACAACATTTCCCTATCAAGTAGCACAGAAATACAAAGGTTACATCCTGTAATAATGGACTGGAATTTAATTGTATGTTTCCTTATAAGGACAGGTTTTATGATAAAATTTTTATGTTTGTCTGGAATAAAAATAATTGCACAGATCCTTATAATACTAAGGCTACAATTGTACATATTTCATAGTTAGATATGGGTGGTGCAGCAGGTAGCATTGAAATTCCTTAGCTTGAAATTCTGTCTGTCGTGAGTTTCACATGATAATCCTGTGTCTGTGATTTTCCAGATTCTCTGATTCCCAACTATTTTTCAAAACCAAGAGTTGAAATTGTGCAAGGTGTGAATAAGTGTAAGAACATGCGAGTACAGTGCCCTGTTATATGTGTACTACCACCTCAGGCCCAGTGTGTCTAGTTTGGATCCACTGCAGCCCTGACCAGGTTAAAGAGGTTGCTGAGCATGAATGAATGAATGAGTGGATGGATGGATGGATGGATGGATGGATGGATGGATGGATGGATGGAGAGTTGGATGGATTGATAAATAAATGAATGAATGTAGTTAAATAAATTACTAAGTTGGGGGCGTGGTGGTTCAGCGGTTAGCACTGCATCTTTCAGAATTGGTGGTTTAAGTCTTACCTTCAGTCTATGTGTGTGTGTGTGTGTGTGTGTGTGTGTGTGTGTGGAGTTTGAATGTTCATCCACATGCGTGATGGGTTTAACCTCCGGCTACTCTGGTTTCCCTCACATAGTCAAAGATGTGTTGTAGGCTGACTGCCCATTGCCCATAGCATGTGATTATTTTGTGAGTGCCTGTACCTTGTGATTGGCAGCTCATCCAGCATGTCCTTTGCTTGTGCCCTGAATTTCTGCACAGGCTCCAGGCCCTTACTTATGCAGATAAGTGATGTGGAAAAAATAATGAATTAATGATATTACTGGAATGAATATGGTAACCTATAATGAAAATGGCAAACAGTAACTCATGACTGTTTAACTCATGACTGTTTAATCACATAACAAAAGTCAGGGGTTAGTATATTTGCCAAACCTATCAAGCACTCGCTCAAGACCATCCCAGGAATGCAAGACCAAAGACCATGGAATTAGAAGGTGTGTTCAAACTTCTGACTGTGTTTGGTGTGTTTGTGTGTGTGCGCTTGTGCCCTGCAATCGACTGTCACTCCATCCAGAGTGTACTCCGTCTCGTGCCCCCAGGGGCACGCTCCAGGTCTCCCGCGACTGCGGTACAGGATAAACTGTATAGAGAATGAGTGAGTGAGATGAGTGGTTAATTTAAGAACCATGGGTTTAAAAATCATTATATTGTATGGGAAGGATACAAAACCGTTAACGAGAGAATCAAACCAGTCACCCAATCATGAGTTATGATTTAAAACCTTTGTGTTTGACATCCAGAACTAACACAATATAGAATAAAAAAAATAAAATCTTAATTCTTGTTTGTTACTCGACATGTTTAAGTTTATGGAGCTTCTATTATGCTATTATTCTTATATACAGCACTTTCCATTTATTTTTTACTTTAAATACATATATTTTACAGCAACAGCATGAAAACTAATCTCATATTACATTTTAAATGAAAAAAAAAATAGTCTTCTTTTTCCACAATAATATTCCACATAATAAAAATATGTATCGGTTTACGAGCCTAAAAGTAAGGTTGTGTGTTTAACTAAATGTAGTAAAGCCTCAAACTAACCCAGTATTAATAAATACACAGATATGAGTCTGGTTCTAAGCATATTTTTTTCTGCGCATACAATAATTTCCTACCTCAAATGAATGATACAGACAAATGCCTATAGTCCAATATAATGTATGTATGAATGTCAAAAAATTGAAGCACCATCACAGGAATACTAACACAAACTTAAAACCTACTAATCAATAAATCCCCCTGAAAGCCAGGGCTGCCATCCTTTATTTATGACACTTTATGCCCAGCCCAGTTGTTATTTATCATTCTCTCTCACCATATCCACGCTGGAGGCATATGCATTATAGCACTATTGATGACGTACCGAAGCATGAGTATATTACAGGCTACGTTCATGACTCCTGAGGATGAGGAATTGTTGTGTTGCACACTGCTATGAGAAGAAATGACACAAATACAGCATTTTAATTACTGCAAGATTAATCACTATGTTAAACATTTCACAGACCCAAAATGTTGATCGCCTCTGTGAACAGTAACATAAATTTACTTGGCAACTCCGCATTTCAGGAACACATAAAGAGACGAGCTGGAGGCGGACATGGCTGTAAACTTTATTAGTGCTTAAAGTTTGACAGAGGGCCTCTGCCAAGCGAAATGAATAATGAAAGTGGTACAGCATGCCTCTTCCCTAAAATGTATTAGGCTTTTCTGAGCAGCCTCAGACTATGGTTATAATTTTTGATGGGTTCAACACATAAAGAAGCTGCAGAGGAACTCCAATCTTATGTAAAGCCGATATGAAATATTAATCAGACAAATCACAGGATGCCTGTCCAGACGCGGCTTGATGCTGAGCAGCTAGTTTTTCTTTGGCGTCCTCATCATGTATACCCGCATCAGGGTACGTCTGTGCGTATGTGCGGGTGCTTGTGTGTATGCGTGTGGCATGTTTATATGAGTGTAACCAGACCTTCTGCTGGAATGCATTAGTTTTCATTCTCCAAGAGATGTTTCATGTTTCTGTAGTTCCATGGAGCAACAGCCAAAGCTGATGAAGCTGTAATAAACGCGCTCTGGCTGTCTGGAACTGGAGTGTATCCTGCTGATCTGCAAACCCACCGTCTGTCCTCAACAACCAAAGTGCAGCACGATACTAGCATTTTTACAGCCTTAGTATATTTAATCCATACAACGGCTGGAGAACTCAAGAGATATTTTTAGCCTAATGGTCTATAGGACATTTTTCAATCAAGTAAGTACATGTTTAATCTCGACCCCCTTCTTGTGAATGTTTTAAATAGTAATGGTGGGGTCATGGCACAAGTTATTCTCTAAGTGGATTGTAAATGTGGTACATTAACTTCAATTGCACAGTTCTTCTGCTGTTCCAGTAAAAAAAAAAAAGCTCCAATTTAAGAGATGAGGGGTAATTATAAGAATGGGATAATTATCATGGTGACAAATAGAAGTAAATTTTGTTTGGCAAGAAATTAGCCATATGAATATTTGGTCAGCAGAATGCAATAAATACCATATTTGAAGTTTTACTCATTTTGGCAAATTATTATTATTTGGCACACACACACAAAGTTGTATATAACAATATGTACAGCCTTTTTTAGATGCTTTAAACTTCCACATTATGAGCAAAACATAACCCGCAGTCTCCCTATTGTAGAGCAGGAGCCATGTTGTGGCAAGCCAATCCTATCGCTTTTTTTTGTCATGTGATTGGCGATGCAACGATACTTTCAGTGCTACACAGTGCTTGCTCCAAATGGTTTGATTGTGTTCAAAGGGTTTTTGAAGAATGTTCAAGTCAAGAAACCACTGCAGTCAACATCCCTAGTACTTTCTGTCAAAGAGGACATTATGCAATTCAGATGTTGTTCGAACACCATGTTATATACAGTAAGTAACAAAACTTTGTGGGATACTATAAGGTAAGTACTGTGGTGAGGCAGGCAAATAACATTAAAAATTTTAAAATATGCAACAACTTGAATAGTTTCTTATGTGACTTTATGTCTTTTGCATGGCTGTGGAGGAATTCTGGCCGAGTCTTCTCTACAGAATTGCTTCAGTTCATTGAGTTTTTTTGGCATTCTCTTAAGCACAGCTCTCTTAAGGTACAACAACAGCATTTCAATTTGATTGAGGTCTGGACTTTTCTCTTTTCTTTTTTAAGCCATTCTGATGTAGATTTACTGTCATTATCCTGTCCTCATTGTCCTGTGGCATGACCCAATTTAGACCAACCTTTTGCTGTCAGACAGATGGCCTCTCATTTGCCTCTAGAATACGTTGGTATACAGAGGAGTTCATAGTCACTTCAATGACTTTACAGTGCCCAGGTCCAGCAGGTTCCCAGGTGTTTCTGCTGAAAAAATGGCACTGGGCATTAAGGCCAGACAACTACACTTTGGGCTCACCTGTCCACAGGACGTTGTTCCAGAAGCCACGTGGTTTATTCAAATGTAGTTTTGCAAACTTTCAGTTTTTTCAGTCTTGCATGTTCTTTTTACATACAAGATGTTTCTACTGGCAATCCTTCCAAACAAACATACTTGTTTAGTCTTCCTGCAATTGTGCTGTCATGGCCTTTACATTTAACACGCTCAGTGAGGCCTGTAGGGCCTGAGATGTAGATCTTAGGTTTTTTTTTTTTTTGTATTTCTCTGAGCATTGCGTTGTCTAATCTTGGGGTACATGCACTCCTGGGAAGATTGACACTTGTCTTGAATACCTTCTACTCATGAATACTCTTTCTCACAGTAGAATGTTGAACTCCAAATTGTTTGGAAATGGTTTTATAACCCTTTCTAGATTGATGTGCAGCAACAATTGCATCTCTCAGACCACTGCGTTAACACACATCTGGATCCTTCACAACTGAAAACTGCCGAAACTTCTGTCTTTACAGAGGTCTGCAAACCTGCTGATGATCAATTATTCAAGGGCTGATGATTAGCAGCACCTGGCTACTGTCCCATGAATAATAGCACAGTAAAAAGGTATTTGTTGTTCATCTGAGGTTATAGTTGCATAAAACTAAGAAACACTATGATAGATGATTTTTAATATCTTTTTACACAAATAAACATACACTTTTTGTATATTTTTCTAACTTTTACACACATCTTTCCTCAAATAAAGACTAACACAACTGCAGGTTGATTCATCCATTTGACAAAACTATAAGTTAGAAAATGTTAGCTTTTCCAAAAATCACACAAAATTCACACTTACATAACCCAAACAATATGGACAAAAGGAAAACATTTTCCCTATAAGTTGCAATATGCCTTGCTTCATTTGGAAACCAAAAGAAAAAAAAGTTCTCAAAACTGAAAAACTAGTTATCCCATTTTGTTGACAAACTGTTCAGATTTTTAATTACAAGATGTAATGGGAACAACCGTCAAATTCTTTACTTGAGTGATATCTACTCAACTCTTTCACAAGTCTCTATCAATGAACAGATGCTAACCATCAAAATAAATTCCATCTTAAAACAATAATGAATTTCCTGGTTAACACAATTACACTTTTTCACCTGTATAGCACACAGTTATAGAAGGAAATTATTCATAATCACACGTTCTGGTGTCACCCAAGTGAGAATGGTACCTTTTAAAGGCTAGTTCCTCTCAAGGTTTCTTCCTCATGTCATCTCAGGAAGATTTTCACCTTGTGGAATTGCCTCTGGCTTACTCATTATGGATACATCTCTAAATTTAAAATGGATAGCTGGAATTTATACATTTCTGTAAAACTGCTTGGTTACAGTTTCCATTGTTAATTGTGTTATATAAATAAAATTGTATTGAAGTGGACATAACTGATAGTGTATAAGAGGTGAGTAATTAAATCTAAGATAATAAAAATCTATGTATGCATGCAAATTAAAAAAGGCGTACTATTTATATATGTAAATGTCATCGCTTGAACAATCTTTGTTGTTAATTTCACTAAAAGATTCATAGTAGATACTGAAATAATGCAACAAAAGAAAATATAAGCATAAGTGTAGTCTAAACAGAGCTAAAACATATCTGGATCTGTATAACTAAGTGATGTTAATGTGCAGAATTTGGATAAAACAGAATCAAATTAATTAGATTAATCATCAGATGAGCTTCACAATGCACTGATGCCTTTCCATCCATCCTACACAAACACACTCAAGCCTTGCTATGTAAAAGTTTAAAAAAGCAAGCAAAAAAAAAATCTAATAAAATAAAAGCATAACTTTTACACTTCCCTTATTGCAAATAATCTTGCATGTAGTGAAGCAAACATCAAATAATCACAACTAGAAAATATTTAAGTGAATAAGTATAAATTAATGACCCTTTAAGCATTCAATGTACATTACATAAACTTTTACATTTATAATTACTGTCCTTGGTTTTGAACACTGTACAAGTTAATTCTATACTAGTTACTCATCCAACGTGCACGCATTCTTCCAAAGATAAATTCTTAGAAAATAGATTCTTAGAGGAATACCAAGGTCAAATATAATGATCAAATGTATGGTCAGAAAAGCTTTTGTAGTGTGCCTGGTATTGAAATGAATATGTGTATGTGCCCAGATCCAAGCGAAACGTCAGCATTCTGGCACAAGGCCTTAAAGTGCAGCATTTGCACACAAGCTCTATTATCACTGCAGCAATACCAGCACAATCCCTTTGCATGTCATCTAAATTTTCCCTGGGAAGAATGGCACTGTACTGTATATACAATGCTGTGAAAAAGTATGTTTGATGTTTTTTACTGAATATCTGTCACACTAAAATGATTCAGATCATCAAACTAATTTTAATATTACATAAAAACAACCCAAGGAAATACAAAATGCAGTTTTTAACTGATGATTTCATTTATTAAGGGGAAAAAGCTGTCCAAGCCTGCCTGGCCCTATGTGAAAAAGTAATTGACCCCAAATCTAATGACTGTTTGTGCAACCCTTGATGGCAACAACTGTGTCAATGAATCATTTACATCACTGTGTAGGAATTTTGGTCCACACTTCTTTGCAGAACTAGTCACTTTGGATTGTTTTCATGCATGAATGGCCTGTTTAAGGTCATGGCACAGCATCTCAATCGAATTTAAGTCCGGACTTTGACTAGGCCACTATTATTTATTATAAGCATGTTTTTAAAAATGTACAATGCCATCGGTTGAATTTTGGAATGATCTTAACATTTTTATGTGTTATCATGAAGTGTGCAGAATAAAGGTGTGAAATCGAGTTTATTAAATAGATTTCTTTTGCACACTTATATGCACGTATTCAAAATTAAATGAACTAATAATTTTTTCAAGCTTGTTTTTTTGTATTGATATGATAAGGGCGTTTTACGTTTAAATTTCAAATTTGCATATCTTCTCTTCTCATGGGCAGATTGCGATGAAACAAAGCCTATATGTTACCTCAAGCTCAGCCAAATACACCTGTGAAGACCCCATTAAAATTTGTTCAGTAGTTTTTACGTGATGCGTACACAAACAAACAGACAAACAGATAAACTGACACAAAAATTCCAAAAAACATCTTGGTGTTTTCTATTACTTATATTAAGTCCCCTAAATATTTTTTGCAAATATCTTCAATGTACAGACGGCAATTTTTGCAGATTACTTAAATGCATAATTTTTTTATTTTGAATGAGCCATTCAGAGGTGGACTTGCTGGTGTGTTTTGGATCATTGCTTGCTGAATAACCAAATGCGCTTGAGCTTGAACTGATGGCCGGACATTCATGTTTGACTGGTAGTATGATGTTGTTTTTATGAAATGCTGTGTTTTGTGTTTAGTACTTTTTTTTTTTAGCTTTTTTCCCTTAATAAATGAAATAATGAATTAAACACTGCATTTTGTATTTACTCGGGTTGTCTTAGTGTAATATTAAAATTTATTTGATGATCTCAATCATTTAAATGTGAGAAATATGCAAAAAATATATATATTACACAGCACTGTAAGTTTTATTTTCGATTTTGTTGTTAATGCTCAGCACCTCTTTTACCGGATGGCCTGGGCTTTTGATCAGGTCCTCCTGCTAGGTTGAGAGAAAACACTATCTAGGTAGAATTTCATTCATTATTCATTGATCTGTGAACACATGCCACATGCGAGTAAAATCTGATTATTTAACGAAACAGAGATTAATGAAAATGAAAAGCAGCTCTGATCTTTTAAGATGATTCCTACAGCAATAAACAGACAGATAAGAAAGGAGGAGGACAGGAGTCCAAATCATTCTGGCAAGTCAATTGAATTAATAAATGCAGAGCAGGTAATAAAGCTTCACTGAGCTTCCCTCTAAACTTCCTGGATCATCGTGATCCATGTGTCTGTTGATCCAAATCTCAAACCAAACAAGAGGCAACGGTGTGCTTGGAGTCTGAAATCGTGCTGAGCTAGGTAAAAAAATCCACGTGTTAAATATGAGGCACACCAAATCAGGTCCAAAAGAGAAAAAGAGGGAATCAGTACGTGTTGTTTTCTTCACACTCCATCTGTGTCTGTTTTGGCTAAATCCACTGCTCATTTGCATATCCATATTTTTGCCTCAAGTGTTCAAGGAAAGTCTGCTGTTTGCCATTTATCAAACTGAAATATTACCCTTCATAACAAAAAGCACATGTATCATAAAAAAGCTAGATTTTTAAAAATGAAGGAGTTCATTGAAAAGTCTGTGATTGATGAAGTATCAAAATCTATTAAAATGTAGGAAAATTCTGTGAGCTGAATGAAATGATCGTGTATACCGTTTGAATTTACTGAAGCTGCCTGCCTTGCCTGCATGGTCATGTCAGTGCTGCGGAGCATGCTGGCCTGCACTGCCCATCAGCCCTTGACCTTCACATGACATCACATGCACCTGAGCCATATTCATGCTCCTAATGAGCACTGCTCTTCAGGTTCTGACATTTTAGTGTGGCACACTTTTGTGTTCACTTCCTGTTTGTGTGTGTGTGTGTGTGTGTGTGTGTGTGTGTGTGTGTGTGTGTGTGTGTGTGTGTGTGTGTGTGTGTGTGTGTGTGTGTGTGTGTGTTTGTGTGCTTGCTTAGTTCTTGTACACATGCTTAGTGTTTGTTGTTGGTGTTTTGCACTTATTAAAATGTCATCCATATAAGACACCATACCTGACAGAAGCAAAATGGTTTTGCTTTTAAATGTTGACTGTAAGGGTGCAATTAACAACTATTTTCACATCATTATCATTATTGCAAGGATTCATTGATTAATCAGGTCATAAATTGGCACCATTACTCAGTAGCTCATACAGGTACTTAGTTGTCAGCTTTTAAATTTACTTGATGATGTTTTGTGCATGTGGTAACTAACAATCAGGATACTAAAGGTGACTACTTCCTTTAAAAAATATATGTATTTTAATGAACTTTAATGATGGAAAAAATCTAAAACCAAGGAAAAGCAAAGTAGCAGCTATACAATATAACAAGTAATTGAAGCTTAGAGGGGCAACACTGTCGCCTTGCACCTCCAGGGTCCGGGTTTGATTCCTGGCCAGGTTTGATTCCCGTCTCTGTGTGCATGGAGTTTGCATGTTCTCCCCGTGCTTGGTGGGCTTCCTCCGGGTACTCCGGTTTCCTCCCGCAGTCCAAAGACATGCGGATTAGTATAACTGGCGTTTCCAAATTGCTCGTAGTGTGTGAGTGTGTATGCGTGGGTGCCCTGCGATGTACCCGCCTCGTACCCTAAGTATCCTGGGATAGGCTCCAGACCCCCTGCAACCCTGAATACAGGATAAAGCGGTATAGATGGTGAGTGAGTGAGTAAAGCCATTAGAGATGGCGGATGGCAATCATGGGAGTCGAAACTGAAATTATGTCTGTAGTGAAGGGGCGAGGTCAAGTGGTGTGGGCGTGGTCAATCAAAGTGCCGTGTTAAGGGCCAGAGAGTGAGGTAAGTGGGAAAAAGATGCAGACCTGAAAAGAATGTGTGTGTGTTTGTGTTGTGAGCTAAAAAAGTGATGAGCACATCAGCTTGTGTGTCTTTATGTGTGAGAGAGAATGAGCACCGAGCTCAAAAACCAGCAACAAGCCACACAGGTGTGTGTGAATTTCACCTAAAAATGGTTCATTGATGAGAACTGGAAATAAAAATCTGACTCACAGCAGCACGCAGTCACTAATTATCCAGATTCTCTTTCGGTGTGAATCCTTTCCCACTTGACTCTCGCATCCTTCACGTGACTTGGCCACGCCCCACCAACACACCAACAAACTGTTTCCCTCTGATACTACTGGCTGTTTAACTCAAATTAAGTAAATGTTCCCTCACTGAGGAGATTATAATAATCAATAATGGTCATTGTAATATTGTAATAATTTAATAATCAGCTACTCATTTAAAGAGGCACTAATATGCAAAATTTATTTTGTAGTCACTTCCATACATTTAGATAGGTCTCAAGTGTGTTTGTGTGTATATATAAAAACATTGTGAGGAAAAAAAACATTCCCCATATTTTCAAACCTTTTTTCTATTTTTTTCTCTATTTTTTCTAAAAGCCAGTTAGATTTCCCCCCTATTGTGACCTCATACTGTAAGAAGAGCTGTTCCCCTGGCATGTTGCTGTTCTCTGCATGTGTGGGGCTCAGCAGTAGCTCATTTGCATAAACGCTGCACATTTGGAAGAAAAATTAAACCGTCTTTGAGGTAGTCACACAGTTCGAGGTAGGGTTTTTAAGGTATATCAATATATTCTGAAAGGACATACAGTATATATAAGATAATACCTTTACTTTGCATTTTAATTGATGAGGTATTGCATAACCCCCTTATAATGTGAAACCACACTAGCATTTGCATCTCTCCTCTCTCAAACTCTTCACAGCCCTGCCCCTTCGTGTCGTCTGTGTATCCACAACGTCTTAGATTGTGGTATAGAAATGCATTATCTGAGGGGTCTTTCAGCTGGAGCATTAATAGACATGCTTTGCGGGATCTCTGACACCTATTTTAACTTTTTAATGCAATAGTTACATATCATACCTTAAACTTTTTAATCATTGGAAAGTCTCCAGGATGGGATGTTTTGCTTTCTCAGAAACAAACAAAAAAAAAAACTTTTTCTCAGAAAAAGGGAGTGCTGAGGAAGCCACTGTTTATAATCATGGCATAAGTGATAGCAGGTATGAACTTGTTTTGTGAACAATCTCCAACATTACACTTAATTATAAACACATTTGAAAACATGTCTTGTTCTTCTGATGTAATTATTGCAAGATTACTGTGGTATAAGAGAAATAAATCACTTTGGCATAACACTGAGCCTTTCACTCCTAGTGTACCATTATCTAACTAATATTCCTAAACATAAATGCCTGAAACATTTCTAATGATTACTGTACTGTATCTACAGGAAGCACTGTAATTAGGAAGTTGCAATCCTCCAGTCATAAAGACATCTAATGTTAGACATCTAATGTTTGCCACAAGTCAGCTGAAAAAGGCATAAAGCAAAGCTTACCTTAAAAAGGCGAAGGATGTTAGCCACCATGATGGACACAGAGCTGGAGGAAGCCCCAATTACTCCCACAACTCTCTCTGGCTTGGTAATGATGGGAGAACCACCTCCCTGACACTTCACATCGGTGCCATCCTTCTCAATGAGCGCTTGGACAAAAGTGAGAGACTGCTCCAGAGCGTGTGTGTCTCGTGAACAGGTGTCAAGAATACGGGCCCCCAGTGAGATATTAGGGAGAAGCTCGTGGTCATTGTTGATGCGGTCTAGAGCAAAAAGCATGGCTTCCAGACGATGGATGCCCTTCTCCTTCTTCAGCTCGCCACAGGGCTTTCCATTGTGACCTCGTGCATGAACTGGAAACAGACCTCCCAGGGAGATGTCTCCATCAATGCGGATCGAGTTTAGATGTGTATGGCCGGGGCCCTTGGGTCTTGCTTCCAACGTGAGCAGGAAAAGATTAAGAAAAATCAACAAACACAAACCAAGATGGATGGTCCCCCCACCAACGATGAGCAAGGAAGGAGACATTTCAGCAGCCGAGTATTTACTCAGTTCTCTCTCTCTCTCTCTCTGTCTCTCTCACTTTTTTAAATCAAAACAGTTGTTTACTTTTAAGATGCTGTCTCTAGGAGTCCATGAATGAGATAACGACTTTTGAGATGAAGTAGCTGGTTGGGGAGTATCACCAGCTCTGCCACACTGCTCTTTTTCTCTCCATGAAGACTCCTCTAGCTGACATAAAAGGGTAACCAAAAATCATGAATCCTTCTGTTCTTCTGGATTTGCAGTATTTTCTTTTCAAAGCAGATGAACAGAGGTCTGTCCCTGGGGCCCACAGAGCTTTGCCCTCCAATGAGTTACTTTCTACAAAAAAAAAAAGAAAGAAAGCAGTAAGGTAGTGGCAAACTGCTCAAAATGGAAGAAGCATTTCAGATGTGTATTCACAGCAGCTTACTGAGAAACTGAGAAGTCTCCTTTTTTGTCTTTTCCCCCCGCACACATTCCCTCCCTTTGTATGCATCTAAAATATAAAAAGTTGCTATTTTTTGCAACCTTGGGCTCCAAGGTTGGAAAGGAAATAAGTGTTGGCTCACAGTTCTCCTGAAACATTTAAAATAAAAGTAGTTACATTGTGGTAACCCACTGCTATGCTACAGTATGTGCTGGTATTCCATGAATGACTGTATTTTCCCCCTATTTTCAGAAAATGAAGCGATTCTGAACGAGCAAGAAGGATACCTTCAGTCAAATCACAGCTGCGCTGATATTAAGAACAACAGCACGGTTGCAAGTGTCATTATAGCTTTTATGTACTGTAACACTTTTATAAACAGGAAATTCAATGTAAAAGAAATGCTTCATTTTGCAAGTATTTTGTTTATTTTGGCTCCATTAAAGAAAATATTTCCAGCTGGATAAAGCTTCGTATATTGCCATGCCAACGCACAGACTGACTGAGAAGCTGTAGTATGTCTAGAAATGTGTATAAATGGTGTCATGGACAGGCGCTTGATATCAGATTCCGAGATTGTATTTAACTACCGTATACGCATAACCTGTAATATTCAGTACTGTACAAAAGTCTTATGCACCCTAAAGCTGGGCAAACACTGTACAGATCTGGCCCAAATTTAGACCTGAATGAGTCGCCTCTGACTAATGTCCAACAGTTTTTGGCCTGATCAGTTGTTCTTTGACGTGCAATGTGTGCAGGGACCTAGTGCCTGATAAATCACTCGAACGACCAACAATCTGGCTCCTGGACAAACAGATGGATTTCTGGCATGTCAGAAATTTTTTTCCTGTCTTGCGCTCTGAGCCACATTCTCCACAGTCTGACTTTCCACAATCCCCGTCAACATGCCAGTCACTGCAAAACAGACACACCATAACTCCCTGCATCTTCTCAAGCAGTGCTACACAATTACTTGAAATCACAAAATGGTCCTGTGCAATTATTCAGTCACAAAAGGCTGCAATTTATTACAGGTAATATACATAATAGTCGAGCATTTGTGTAGACTTTGTCAGTAATTTAAGATTTTTTTATTATTATTATTATTATTATTATTATTATTATTATTATTATTTTGAGGTGATAAACATCCTCTTAATAAGATAATTTGTGCCATCATTTGGTGTTAGTCTAGATAAAGGTGTTTGAATACAAAATGATGCATTTAATAGTTACATATCACAATTTAGGTCATTGTAGCAAAGCAACTACAGTAACAGCATTAAATATATCGCAATCAGATTTAAAGAATTGGTGAAAATCACAATTAAAATGTGATTTTTAGATAAAATCCTTCAGATATCTTATTTTAGAACCGTTTTTGGGCTTCTCAATGAACAGACATAAATTACCAAATAAGCTCTCACATTATGCCTGGTTGCTTGAAGGTACAGTGTGAGCAAAGAGGTTGCAGGATCACCCACCCACACATGTACATGCAAATGCACACACGCACGCACACACGCACACACACATGCACATAGTGTATAGTGAGAGTTAATGTTGTAAACAATCAATATAAACCATACAGCATCTGCCTCGTCTAGGACTAAGTCTAGCGCTCATACTAATTATTATACTGAGATGAAGATCAATAACCATTTTTACATTTACATTTTCATTCATGGCATCTGGCAGACACCCTTATTCAAAGTGACTTAAGAAAGGGATTTGAAGTCTTCAACAATAAATACATTATTTATAGCACTCCATGAGTAAAAAATGTAAAACACGAATGGAGAGTTTTTTTGGAGCATACTTGTGTATGTGCACAAAAAAAGCTATTCCAGAAAGGTCAACTTATTGGTCTGCAAACAAAAATATAAGAAAAGAAAATTATTGGGCTATCAATCGAAGAAAACATTAGGACTGGGTTAAGAACCCTTTAACACACTGCTGAACCGTCAGCTTCTGTGAGTGCACTTAAACACTTGGTGAAGTTGCATGGTAAAAAATCCACAGTAAAAACCGCAAATATGTTTCACAAAAAAAGTAACAGCCTTTTCATACTCACAACTGGGTTGCTTCAGCTGGTCAGATCTAGGCAAAGCAAAGTTATGTGGCAATAAAATGAAGTCAGTTGATGATCTGATTGTCTTGAATGACCAGGCTATCTCATAGTATATACTGTATGTTGATGGCCTACAGTAACCAAAGGATCAGCCACTAACACCCCCGGTGCCAGTCACCACAGCACATCCCTCAGACGTCTTGTGGAGTCGTGCCCCAAAAGGCCAAGGCTGCCCAGGTGGCACAAAGGATATTACCCACACAATACTGGGCTTAATGTTTTCACTTTTAATGTTATGGCTGGTTAGTGTACTGTAAATGTTGACTTATTTTTGTGTTTAGGTTCAATTAATGATCCAGTGGTGCTGAATACTGATTTGATATAATTGAGTATGTATGTAAAATCCAAAATAGTTTAAATAACTACTGCAATATCATGTAATAATGTCAGATTAATGATATCTACATTTATTAAGTAAATTACCAATCATCAACATGTTTCAGCGAAATCACACTACAGCAGTGACTGGATTACATTCTGTCTCAGAGTAAATAGGAGAATCTCCCCCATATACGGCAGCTGCCAAAGACAGCAGACACAGAATGGTATTTTGCCAGTTATTTAGTTATTTTCTAGCGCTCATACCAGCTATAAGCACCTGGTGACCAGTTTTTGGACAGGCCCTAGGCTGCCAAATAAGAAAACCAACAGTCTGTTCTTATATCTGAGCTCTGGGATGTTACTCTGGACACACACACAGACACACACATACACACTGTACCTAAGTGGTATAGGCATGACTTGAATGTTAAAATAGCAAAGATGAGATGCACATGAGACAGAATGCTGAAAAAGGAACAACAGAGTAACACAGAAAAAACATGATTTGTTTAAATGTACAAGTATTTAATTGAGGTTATAGAAGAATGAGCAGCTGATGTGGAAAAAGAAATATTCTTGCTTTAAGATTACACAGAAAACAGAATACCAGTAGATCCAAAATGAGGGGTTACAGCAGACTTTCAGGACAAAATGCAGCAGCATACTGTGGGCCAGAACCTTAAAGTGTCATAGCACGTTTGATGGCTTGAGCTTTAAATCCACAGAAGTAGAAGTCATTCTGAGAATATGAATGGGGAAAACAAATAGAAAAGAGATAAAAGTGGACTATCAGTGCAAAATTGCTTGCAGTTTCATCAACTGTGAGCATTCTCCGTCATACCACCACTAACGTGAAATGAATTTTCCACACACTCAAGGGTGTTCTAGACAAAAACGAGAAATGTAAAAAATAAATAAATAAATAAATAAATAAATAAATCAACACACTCAATGCATTTCATTAAATTTTGTAACAAAATCCAGGAAATCGGATAGTATTCACTATGTGCAGTACCAACAAAACAACCAAAACTACAGCCATGACATGACAAGCATACAGACTATATGTAATAATGTGGCATATGCAACACTAAACAACAACTGCAACAGCGAGACTCTGAAAGACTGCAGCTTAAATAGCACTGCTATATAAGGCATAATGAGGCGTGAGAGTTATTAGTGAAGCATGTGGCAAGCAGCCCTGATCTGTTGACTTCACCAGACTTTTGACCGTGCTGTGGTATCTGGCACCAAGATGCTTCCAACAGATCCTTTAAGTCCTGTAAGATCTAAGGTGGTGCTTCTGTTGGCTGGGCTTATACAGTATGTCCAGCACATCACACGGATACTCAATCAGATTGAGGTCTGGCGAATATGGAGGTCAAGTCAACACCCTTTACTTCTTTGTTACAGTCCAACTATTCCTAAACAACATTTGGAGTGTGTCAGATCACATTATTCTGCTGAAAGGGGCCACTGAGAGATCAGGGAATACCATCACCATGAAGAAGTACAGTATAGCTGTTCTGCAACAATGTTTCCGTAGGTGTCAAAGGTCAAATTAAGATTCACATGAGTGCCAGGACATAAGGTTTTCCCAGGACAACATAGAGAACATACAACCTAGAGCACTGACTCTGCCAGCTTGCCTTTTTCATGTGCTCACATGCCCATTGCAAATCCTTTTACCAGTGGACAGGGTCAGCAAGAACAATCTGAGTGGTCTGTGGCTACAGAGTCCCATATGCAGCATTCTGTGTTCTATCAGACCCAGCACTAACTTTTTCAGTGCTACACTAGCCTTTCAAGTGGATCAGACCACACTGGCTAGCATTCACTCCCCACATACATGCATTAGTGAGCCCTGGACGTCCTTCCTTGAACCACATTTTGTAAATGCTAACCATTACAAATCACCCCACAAGACCTGTGGTTTTGTGCCATCGTCTAACGATTACATGTCAAATCCCTTTATGCTTTGCCCATTTTTCCTGCCTACAACACATCAAATTTGAGGACTGTCTGTTCTCTTACTGCATAATATATCTCACACAGGTGAAGTGAATAACTTTAATTATTATGTGTCGCAGCATACACCAGTGATGGGTCTAAATCTTTTCTTGCTCCTCGCTCACTCCAAGGGTTATGTCATGTGCCCCAGGGACTGCCGCTTCAAAGACTGCCACTAAAGGACTGCACGAGCTGCCACAGATCTTTCACTTTCACAGAGAGCCAACCTTCGCAATCCAGCCACCTAAGAGGAAAAGACCCCTTCAATCGACATTAAAGCCAACTTCCCCAGCCAGGATCACCACCGCAATTACCAGGGGAGTATTAGCCGGTTACCAGAGGTGTTGGCGGCGATCATACCCAAGAAGAGCTGTGTGGGGCCAGTTGGCGAGAGAGCTGCATTCCTCCCTTCCTTCCTTCCTTTCCTTACTGCCTCCTCAAAACCCTGTCCTTTTCCCATTTTCCATGAAATTATTCTTTTCACGTCGCCTTGTGTCTGTGATGCGCCCTGAGCGAAAGGTATTACACTTGTCACTGTAGCATGATTATCAATGTTATTTACTTCACCTGTTAATGTGATGTGACTGTACATCACATACTGTATATCGCAGTGTTTTCCGAAGCGTGGGGCAAACGTACTGCAGATAAGGCCTGGGAAGGTCATATATAGGCTCATATAATGCGAGCCATGGGATTTAAACTGTTACTCTTCGTTAAAATACGGTATATATGGAAATACATTATGTACCAAAATATCCAGTACTGAAATAAAAAAGATAAACAATATTACCTTGTTGTCATCTGTGAGTTTATTTCTACTGAAAGAAACTAACATACACACTATTAGCATGTTGACTTACTATGGAATGCGTAATGTAAGAGTTTAAAGTGATTCACATCATTCACATAGATTCTCGAACATATCCCGGAACAAATGTTGCTGCAGACAGTTTGCTTGCGTAACGTCGACACAATACACTACCAAAACGGCGGAAATTCAGCGAAACTGTGTTACTCTGTGCCATCTTATTAAATGTCTCTCATATCGGCGCATACCGGTGCATACTATACTTTATGTTCATCTTATGTGTTAATAAGAGTTGTGAATAAATGTCTGGTTGGGCTGCAGAACTTTCTTCAGATTTTAAATTAGGCCATGGCATCCTTATAGACCAATTACTGTACATCTCAGCAAACTGATGACAGGATCAAGGGCACCTGAGGATGCTCCCTAAAGGAATAAACAGTGTATAGATGAATCTTTATACCAAAGACCAACCCGTCTGGTCCGATCCGACTGAAAATCCATTGAAAATCCAACTTGCCAAAAAAGCACTGCTAGCCACGATATAAAAGCACCGGAACACCCAATGCACTCCAGATCACCACGCACAGTGCCCGGAAGACAAAGTGCCGCCAAATTCCTCAGATCCCAATCAGATCGAGTATCCCTGGGATGTTCCGGCAAAGAAGTCCCATCCACAGAGGTTCCACCGTGCATCTCACAGCATGCGAAGGATCTGCTGCTAATATTCTGGTGCCAAACACAACAGCACACCACCAAAGGTCTTGTGGAGTCATGCCTGGGGTGGGGAGGGGGGGGGGGGGGGGATTGGGGGCAGAGCTGCCCTGGTGACACAAAGGAAACTACACAATACTGGGCTTAATGATTTACAATGTAATGTTATATAAACACACATGCACTCTGCCTGTGCTATGTGTGTGTGTGTGCGCGCGCTTGTGTCTGTTTCTCTAACATCAAACAGGGAAACATGCAGGATTTCTGCTGCAGTCCCAGGTTCCCTGGCCAGCTTAGACCATGCTGGGCCAGACTTCTCCTCGCCTTGCCTCAGGCTGTGCTAATGTTTGTGTATAGCTCATGTTGGTTTATTGTTCTCCTTGGCAGCACAACTTGTAAATGGTTATCTAGTGAATGTGAGCAAGTGGTTATGGAAGTTATCCTAAGCTTCGAGTCCAGTGAATATATGTGATAAACTTGCTTGGTGATGTCTACTTGGACCAGTGAGGACTTTTATTTACCCTGTTTTCTCCTGGTTCTGTTTATTCACTTAGGGAGTAAGGGAAGACCTTGTATTTAATTTTCCTTTGAGTTGTATTAGATTAGGTAGCTCCCTAAAACTCATAGCTGAATTAGTTTTGTTTTTGATTTTCTCTCCGTCTCTTCCTTAAATTGCAGGAGGGAATGGCTCCTCGTTCTTCTTTTTATTTTATGGCCTAACTCTATTGTAGGTTATGACAATACAAAAAGGTGCAGTACACTTACTTATAGTGAAAATAGCCATTTTTCCTTATGTTACTTATTTTTAACTTTCTGTCCCTGACATCTGATTTACCTTTGAAAATACTTTGCGGATGTGATACCCTGAAACTATTCACTGCTAAAAACAGTTTATGACCGATATAGCATACAATAGATATAGAGTTATAATTTATAATTTTACTTTCTGGTGTCACACAGAAGAGAATAGGTTCCCAATTGAGTCTGATTCCTCTCCAGGTTTCATCATCTCATCTCTGTCCTGCTTGTTAATTTTCCAAATATAAACGTTGTTATAGTTTTGGTGTAAATTATTCAAGTAACTTACAGTATTTGAAAACTCCACTAGCTACTGTATTAAAGAATGTTTGCACCAGAACTTCCACACAATCTAATTTAGCCATGATTTATTAGCGGCTGCTGTAGACTGCAATTTTCTGTCTATATATAAAAATTAAAAAAAAGTTAGTCAACTCAGTTAAATGAAAGAAATTAATGACAGTACTGACACAGTACTGAGGTCGTGGACGCACCTTCATCAAGAAAACAAATCTGATAATGTTATGTCATCTTAAACAACACTTTGGCTCTGTAATAATTGTTTCCAAGTCATTCCATAATGTCTATTGTCTCTGTTTTATTTTATTTTCAACAAAGATAACTAGCTTCTAACACAAGGCTAAACCACAAATCCCACTCTAAGCCCTAAGCAAGGCAGTATTTTGTTTGTAAGACAATTGATTGTATAGCCTGCATAGTGCACTACCTTTCCATTGAAAACTATTTAGGATTCAACCCCGAAACCTGTAAATGAACATATCTGACAGCGAAATAAGTGGAAATGTAAAGAGAAAAGCTTATAAAATTACGGCCATGATGATATCCAGCACAAGCGCACTCACTCTCAAGTTATATTGCTTGGAAATATTTATACCAGGGAGTTTAAAGTGAAAGTCTATCTCATCAATATCTGTAAAAATGAACAAAGCAAACAGTCATGTACTGAATATTTTCGGAAACACATTCAAACATGGCATTCCAGCAGGAACACTAAGGTTTCATGACCTTTGTAGAAAGTTAGAATGACTTTGATTAAATGATTAAATGATGCAAGAAAACTTTGAATGAATGAATCAAACACAATGTTCCGAATACGGCCTCAAAACTCAATTTTAACCTTTATTTGAAGCATTCATGCTAAATAACATCCATTCGGCACAACATCCGACTACATCCATGGTTACTTAAGTTTCTAACTGGCTTGGGAATACTAGTCGTAGATTGGGGAGGACACAGTAGCTCACTACACACAGCATGTGTATCTCATGCCAAGCATCTCTTAGTGTTGTAATGTTACCTCCCTGTTTTGTTTTCTTTTGCTGTTTCCAAATGACTATACTGTAATGAGGTGGTTTGCAAAGCATCCAGTTTCATAGAACAGACCCTTTTTTTTTTAATTTGGCCACTTTCTAATTTGGGCCATCACTTTGCAGTAATGTTTGCAGTAATGTGTTGAGGACATTCATTCAACATTATCACCTAAGATTACTCTCAAATTTAAGTTTTGAAAACCAAAAATCACCGGTTTCGACAACAAAAAATCTTGCTGGGTTGTGCTTTGTCTTCAACAGTGAGCCATGTTCCTTTAGGACATTTTAGACTTAATTTTGCACAGAATTTTAGCAGGGAAAAGTGAATAAACAAGGGTGTTAAATAAGTCATGAAATTTTCATGGCCTTTATGCGCATTTAGGCCTACACAACATCATAATGCATAAACATGACTCAATAAATGAATTGTTTTACCCCTAGACATACACTACTGTAGGGTTCTCATAACTTTAATAATTTCAATTTCATCGCTTGTTTAAGCTTTAAATTATGCCAGCCCCGGCTATGATATTATGCCCACTTTTAGCCATTACACACAAGAGCATCCTTCACCATTTACTAGAAAATAACAAAAGCGCAAGCTCTTAGTACATTTTCTCCTAGCTTCTTTTGTTAGAAAGAAAATGAGCAATATTTGTCATTTATATATATATATATATATATATATATATATATATATATATATATATATATATATATATATATATATGCTACTTGGCCTACATTTACACCGCCTCTACCATTTCTCAGCTCCATATCTGCATTCTCCTCACCTTCTGTCCTATTAATATAATACACAGCATCAGCAAAATACCTACACAAGGCTACTACGAAGAATTTGACTGGGCTTTTTATAGGTTTTTTCAGCTAAAAACATGCTTACAAAGAAAACCTCTGGAAAATGGCAAGAACAGGAGGTCCCATGATACACTTTTGCACAAAGCCTAGGAATCCTAAACTAGTTAGGAGAAAGCAGTAATAAGTGAATTCATACTTAAGCATGCATTTTGCTGTATTTTCAAAAATGCATCTTTATTTTATACCTGTTATGTGAGTGTGAAATATTTTTATTGTATTGTTTAATATAGTTATCATAACACCATAACGTTAAGAACATCAACATTATAAACCACCCAGGTTTTGGGTACCCCTTGTGTCTTTGGGTGGAAATGGCCCCCACTGGCATACAGTAGTTCCACTGGAGCCCCTGAGGGTGTGCTGAGGTGCATGGCATCAGGGCTTTTGCAGCAGATCCTTTGGGTGCTGTGGGTTGTGGGATGAGAACATTGCATGGAGTCCAGGTTGGCAGCCTTGGGCTGCTTTTCTGCCAAGCCCCATGTGCAGAGGGATGTGGTGCACTGGGTGTTCAGGTACCTTTCATTCGTAGCCAGCATTGACATTTTTCAGAGATCTGTGCTACACCGACTATTCTGTAGGCTATCCTTTGGTCCCAACGGGCATGAGTGAGCTTGGGTGCCCATGATTCTGTCACAATTTTACTTGTATATAATTAATAAACATGTACTGTTAATGTTGTGGCTAATCTGGAGATGTACAGTATATTATCTGGCATATCCTTTATTGCATAATGAACCATGTTAAGTAATAAGCCAGATGTTTTTCCTGATTAGGAAAATTTTCCAGTACTTTAAAATGTCTGAACCTTTTTATGTTCCTCATAGAAACTGTGAAACAATCGGCCAACACCTTTCACAGGTCTGCTGCTGCTTACACTAACTGAAACAGTGAAAGATTTTATCATTATAAGTGTTAAATTTGATATCTAATATATTTAACATAAAATATATTAGATTTGAATAAGAAAAATCATTGAAGGAAATAAAAAATCTATATAAAAGGAAAAACAAATTTAGTTACAGTATTTAACAAAATAAACATAATTTACCTGATAATTGGGTTTAACTAGACTAGACTAGACCAGGGCCTCATGACTGCTATCTCTGCTTAAATTAAACAGAAGTTAAATAGAACCTTTCTGGCGATGAATACTGGTCTAAAAGATCTCAACAACCAGCACACTATGTTGCCAGAAATTGCTGTATAGGTGAATTTCATAGTTTGGATTGATAAAGAATTTAAGAAGAATTTAATTTCATAATTTTTCTTTTCTTTTTTTTTTTACTTCAGTAAATGAAACAAGAACATCAGGAGGGATGCAAATGCCTTTCCATAGCACTATGCATATATTACAAAATATGTAGGACATGATAATTCAGGCAATTGTAAGCCTTGGTGTAGGCTATCAGTCTACATGAACTAGTTGTGTTACTTGGATTGCCCTAAGGGCTTTTTTGTACTTGTACATTGTATAATAAACCCATTTGAAACAAATCTAGGCTGACATCTTTTCAGCTCCAGGACAGTAGTATTACACAAAAAGTACTAAATGTCTAACGTAGAAGAACAAAGTTTTAGGATTTCCCATGCATTCATTTCAGTCCTGGTCATTTTTACTATTCTCAATATCTATTTGAGCATTACATTAAATTTCATTCAGCCCTAAAATAGAACCTAATTTAATGATCCAGACTAGGTCCACAATAGCCACATCCATTTTTAAACCTGCAGTGGCTGAATTATACCTAGATACTTGCTGCTTCAACTCAAGAAGCAGAGCCAGATGACAGTACTGCTGATTATATGCATACTGCAGTCTCTGCAGCTGAGAATATGATCGTATGCCACCTCCACATCATCGTACAGTACAAAAGCAGCCCACCACTTACCAGATGATCAAATGAATACTTCACGAGTCCAGAAAATAATAAACATCCCAGATCTACAAAGAGCAGGGATTGAAATTGAAGGATAATATATCCTCATACTATTATATCTCCCCTCATTTGAGACCTTTGTCAGAAAAAAATGCCCTGTTCCAGTATAGAGCTTCATAATAGGTGGAGAAATAATGCTGAGTTCTGTCTTACTGATAAACACATGGTTAGGGAGACTGTAGAGAGATTTCTACCTCCCTCAGCAAACACCGCCAAGCAGTTGCAGCCACACAGTTAGTGTTAATGTTTACCCAAATTTGCCTGATTCAGCATATGCAGCCACAGGGGATGGGAATGAGCTTTTAAGTAAGAGCTAAAAAGCACAGGAAAGTGTGTGGTTTATGGGCATGAAACCAGTGAACCTTTCTTTATATCAGACACTGATGGTCTGTCTATTAAGCATAACGGAGGAACCAACTGGACTGCCATGGATTCCACCAAGTGAAATCAACACAACACTTACTGTAAATTAGACACAAATACAAGCAAAACTACAAAAACATTTTCTTTGTCTAACGTACAGTATACTAAGAATGCAAATGTCACACATTCATAACTGTTAACTGATAGTCAAACAAATTGACTATTGATAATTAATATCAATTAATTGATATAAGTGATCATTGATAATACTTAATGATTACGAGATATAGAGTACATTTCTCCAAGTCTACAGTAAGTTGTATTTAAACAGTTCTTGTGGCACCATTGTGTTTCCCATACACTGGTTACTTTGTGGTGACCTGCTACATATTATCATTGACTCATTCAACGTATCTATCTCCAGCCCTAGGCTCTAGCCTCTGGCATAATTTAACAAACCTTACTGGCTAATGCACTTATAATCGGACAAATTCTTAAAATCAATTCATCTCTAATGTATACACGTCATATCACACTATGACAATTTTATATGCTGCATTGTATTGTATTGAGTACAAAGTTGTTTGTTTTTGTATTTCCCTTTTTTCCGTGCAGAGCTCTTCTATTATAGTTTTTTTTTTAAAAAGGTATGCCATACGTATTTGTTGTTTTTCTGTTACCTACTGTACATATTGCAGTGTATTGAACTAAATAATTCAGCAGCAAACCAAACATAAAATATATTCATCTCCATCCCCAAGAACTCATTTGAACACATATACTGTACAGTGAAAAAAAAAAAAAAAAACTTATTTACAGACCTTGTTTGAGCACCTACTTTCTGTGTATTGTTCTGGCACTGAGTTGGTCATATTATCTGTACATAATAAAAGAGCTACAGTAGGTAAGTATTCAGTGCATTTAGTGTATTTGTGTGTTATAATTAAATATTTCATTAACAATAGCTGATGCATGGTTTAAATGCAGCTAATGCAGAAAAGTTTCTTTTTGCTGACAAATGCAAAGCAAAATGATAATTCTCAGTACATATGTAAGAATTTACAAATATAGTAAACAGGGCCTCTGGAGGTTTGCTGTGGTGCCTGGCACAAGGAAGTTTGCAGCAGATCATTTAGCTGCTTAGGGTTGTAGGATGGGTCCTCTGTGGATAAAACTTTTTTTGTCTGGCACACCCCATGGGTGCTGCATCGGATTGGGATCTGGGGAGGCTGCTTTCCTGCCAAGCCTGTTTTGTTAACTTTCTTTCGAGGCCAGCATTTACCTTTTTCAGCAATTTGTGCTACACTGACTGTTCTGTGGGTTCAGATCAAACGGGCATGCCTTTGGTTCCAACGGGCATGAGTGAACTTTGGTGTCCATGACCTTGTCCTCATTTTACTTGTATATAACTGATAATCAATGTTAACGTTAATGTTATGTAGTTAACATGGCTGAGCGGTGTATGTTACGAAGAATGTACTTTATTGCTTTTAATGAACCATATTACATAACAAGCCAGATGTTTTCCCTTATCAAGACATTGATTTTCCAGCAGAAATCCCATTATAATTCTCAGTACATATGTAAGCATTTACAGATATAGAGCTATATGAACAGAAACCTTTTTTTTTTTTGATAGACTGGCTCAAGGTAAACAAAATGATACAGTAACTGAGACAACAACTCTCTACAATTGCAACAGAAGAAAAGCATTTCAGAATGTACAACACATTGAATCCTTTAGGTGGATGAGCTACAACAACAGAAGACAATGTTGGATTCAACCTCAGTCAGCCAAAAACAGAAAGGTGAGGTTGCAGTGGGCACAGACTCGCCAAAACTGGACAACTGAAGTCTAGCATAAATTAGCCTGGTCTGATGAACCTTGATTTTTGGTGAGACACACCAAATGGGTCAGTTTGGTGCCAGCAGTATAAATTCATGTGTCCAATCGGACTCCAACAGTCAAAGCTGATGTGGGGTGGTGTGATGGTGTGGGGAATGGGTTCTTAACATGTTTTGGGCCCATTAATATCAATAAATCATCACTTGAACCCAACAGCCTAATTGACTATTGTTGATGAGCTTGTGCATCCCTTCATAGACACCATTTGCCACCAATTGGTCATCTCAAAGCTCATCTCAAACTAGCTTCATTCTGGCCTTCCCGTCACCAAATCTGAAACTAACAGAACACCTTTGGGGACGTGGTAAAACGGGACATTTGCAGCAGAAACACCTGATTTGAGGAAGGACCTACAGTATGTTAAACTTTTTTACCACTGTTCTTTCTGATTGTACAAAGACTATTTGCCACCAGGTCTCAGTGTCAACCTCTATGAATTCTGCAATGAAGAGGAAATTCGAACTTTGGAATTGATTAAAGCAGTACTTGACTGGGTAAAAAAAAAAAAAAAAAAAAAACCTGACATGAATAGAGTGTACATGACAGGATGAGAGGAAATTTTCATTCCGTAATTGAATCACGTACTTGGATTTTATGTGCATGTCAGCATTAAGTTCAGCCTGTAAGACCAACCAAAGAGTCCGTCCCTCCAACAAACCCCAGTGACAAGTGCTGTTAGAATTATTTAGATGTGTGCTTTGCTAGCTGTCTAATTATCTCAGATAAAATGGACATTAAGGAGAACTGGGAACCAAATATACATGTTAAAAGCACTTTGCTGGTCACGCATGCCCTGGTTTGCAGAGGAAGTGCAAAAGACCGTGTCATTAGCATAAAAGTGCAATCCGCAGCAAGGATCCAATTTCATTAATGTACAAGGTGAGCAATTCTGGACACAATATGGAGCCTGGATGCACTCCATTAGTGACCTCTAGGATCTTTGACTGTAAGATGCCAACCACAATACAATGATTTCTCACAGTGATACAGAACTGTAAGAAGTTGGAAAACAGTAGGAAGTAAAAACAACAGGATAGTGTATATAACAGGAGAGAAAAAAAATTACTGTTGGGGCAATATAGATTCAAGTTCAACAATGCTGGTGTATCAAATATAAAACCAAACTGACTTATCTGTTTAACAAATAACAATCTAAAAGTCTCAAAATTAGATGGGTGGTTATTTAAATGAACATTTTGTTATTTATTTACTAAAAGGCCCAGAATTGTTAAATTGGTATTCAGGGATAGGTTAATCAACACCTCAAGGCTTGGCCTTCTGAGCTGGTAATGGCTACAATAATAAGCCCAGATGGATACTATCATCATTATTTATCCTGGATTACACCATATCCGCATTCCTATTTTGGACTAATGAAAGGAGATTGCATTGCGTTTTCTCCTTGGCTCTATTGGTTGCTAAAGGGAACCTCGCCTCTGTAACATGCTCATGAATCTTTGCTAATGTGAATATTATTGTTCCTCATATCTTATCATACATCTCGTGTAGGCTGTGTTTAGAATGCACTTCTGCTCCAGGGCCTTTTAGATACAGCAATAATAAATAGGGATAATCTGATCATTATTTACTTACAGACCAATTCATTGTATATGTGCAAATAAAGATTCCTTATATATATATATATGCAAATAAAAAGACAGTTATTAAACTCTGTTAAAAACATAACCCTGCTGTCTAAAACATCTCCCTGTGACAGAAAAGTAATTGTGGATATGTTGCAGATACACTGTCAAGTCTACCACCCATATCCATCAACACCACCTGTCTTTTTAATGACATCTTCTTTTCTCAGTTTCCTCTAGAATGATGGGTTGACATCATTCAGTCAGTTTGAGCTGTAATTGATCTTAAAGGAAC
This sequence comes from Clarias fuscus, assembly GCA_030347435.1. Lineage (NCBI taxonomy): Eukaryota > Metazoa > Chordata > Actinopteri > Siluriformes > Clariidae > Clarias > Clarias fuscus. Next base: position 21,244,452 of record CM059206.1, on the reverse strand, counting down.
TCTCTCTCATGCATCCCTTAGAAAACAGGTAACAGCGCAGAGGCCACGGTAAGAGTTGATAAGGTGATAGAGGAGCACACTGAAGCCGACAAACTGCTTTGAAGTAGGGAAGTAATTCAGCCTTTTACTTTCCATGGAACATCAGCTTCATCAATGCAAAGTGAGTAAGAGGGCTTAGGCCATACTTGCTTTGCAGGCCTGCTGTGTGTGTGTGTCTGTGTGTCTGTGTGTGTGTGTGTGTGTGTGTGTGTGTGTGTGTGTGTGTGTGTGTGTGTGTGTGTGTGTGTGGTGTGTGTGTGTGTGTGTGTGTGTGTGTGGAATTTGGAGCGAGGGAAGCCGCTCTAAATGAAGAACAGGAAATGAATAAAAAATATAAATTTTTTGAGTGTTCTATAATTTGAAATCATTAGCTTTTGAGGAATGTAATCTTGAGGAAACCCACTCAATCACTCACTCACTTACTGTACTCATCGTCTATACGGCTTTATCCTGTATACAGAGTCACAGCCTGGAGCCTATTCCAGAAACCTTAAGGCACAAGGTGGGGTAAACCCTGTACCCCAATCCATCACAGGGCACACATTTACACACTACGGACAATTTGGAATAGTCATTTAGCCAAATCTGCATTTCTATGGACTGTGGGAGGAAACCGGAGTACCCATGTGATACCCAAAAATCACAGGGAGAATATGCAAATTCTATGGACACAGAGGTGCGACTCGAACCTAGCCGAGATCTAACAGAGATCCTGGAGTTGCAAGTTGATAGTGCTAACCACTAAGCCGCCATGCCATGACAGAAAGGAAAATCCACCATTAAACATAAAAAAATATATAAAACAGATGTCGGTCCCCTAAGGAAGCCATGTGTCAAGAAAAATTATGCTGTATAGAGAATTTTTAAAAAATTTTTTATTATTATTGTATTGTTATTGTAATAATATTATTAAATGAATATCACTTACCAAAGTTAGGGGTAATAGTCACAATAGTTATTTTCTTTGAAATGATGGTACTGGTACTGAGATGGTACATGCTATAGTTTTATTTCTGAATCATTCACTGTCGCTCAATAATTTTAATCTCTTAACTAGGGCTACATTCTGACCTCTTAAACAGACTAGTGCACATCAATGCTTTCTGAGAACGGTGCAAGTTTAATGAAATTCCTATGAATTCCCATGAATTCCCAGATTTTTTTTTTGGAAATAAAATAGTGTGCATCTATGCTTCCTAAAAAAGGTACTGTTGAGATTTGTTTAAATTCAGAGGAGCTACAGATAGAAAAAAGTGTGAAGAAGGACGGACAACACTGATGTGGAATGACAGTTAGTAATCCCTATCCCTGTCACCTACAGTATGCATAGCAGACAGGCAGCACAAAATGAAAATAAATAAATAAATAAATAAATAAATAAATAAATACTGTAAATAAATAATGGTGGCACAGTGGCTTACTGATTTCGCACTACTAGATTCAATTCCCGCCTCGGGTTTGTGTACGTCGAGTTTGCCCCGTGCTTGGAGAGTTTCCTCCGGGTACATTCAGATTAGTTTAACTGGCGTTCCCAAATTGCCTGTAGTGTGTGAATGTGTGTGCTACTAATACATACTTTTATCTTAAGAAGATATCTGTGCATATAAATTAACAGCCATCATATATGTCATATATAAATAGACATTATTAATAATAATACTTGGTAAACATTAATATGTTGTTAACTCATTCTGTCACTCAACAGAATAATAAAGTCATTACTGATTTACATTATGAAGTGTTTGTTTGGAAACAGTCTGGGTTACACCACCTTATACTGTATATGTTAGTTTGATATGTTTATCTGAATGTTTGATTTCCAGCACACCAAATTTTTTCCCCCTAATTTCCTCCCAGATTTTCTCCTGCCTGACAGGCAGTTCTCCACATTCTATTAACAGACACTGACCATGGAGAGCAAAAGCTATCGCATGCTTCCCCCAAGGACCGTTAACCCAATCAACCACATGCTTTACGTACATCAGGAAAAGCCTTACACGCTTGGAGGAAAGTGGTATCCGCACATTTCTGCCCGCGTGAGCACACAGACCCCCACGATTGACTTCAGCAAATCCCAATCCCAAAACTGAAAAACACTCCCCTGCTACTTTAATAGGAACACCTGTATATTTTTTCATTCATGCAACTATCCAATTAGCCAACCATGTACAGTAGCAGCAACGCAATGCAATATGCTGATGCGGAACAAAATCAGGAAGTAATTTGATCTCAGTGAATGTCAGTGTGTTGTGCTTGTTAGACGGGCTGGTTTGAGGGTTTGAGTAGTTATAATTGCTGATATGAGAATTTCATGCACAGAATTGTGGCAAAAGAAAACACATTGAGTCAGAGATTTGTAATCTGACAGGAAGCCTAAAGTAACTCAAATAATCACTCTTTACAAAAGTGAAAAGAATCTCAAAAAGCACTCCACAGTGAACTGCGAGGCTCCGACAACAAAGGGCAACATTGGGTTTTATGTCTCTCAGCCGAAAGCATAAATATATAGCTACAGTGGGTGCAGTTTCCAAAAACATAAAAGTGCATAATTGGCCTCCGAGTGGCGCAGTGGTGAAGTGCACCACCTTTCATCCGGAGATTGCGACTTCGATGTGGAGATCGCGAGCAATTAAATTTCCCTTGAATGAAGGTGTAAAAGCGACTGACATTTACAGAAGAATTCAACCACAGTAGCCACAATAAAACATTTGAATAGTGCAAACATTTTTAAAGGAGATTTCGTGAATAATGATCACTGTGAAGAATGATTTCCCCATCCCAGTACAGCCCTGACCTCGTTCCAAGCAACTTTCACATGATTGGCTCATTAAAGGATTTCCTGAGAGGACAGCATTTCATATTGGAAGCAAGCAGTCCAGTCAGGGCTCCAGCACACTGAAAAAAACTTCTGCCTTGATGGTATTCAAGCACTATTGAATCACTGAGGTAAGTGCATTAATGTAGCAGGGGATTATATAGAGAATTATAAAACAGTTAGTTCTGGACAAGTAATCTGATTGGACGGGAAGCATTCCACGAGTGGTGATAATAGACAGTAACAGCACTGGGAAAGTTAATTATTCGTATCACCCCACATCACAGGTGTTCTCATAGCTGTTAATTACACTAACTATTGGTCGCCAGCATGGGTGAAAGGAGTTACGGCCCGCAGTGTTTGAGGACAGAGCAACAGCCAAAGCCCAATTTCAAATCCAGTCACGGAAGCACTTTTGCAAGCACTATGAATCTGATAATGTTATGACTTTGACTACTTAATCACTTCTTCTAAGACGTTCCAAATTGCCTCCGTATTTTTTTTTTTTTTTACACCTGAGACAAGGTTAGCTACAATGCTAACTAGCTTCGAACACAAGGCTTAACTCCCTCTCTAACCCCTAATCAAGAGCATGACTTGGTGTGTGGAACAAGAGATTGTAAATTCTAGAGCACTAGCGTTCCATTTAACGTTATTTGTGATTTAACCCCAGAACCCAGAGCTGATTTTATAAAGTGGAAATTAATAAATTAATTTCAAGAAATATCAAGTAAGTTTCTCAGTCCATCACCTCCATGTTTAATCCCCTCAACTTTCAGCTACATAGTACCAATAAGAAATGAATACTCCTTTTACCCCTGTTAATTACACTAACGGTCAGTTGCTAACTGTGAAAAGGACAAAATAACTGGTTAAACAAACAAATCATAAACTGTTGATGATAAATGGTGGTATCATGCCTATGGCCACATCACAGCCATGCTGATATCCAGCAGAACAGCTCTAACTCTTGTGTGATATTTTTTAAATAATATTAGTTTTTCTACTCTCACGGCTGTGTTTTGTTATTCTGTGCAATAAAAAGTCCTGGTTTGACTTGAACGCACCTTATACTTTTAGAAGCCTTTGCCACCATCTTTACTGTGGCTGATATGTGTTGATGCCATATCATTATAACATCCATTTTTGTAACACAACAACAATAAAGGGTTTTGATTTCAGATGTCTGACTTTAAAGTACAATATTAGTGGTTTTAGCCGCATATTAATCAACAAGACACAAATGCCTAAACTATTAGCAGTATTATTACTATTATTATTATATGTGACTCTGCTGACTGATCACGTATCTATAGTATTTCCTCGGCATATGAATGCTCCACCTTGTCAATTTTTTTCGCCTTAAGAACAAAAATTTTGCATGAAATCTGCCTCGACATGTGAAGCATTTTCGGCATAAAAGCGAGCGAGCCATGTGCGGATACATCAGGTTGCGCCGATCAAAATTTTTTTTTAGCCAAGCAAAGTGTTGGAAATTGGTAATATTTTTGGGTGGCTGGAACGGATTATTTGTGTTTACATTATTTCCTCTGAAAAAATGCGTTTCACAATGTGAAATTAAAAATGCGCCTTAAGAACTCGCCTCCGGACCAGATTAAATTCGTATGCAGAGGTACCACTGTACGTGATTATTTCCTGATGTGCTACAAGTATGTTTACTTATTTGTGAACTTAGCTGTAACAACAAGACAAAAGTAAAGTTGACATGGCTTAAAAATTCTGCTGGGCTTGCATCAAACACATTTGATTAGACTGATTCAAGAGGCCAGGCTTGATTCCCGTCTCTGTGTGCATGGAGTTTGCATGTTCTCCCCATGCTTGGTGGGTTTCCTCCGGGTACTCTGGTTTCCTCCCACAGTCCAAAGACATGTAGGTTAGGCTAACTGGTGTTTCAAAAGTTGCCCATAGTGTGTGAATGAGTGTGTATGTGTGTGTGTGCCCTGCGATGGATTGGCACCCTGTCCAGGATGTACCCTGCCTCGTGCCCTAAGTCTCCTGGGATAGACTCCAGGCCCCCCGCGACCCTGAATACAGATTTAAGCAGTATAGATGAGGAGTGAGTGAGTGAGTGAGTGAGTGAGTGATTCAAAAGGGACAGGATTTCTAAAAAAAAAAGAAGAACGGTCCATGACATTTAATGAACTGTTTTTTTCTTCTCATGCGCTGGCCAATAAGGTATCGACTCTGGTTCTCCACATACAACTGAAATTAGCTTTGGGAATGAGAGAGCATGTCAAGTTGTATTGTTAGAGTCTGTGTTCTCTGAGGCTTACTCACCAGTTGGAGCAAATATCACACAAGGCATTTGTGACCCAAACATGAAATGTCAGCACAACAAACAGATGGTTGGTTTAGCTCACAGAATTTAAAGACTAAAATTTTTATTTTATTTTTTATTCCTCTCTAAGTGTGAAGATTAATGGTACCCTTAAGAGAAAAAAAATGAATTGAACTTACTCATATGGAAAGTAATATACACGCACTGGGCACTTTCTTATGAACCCTATGGGTAAACTTTCCATTTGTCCTCAGTAACAATACTTAATGAAGAATGTTGACTCTTGCATTGTAATATGGTGCATTATCCTGTTGGCAGGAGACATACTGTAAGAAGATGGGTAAATTATAGCCATGAAGAGATGCGTATGGTCAGCAACAATACTCAAATAGTCTGTGACATTTAATTGACAATTCACTAGTATTAATGAGCACAAAGTGTGCCAAAAAATAATTCCCCAAGCCATTGCATCACCTCCACCAGCCTGGACTATTGACACAAGGCATTTTGGGTCCACTGTTTCATGCTGTTGCTGCCAAATTCTGTCTCCACCATCTGTGTGTCTCAGCAGAAATCTAAATTCATCATGCAAAACTACAGTACTTTATTCCATCTTCAACTTTACAGTTTTGGAGACCCTGTGCCCACTGCAGCCACGGCTTACTGTTCTCGGCTGACAGATGTGGAACCAACAGGGTCTTTTGCTGTTGTACCTTGAGTTTCAAGGCGCTGTGCATTCTGAGATGTTGAGATTTTGCTCAGTACAATTGTACAAAGTGGTTATACAAGCTACTGTCGCCTTTAGGTCAACTTGAAGCAGTCTGGCCATTCTCTGATTCCCCGAAAGCGTTTCTAACATCAGAACTGATACACACTGGGTGTTGTTTCTTTATTGCACCATTCTGTATAAGCTCTAGAGAGTGAGGTGTGTGAAAATCCCAGGAGATCAGCAATGATAGGAATACTCAAATCAGCCCATCTGACACTAACAATCACACCACGGTCAAAATCACTGAGATCACATTTTTGCACTATTCTAATGGTTGATATAAACATTACCTGAAGCTGCTAGATTGTATTTGCATGAAGTTGTGTATTGTACCGCTGCCACATAATTGACTGGTTAAATAATGGATTGAACATTTACTGTAGGTGTACTGGTGTTACTAAAGTGCTTGGTGAGTGTAGTTTTAATCCAATATAAACATAAAAGCATTTATAAGCTGTGAAACACCTCTTTTAATATTCTTTTTGACAGAGCCCTTAGAGATATGAATTTTTGTGAATTTCTTTCAGTTTGCTCTAACAGCAGTGGAGATATTTGGAAATTGTTCACACTGGGCTGGGCATTTGCGTAGCGTAACAGAAAAGCGTTCAGCATACAGTATTTTTAGGAGATGACCAATTTGAATCATGATGCTGCCACAGCCGTTCATTGACAGCATTCAAGGACACTTAATTGCTCTCTGGGTGGAAGGATGGAATTACTGTCTCCCCTGTCATGCAGGGTGACACCAGTTTATGGTGATGTATGCAGAAGAGAGCAAACAGCACTATGGAGAAAAATGGATTACATAATAATATAAACTGTATTTTTAAATGTATTATATTATAAACTGTATTACAGTATAAATGTATTTTTAAAATCCAGATTATTAAAGAAAGTTTAACATTAGGAAGATCAGGGTAACATTTCTTCATTATTCAGGCACAGTCTTCATAAAAGATTTTAGAGCTTTGTTTTAATCTATAGAGTATATTTAAGACATTAATGTTAGAAAAAGAAAAAAAAAACGGTCCATACTGGGTCAACCATGATTGGAAACAGTATATTTAAGATGCTAATGTTATTTAAAAATCCTATACATAAAGTTGAACTTATTCTAACGAAGATAGATACTGTACTTTTTATGAGACATCACTAACTCATAATAACATAACTTTAAATTTTTTTCATCTTTTGAAGTCTATACACACGTGGACAAAATTGTTGGTACCCTTCGGTCAATGAAAGAAATACTCACAATGGTCACAAAATTAACTTTAATCTGACAAAAGTAATAATAAATAAGAATTTTGTGAATGTTAACCTCATGGAACAGGCCTGGACAAAAATGATGGTACCCCTAACTTAATAGTTTGTTGCACAACCTTTTGAGGCAATCACTGCAATCAAACGATTCCTGTAACTGTCAATGAGACTTCTGCACCTCTCTGCAGGTATTTTGGCCCACTCCTCATGAGCAAGCTGCTCCAGTTGTTTCCGGTTTGAAGGGTGCCTTTTCCAGACAGCATGTTTCAGCTCCTTCCAAAGATGCTCAATAGGATTGAGGTCAGGGCTCATAGAAGGCCACTTTAGAATAGTCCAATGTTTTCCTCTTAGCCATTCTTGGGTGTTTTTAGCTGTGTGTTTTGGGTCATTGTCCTGTTGCAAGACCCATGACCTGCAACTGAGACCCAGCTTTCTGACACTGGCCAGCACAGTTTTCTCTAGAATCCCTTGATAGTCTTGAGATTTCATTGTACCCTGCACAGATTCAAGACACCCTGTGCCAGATGCAGCAAAGCAGCCCCAGAACATAACAGAGCCTCCTCCATGTTTCACAGTCGGGACAGTGTTCTTTTCTTGATATGCTTCATTTTTCCGTCTGTGAACATAGAGCTGATGCGCCTTGGCAAAAAGTTCCATTTTTGTCTCATCTGTCCATAGGACATTCTCCCAGAAGCTTTGTGGCTTGTCAACATGTAGTTTGGCATATTCCAGTCTGGCTTTATTATGATTTGTTTTCAACAATGGTGTCCTCCTTGGTCGTCTCCCATGTAGTCCACTTTGGCTCAAACAACGACGGATGGTGCGATCTGACACTGATGTTCCTTGAGCATGAAGTTCACCTTGGATCTCTTTAGAAGTCTTTCTGGGCTCTTTTGTTACCATTCGGATTATCTGTCTCTTTGATGTGTCATAAATTTTCCTCCTGCGGCCACGTCCAAGGAGCTTGGCTACAGTCCCGTGGATCTTAAATTTCTGAATATTATGTGCAACTGTAGTCACAGGAACATCTAGCTGCTTGGAAATGGTCTTATAGCCTTTACCTTTAACATGCTTATCTATAATTTTCATTCGAATCTCCTGAGACAACTCTTTCCTTCGCTTCCTCTGGTCCATGTTGAGTATGGTACATACCATGTCACCAAACAACACAGTGACTACCTGGAGCCCTATATATAGGCCCACTGACTGATTACAAGATTGTAGACACCTGTGATGCTAATTAATGGACACACCTTGAATTAACATGTCCCTTTGGTCACATTATTTTCAGTATTTTCTAGGGGTACCATCATTTTTGTCCAGGCCTGTTCCATGAGTTTATTTTTTTAAATAATTCTGTTGAAGCATGGTTGAAAATGTGCAGGGTACAATGAAATCTCAAGACAATCAAGGGATTCTAGAGAGAAATGTGCTGGCCAGTGTCAGAAAGCTGGGTCTCAGTCGCAGGTCATGGGTCTTGCAACAGGACAATGACCCAAAACACACAGCTAAAACACCCAAGAATGGCTAAGAGGAAAACATTGGACTATTCTAAAGAGGCCTTCTATGAGCCCTGACCTCAATCCTATTGAGCATCTTTGGAAGGAGCTGAAACATGCTGTCTGGAAAAGGCACCCTTCAAACCGGAAACAACTGGAGCAGCTTGCTCATGAGGAGTGGGCCAAAATACCTGCAGAGAGGTGCAGAAGTCTCATTGACAGTTACAGGAATCGTTTGATTGCAGTGATTGCCTCAAAAGGTTGTGCAACAAACTATTAAGTTAGGGGTAGCATCATTTTTGTCCAGGCCTGTTCCATGAGTTCATTTTTTTTTTTATAATTCCGTTGAAGCATGGTTGAAAAGCAATGACTGACTTTCATTGGTTAACATTCATAGAATTCTTATTTATTATTACTTTTGTCAGATTAAAGTTATTTCTGTGACCATTGTGAGTTTTTCTTTCATTGACCGAAGGGTACCAACAATTTTGTCCATGTGTGTATGTATATACAGGACCAAATATCTGTCAGCTCATGTAGTCTAGCCTGACATCTTTTTACTAAAGTCAAACGTCTAACTAAACTACAGCTATCTTCATTAAACTGTTTATTTGAGGGTTTTTTAAATTTTATTTATTCATATTCTATACCACTTATCCTATGTAAAAGCTCCTGGACTCCTAACGCATATCAGTGGAGGCTATCTTACATGTTTTATACAGTACCAGGTTCATAATTAAAGCCTTTGCAGGTACTTCATAAAATAGCACAGTTGCTGTGAAACATGTGCAAACATCAAAGTGATCTTGTCACACAGTTATGGGTCAACCATGATTGGAAACAAGGTCTATGGCAGGATTTAGGGTTTTAGAATGAAAAAAATCACAGCATTTACCCAGTGCATTGCAAACGCTTCAGGTCATCTTCTTAATCACCACAGAGACTGCTCATTACTATCACTGCAGGAAGCATTATTTTATTAGTAACTTCTGTGCTTTAACTTGTTCCCTTTCAAAAGCGGGAACGAGATGCTGTGTGAAAACGCTATGGGAACATCTCTTTGTTCTCCGGTTGTGAAGACTGTGCATGTCAAAACCGCCGAATACCTCGGCTTATAACCTCTGCCAGGCATGACGTCACCGAATAAGGTGCACCTGTAGGTTATAAATAGGAGTGAACCGGAAACATCCTCAGATCTTTTTGTCTTCAGGACCGCTTTGTGTTTGCGTGTGCATGTGCAAGCCATAACAAAAGCAAAAAAAAAGGAAAATAACAGCATTAACTCACCGATATGGCGGAGTTGCTTAAGAGATGCGTGCCTCCGTGCGATAGATCTCTTTCGGAGGGCGATCTTCATGAATTTTGTCTCGAGTGCTTGGGGGAAGAACACGCTCGCCTCGGGCTTCAGGGAGACTGTGAGTACTTCTCCCTATTAAGGTGCTTCGCGCACGGCTCGCTTTCTTTAAAGAGAAACCGCGAGCCGCGGCGCATTCCTGGGGCTCGCGTGCTGATCTGGCAGACGCGCACGAGACGGAATTTCCCCTTTCTCTCGCGCTTTCTCCGGATCAGGAAGTTTTTCGCAAGCGCGCTCTCTCTGTCTCGCTTCCATGGAAGTAGCCTCCTCACAACGCTCCTCCAGTGCTGACAGAGCTTATGAGGAATTATTAGAGGTTATAACGCGCGCGGTCGAGCGATTGCATATCGACTGGCCGCAGAAGCGAGATTCCCCCAAGGGTTCGAGATTGGACGACAGGTTTCTGTCGGGTGGCCGGGGGGAGGAGCCTCAACGTCTCTCTCTCCCTTTGTTTGGTGACTTCCATGATGAATTAACTCTTTCATGGAGCAAGCCGTATTCATCGCGTGTTTTTGTGCCATCGACTTCGACTTATTTGAATATCGTTGATGCGAAAGCACGCGGTTATATGATGATGCCCCAGATAGAAGAGACGCTTGCGGGCTATCTCTCTCCTTGGACATCATCCTCCCTGAAAAAGCCTACTCTCCCCTCCAAGCCGTGTAGATTGACATCTGCTTTGGTGGGGAAAGCTTTTCAGACAGCAGGTCAGGCTGGTGCTTCACTGCACACCATGGCGGTTTTGCAGGCCTACCAGGCAGACCTGCTGAAGGACCTGAGCACCGGCGGGGTTATTGATGACAGGGCGTTTGCAAAGCTGCGCCGAGCCACAGACCTGTCTCTCCGTGCAACCAAGCAGACGGCCCGTTCTATGGCTGCCATGGTATCCACGGAGAGGCATCTGTGGCTGAACCTCACGGGCATCAAGGATAAGGATCGTGCTGTCCTCCTTGATGCCCCCGTCTCGCCTTCCGGCCTCTTTGGCGATGCTGTTAATTCCGTCGCCACTAGGTTTTGAGAGGCGAAGCTATATGAACAGGCCTTTGGGAGGTTCCTTCCCCGCCGTGCTCAAGAACCGGGACCGTCGACCACCCGGCCCCGGCCAGGTCTGGCCCCTATCAGGCGTGTAGAAGGAGAGCGTGACCAACCACGCACCCCCTCGTAAAGACTGGGGTGGGGCTCGCCGCTCTTCTCAATCTGCCTCAAAAAAGACCGGATCTGAGGAGCTTCCTCTCTTCAAAGAGGAGGGGCGCCTGGATTTTCGTCACAAAACAGGGCCTCCTCCCTGGCACTCCCAGGAGGCCAGTGTTCAATCCCCGCCACCACTGGTGTTTCGGGGAGCGTCGGTCTCCAACGAAAAGTTGGGTGTTCGGGCATCTCCTGCCACACTTCAGGATACCCAACACCTAACACCCCCCCATCCAGCCGAAGTGTCAAAGCTCGTGCCCCTTTCGGAGAAGCTGACAGCGTGGAAACTACTGCCAGGCGTATCTCCTTGGGTACAAAGGACTGTAGCCACAGGCTACAGGATACAGTTTGCACATCGTCCTCCGCGTTTCAACGGCGTGGTCTCCACTTCTGTGAAACCGGACCGAGCACATCTGCTGGCCCAGGAGTTACAGACTCTGCTGGGCAAAGGGGCCATAGAACATGTTCCCCTCCCAGACAGAGAGTCGGGCTACTACAGTCGGTACTTTTTGGTGCCCACGAGAGAGGGGGGGTTGTGTCCGATCTTGGATCTTCGCGGCTTGAACTGCTATCTCAGGAAATCCAGATTCAAAATGTTGACTGTCAAAATTATTGTTTCTCAAATCCAACCAGAGGATTGGTTTGTGACAATCGATCTCAAGGACGCATATTTCCATATAGAAATATTGCCACAGCACAGGAAGTTCCTGAGGTTCGCTTTCGGGGGCGAAGCTTACCAGTATCGGGTCCTTCCATTTGGCCTAGCTCTGTCACCCCGCACATATACAAAATGCATGGATGCGGCTCTGGCTCCTTTACGACTCCAGGGCATCCGTATTTTGAATTACATAGACGACTGGCTGATTCTGGCCCAGTCTCAGGAGCTAGCGCTTCAACATCGGGATGTCGTCCTAGCCCATCTTCATTCTTTAGGATTGAGACTCAACACCACAAAGAGCGTTCTCCTTCCTGTTCAGAGGACAACATATTTGGGTGTCACATGGGATTCGATCACAATGCGGGAACAGCTGTCTCCTGCTCGTGTTGAAACCATTCTCAACACCCTGAAGGAAATCAAGCTAGGCCAGAAGGTCACTGTTCATCACTTTCAGAAATCTTTAGGCCTCATGGCAGCTGCGTCCACGGTGATACCTTTGGGCCTTCTGCACATGAGAGCGTTTCAGCTGTGGCTAAGAGCCAGGGGATTTCATTGAAGGGCAAACCCCCAGAGGCTAATAAGGGTTACGCGCCGGGGGTTTCGTACCCTTTCTATGTGGTTCAGACCCCGGTTTCTGACTTTGGGCCCCACTCTAGGTCCGTCTTGTCGTCGCAAGATGCTAACGACAGACGCTTCCCTCACGGGCTGGGGTGCGGTCTTGGATGGCCGTCCTGTACAAGGGAGCTGGAGAGGTCATCTTCTCGCGTGGCACATCAATTGCCTCGAAATGATGGCTCTGTTTCTGGCCCTGAAACACTTCCTCCAGCAGTTGAGAGGCTACCATGTCCTAGTGCGGCTCGACGGCTCACCCTGGGTGATTCCAGTGAGGAGGGATCTTCTTTCTCAGGCGCAGGAGACAATACTTCATCCCCGGCCCGAGCTCTGGAACCTTCACTTTTGGCCCCTGAAGGGGACCAACTGAGACATGCTGGGCTTTCAGCCAGCGTAATTGAAACCATTTTAAGTGCCAGGGCTCCCTCCACTAGAAGAACGTATGCCCTCAAATGGAGTGTATTTGAAAATTGGTGCATGGCAAGACATGTAGACCCATTTCACTGCCAGATTGTTTCAGTGCTGGAGTTTCTGCAAGAAAAGTTGTCCTCGGGCTTATGCCCTAGTACTCTCAGAACGTACGTAGCCGCTATTTCGGCTTGTCACGCTCTGACCGATTGGGTTTCTGTGGGGAAACACCATTTAGTTCGTGGAGCTAAACGGTTGAAGCCGCCCACTAGAGCGACGGTCTCTTCATGGGACTTAGCTATCGTACTCGAAGGCCTCGCTGACAACTCTTTCGAACCACTAGAGTCAGCGCCTGTCAGGCTTCTGTCTCTTAAGATGTTTTTTCTTATGGCTATTACTTCTTTGAAGAGGATTGGGGATCTGCAGGCTCTGTCAGTCTCCCATCCTGCCTAGACTTTGCCCCTGGGCTAGTCAAAGCTATTCTGCATCCTCACCCGAACTATCTTCCCAAGGTTCCATTCTCGACCATGCACCTAGTTGTTCTCGAAGCCTTCTGTCCTCCGCCTTTCACAGCTCCGGAGCAGGAAAGACTTCACTTACTGAGTCCAGTACGTGCTCTTCGGATTTACGTCCACCGCACTAGCCAGTGGCGTAAGTCAGAGCAGCTCTTTGTTTGCCATGGGGGTCGCCACCAGGGGGCGGCTGCCACTAGACAGACTCTGTCACACTGGGTGAGAGATGCTATTGCCCTAGCCTATGAGGCGCGTGGTCACACTTCGCCTCTGGGAATCAGGGCTCATTCAACCAGGGGGATTGCCTCATCGATTGCCTTGGCAAGAGGTGTCCCAATGCAGCAGATGTGTGATGCGGCAGGCTGGTCTTCTCCACACACGTTTGTTAGATTTTATAGTCTGGATGTCAATGCTACTCCGGGTTCGCGGATCCTTGAGTCAGCATCCCAGAGCTAGGTCTGAGACCTCCTCGGATTTGTGCGCACACGCTACACAACCTGGGGGTCCAGACACTTGCAGTGCGGCGGCGTTGGTATTCTCGTTCCCATAGCGTTTTCACGCAGCATCCAGTGTAGCTTTTGAAAGGGAACGTCTCGGGTTACTTGGCTGTAACCCTGTTCCCTGATAAAGCGGGAACGAGATGCTGCGTTCCGATGCCGCACTGCTGGCGTGCCTGGACGTCCTTCAGACAAAATTGACCTGAGGATATTTCCGGTTCACTCCTATTTATAACCTGCAGGTGCACCTTATTCGGTGACGTCATGCCTGGCAGAGGTTATAAGCCGAGGTATTCTGCGGTTTTGACATGCACAGGCTTCACAACCGGAGAACAAAGAGATGTCCCCATAGCGTTTTCACGCAGCATCTCGTTCCCGCTTTATCAGGGAACAGGGTTACAGCCAAGTAACCCGAGACGATATCTATACTAAATAGCAACACAAGTAAGTGCACTGCATATTTAGCTAGTTCTGCTTTGTCCCTTTTCATCAACTTGTTTCTTTTTTTTTGTTGTCATCAGGGTGATGAGCTATGAGAAAATCAATGTTGCAAAATGCAATTGCAATTACAACCAGAAGACCCTCATTTCCCTGAGACATGTCGACTCTAGGATGTATGCTGTAATCTTTTTACTGATGCAGATATTATCACCTTGTGTCAGGGATGATGTCTTAATTTAAATGCTGATGTTGCACGTTCAGGCAAGCATGACTGTCAAAGCACATCTGATTAGAGAAGTGCCAAAATGATTGCAAACTAAACAAAGAGCTCTTTCATGGTTGAATTGTGGGAATGTTCGAAGCCAAACACAGGAAACAGACCCTTCTTTGACAGGACCCTTTGGATGATTCCATTTAGCCCTTGATTTTAACTCTTGATTTTCTTACTAGTTGAATGGTAAATACAGAGGCCATAACAAGCCATGAATGTGCTAACGTGTTATCGGCATAAATCACATCTTTTGCAAATTTTGTTTGTTGACATATATTAGGCTTTTTTACAGGGTTGAGGTACAGAGTTGAGGTTCTGGGCCTAGAATTATCAAATGCACAAAATATAGATAAGTACCATGCACATTAACAGCATTAGGGACAATAGAGCTGTGTGATTTTGCAATTCAACTGATCTTTTGATTCGTTTTTCATTCAGAATTGATTCACACTTCCTGAACTATTTAGGTTAACTTTAGTTGTGACAGTGAATCACAGATAAAAATCCCAAAAAGTAGATTAGATAAAGGTTAAGTTTTGTCTTAAAATGGCTTCAGTGTGTTAAAATTCAATTATACCACTTCAGCACTGTTATTTCAGTAATTCATGTAATTAATATGTGTCGGTGCAGGTCTGTGTTTACATTTAGCAAGTAGCTTATTTTTAGCTCATTTTAAAGTAGATTATTAAAACCGGCACAAACTGTAACATCACTTTTACTCAACATTTTGATAACACTGGGCTCTTAGTTCTGATATTTTACACGCCCTCACCTTGGACTGCTGCAGTTATGTTTGCTCTAATGACCCATGTTTTATCTCAGTCGCTCTACACCTTACTACTTTTTATTAGCACCATGGTTGCATTACATATGAGAAAAACTGTTTTTAAACTTCCCGTGGGAAAAATAAACATACATTTATCTGTTCATTCATCTTTGAAGGTTCAGTTTTCATAGTCTACTTCCCTTTTTTGGGGGCTGTGTCATGCATTGTTTGTGTTTCATGAGGATTTGGGTGCCTTGTACGTGCATTATTGTCATTTCTGTGTCTTCCACATACTCTGTGAGTTTACAGTAAACTATTGTGTTGACTGGCTTTGTTGAATGATGCGCATAGCTACGCCCACCTCAAGAGAAAAAACGCAATATTTGTCCAAAAAAAGTGCTAGATGCTGTGAAGTAATCTGGCACATAACTGCTCATAATGTCCCCTCTACTCAACATTCATTTAATTTATTTATTAGATTTATTTAATTAATTTATGGCAGAGATTTCATTCAGGCATATACTGAATGGAATGGCAAAGTTTCATTAAATCCTGTCCAGTCAGTTTTTGCGTGATGCTGTCAAATCAGCTAGGCAGACATACAAACATACAAATAGGCATACAGACAGAAAATTTTCTGAGATTGGTTCCGAGGCCTCCAATGTATGAAATGTAAAGATATCATTAAAAGAGTGAATTCTAAACAAAGTACAGATAAAACCATTCTTTTATTTATATAGATTCTCTAAAAGTGATGAATTCCTTAAAAATTGTTGCACAAAAAATTTGCAGGGAAAAAAAATTATATTAATATACAGTGAAACCTTGGATTGCGAGTAATGCGGTTTGCAAGTGTTCCGCAAGACGAGCAAAGATTTTTAATAAATTTTGACTTGGAAACCGAACGAAAGTCTTAGTTTACGAGTACCGATTATCATGTATCATGCATGCGCATCTTGTCTTGACACCGAGCGTCATGTGATCACAAATGAGCCAATGGTGTTTCTCTCTCTTGCGCTGCGGAATTGTGGGTAATTGTCTCCCCTGATGGGTGCGCATCTCTCACTCGAATAATATAAGTTTTACTGTGTAACACACACACACACACACACACACACACATACATACACAGCTCCTGCGTGCACAAACAGAAACGCTTATCTGTCGGGATTTATTTTTACTTAAGGTGAAGATTTATTTGTTTTCTTTTTACTTTATATTTTATATTTATTATTTTTATGTATTTATATTTTTGGTCTGTGGAAAATGGGAAAATATAATTTGGTTTACCCAATCCAGGGTTCCACTGTACATATTTGTGCTGTATACGATATGACATCGTCTAAACCGCTTTATCCTGTGTATAGGGTCGTGGGGAGCAGGGTCCACCCAGGACAGGGTGCCAATCCATCATAAGGCACAGAAATACAGTACACACTCACACAGGAATTCATACACTATGGCCAATTTGAGAACACCAATTAGCCTAATCTACATGTCTTTGGACTGTGGGAGGAAAGCGGAGTACCTGGAGGCAACCCATCAAAAAGGGGGAAAACACGCAAACTCCATGCACACGGACCCAAGGTGGAAATCTAACCCTCGATCCTGGAGGTGCTAGGCGACAGTGCAAATTACTAAGCCACCGTGCCACCTGCAATGAGACACTGAAAAAAAAATCCTATTCTTTTAGTGATTTCCAGTACTTTACAATCTGTAAGAAATACAGCTGCTTGACACAAATCCTATCCAATCAATTAAATAGAATCGCATTGGCCAAATCAACTGAATCAAGTTGACAGTCTATTGGTGATTTACAGCTCTACTGCAGAAATTGCAATTAAACTTAGAACTTTTTTGTGCAAACAATGTGGGACATGACTAAAATGGACATTTCTTATACCTTATATTAATGGATGACTCATGGGAAAGGACATTTCAAGCATAACAATTTAAATGGATTCACACTTGAATGCAAAAATAATAAGATTTTTGATATGTTGAAGTAAAGTGGACTGGTACAGAGTGCCATAGATAGGATTCATTAATCCTTTCAATAATTTACCTGAAACTTGCACATCGATGTCTTTAAATTTCTTTTACTTAACATACATATTTGGGAAACAAATGTCATCCTGTCCCATTAAATGATGGTCCACTATTCACTGCTTTTCTTTTCCCTAAATCTTTCTGCAAGTTGCGTTAAAAGCCTTTTATAGACTCTGCTACACGAAAAAGGACTTAAAAATACATTAAAATATCTAGGGAGAATAATTCTCTTTGCAAGATCGGTATAGCTCAGCTTTTAGTATGAATTGACTCAAGCAGTGTGAAAGCACAGCTTTTTCTTATGATGCTCACAGAGCCAGCTGTAAGTCTGTGAGGAGCCAGCGTCTGTTTAAACTTCAGATGGAAGCTATGATTTGTTGTATGCAGGTGCAACATTCTCTGATTCTGGGCTTCTGGAATGTTCTTGTCTTTTTTTCTTCTGCAGAACCATTAGGTCTCATTTGCCCCCACAAGTGAGTAGTTCATGCTGCCATGCAGCAGTGTTCAGGAGAAAGAGAATGTGGAGTTGGGTGACAAGAGTGAACCTGAAATCTCACCATCTTCCTTGTTATCTGCAGGAGCACTGCAGTGTGACCGCAAACAACAGCAGCACTGTTCTCTCTCTCTCTCTTTCACACACACATATACTTGCTACATTATTTACATTGGTACTATCTACATCTGTAACTTTTTTAATTGCTTTTGTGGAAAATGTTTCGCTCTTAACCACAGCTTATCTGAAACTAAAAGCCCAATTTAAACAATGCAGCATCCACTGCCATTTATGTAATGCTTTTTTTTACCATGAGGTATACAGTATTTGCAGCAATAGCAAGAGATCAGGAGAGCTCTCCTAAAACAAATATCATGCATGAACTCCTAGGCCTTTACTATAGCACTGGGCCCTTTGTCATTTACTCATATTAAATAACCAATGAGACAAAGCCAGAGCCCCTTAATGAAATCCGGTATCCCCTAATGAGAAAATCACACATGAGTATGCGATGATCGGATATGAGTAACATGCACAAGTACAGCTCCACATGTTAAATAAACACATGATATCATGTGAATAATATAGGGCAGCAACTGTGAAAAGAAATCACATTTCCAAACGTATGTTAAAAAGTGTATGTGGTAAAAAAAAAAAATACATGAGCAACTGAACTCAATTTTTCAAAAACCAATTGACCCCAGGTTACAAATACTGTAATAATAATTTCCTGTCTAGTGTATCTACTTCATTTCCATTAGAGGCAGTTTCAAAATAATAGCTGAGATACTGGAAGAGACACTATACTGATTTATTTATAATATAATAAGATTTCTGCTGGGTAAAAAGTTCACCTACCCTTTTACAGTGTTTGGTGGTTTTACCTTTAATTGAACTAAAATTGGTTGAACTCGAAACAAACACTTTGGGTAGCCTTCCTAGTTTCTCACAAAACCTTATAAGAGTTTTTCATCATTTCTTCTCCTGACAGAACTGCTGTAACTCAGTCAGCTTTTTGGTCCTTCTCGCTTAAACATGCTTTGTCAGTTCAGTCGACAGATTTTCTGGGGATTGGGGTCAGGCCTTTGAGATGACCAGTTCACTTCACATCTTTCCTTTTACAAGATGGAATGTATGCCTGGGATCACTGTCCTACTGAAAGGTGTTCCTCATTCCTCCTTCTTCGAGAGCAATCAAAAAGTTACAATCATATAAAACAAAACCTACAAAACACTTACAAGCATAAAACAGTAACATACGATGCTGCTACAGTACCTCCATGCTTCACAGTTGCAGTTGTGTTCTTCAGATTAAAAGCATCATAAAAGCTTGAACATCAAGTACACTTTGCTTCATCTGACCAGTATATCTTTCACCTAAGAGTATTAACATATTTATAAAAAAACATAGGCTGCTTTATGCTTCCTGCCCAGATTGTCCTTATGTTTTTTTTTCTTCATATATATCACAATGAAGCAAAAATCTATCATTAGGCGTAAATTAAAAGCACAGAACAACAGGTTATATAACGTACTTGCTCGTAAAACACTGCCAGACTTTTACCTTATTTGTCCTAAAATGCATTCTTAATATAATACAAGTGGGTGTAGTAGCGAGGGTTTGAAGTCCTTTACTGTCCAAATCCTATTACTAAAATTGCTGGGGAGAAATAAACAAGTAATAAACAAGTAGTTATCTTGGATATTACTAGACTATGTACTGTATCATGATGTCTGAAATAAGCACAATAAATGTTTATGATGTATAATATATGAAAGATAATGGAAAAGCTAACATACAGTACAGTACATGTATACATCCTATGCAAACACAAATATTTTTATTACTGGGGATAATGTTGTAGTATCATTGAGTATGTCAGCAAAATGGTCAGGTATTTTCCCAGTGGGCCAGGGATTTTTTTTTTCTTTACCAATCCTGGCAATAAATAACCTACAGTATATATAGATAGATCGTCCATGGTACAGCGACATGGCTAAACCAATCCATTATAGCAGGTAGCAGTTGCCAGCACTACTCAATGTATTTGGCACTTGTTAAAAGTATGGAGCACTCGTTGCCGAAACATGGACGGAAAGAGAAAACCCGCGGTCAGTCCACCGGTAAACGGTGCACCAAAAACAGAAAAAAAGCTTTACTGGCTGACACTGCAAAGTGTACAAAGATAAGGATTGATTTAAGTCTGTAGGAGATGATGAAGACACTGGCGTAGAAGCAGAAACATCACAGAGGAGTGAACAGGAAGCAGGTGCTGTATAATGCTTACATGCTACAGTATGTGCTCTTTAGTGAACTAGTTAAATGTACTGTACTAACTAAAGAAAAAAATGTTTTTTTTTTTTTTTTTTGCCAACCTTGTCTTGAACACTTGTACACCGAGTCTGACTAGTCAAACCTTGGAAATGGTCAAACCTGAAGCCAGCTTTAACTGTAAAAGTTCAATTTAATATGTAATTTTAATCATTTTCTTCTATAATATTTTCTAGTTATATACGCTATAAGACATATAATATTTGGTAGCCAGCCCAGCAAGAACAGTTATTTATTACTGTAAATATTTACTCTATAATCTAAACTAGCAGGTGAACTTTCCAAAAGGGGGAAAGATTGATGAAGATGATTTAATTACAGATTTAATTACAGGTGCAGTACTGAATCTTACTGAATCTGAATGTACTGTAAATTAGAGCAGAAAACACCATTCATATGATGAGGTTGGACCACTTCTTTCAAGTTATTTATTGCTATTTTATTGCAATAAAATAAATGGCAAGTATTTTGTATAACGCACCACACATGTATTAGTCTATGTCAAGGTTGCACTATTCATCATGTATTTAGTCCACATGATGTCAGTTCTATATACAATATTTGTAACAAACAGATAAACCTTAAACAAACCGGGAAAGATTTGAAGGCATCAGTACAGGGAGACAGTCGCATGATGAACAGTCGGTGATACTGAACAATATATTTCAAAAGAATGAAATATAAAAAAAAATTCAAAATATATATGTTTTCAATTACAACTGATTACTGGTCATCTGGAAATGTCAGATGAACGATCAGAAAGGGAGAGGTATGAATATAGTGTGAATATTGTGTGTACCTGTAGATAGAAATTTTATTGTGTTTAAATTTACACAACTGCTTAAGTCACTATATCATATTGACAAATTTAGTGAACCTGATTGAGTAAACTCTACTATCTGGTTGAAGTGTAATTTGCAAATAACATCGACTACATATTACATAGTATGTTTGTCTTTGAATAATATTGCGTTTTAATTACTTCATAGTATATCAAAAGAAATAAAGTGGCCCTGTTGTTTGTTTGTTTTATTGTTTTTTGTATTTGCAAATATATTGATTGTCTTACCATGAAGCAACATCTGAACCATTTGGAAGAAGCCTATAGAGGTGTCTGTTTAAAAGATATACACTGATTGTTTTTATCATTGCCCCAAAGAAATAAAATACAAATAATTTAACCCCCAGTCCCAATAGTTAAACATTGGTTAACTGCTTTGTAATATTTTAAATAATTCTGAAAATAAAAGCAGGCGGCACGGTGATGTAGTGGTTAGCACTGTCGCCTTGGTTTCCTCCGGGTACTCCAGTTTCCTCCCACAGTCCAAAGACATGTAGGTTAGGCTAATTGCCATTCCCAAATTGCCCATAGTGTGTGAATGAGTGAGTGTATGTGTGTGTGTCTGTGCCCTGCGATGGATTGGCACCCTGTCAGATTGTACTCTGCCATGTGCCCTAAGTCTCCTGGGATAGGCTCCAGGCCCCCCGTGACCCTGAATACAGGACTAAGCGGTATAGATGATGAGTGAGTGAGTGAGTGAGTGATAATAAAAGCAGGCTATTAAGTGAAATTATATCACAGTTTATATTTACAGTCATTAAAATTGGAATTTTTGTTCAATATTCTGTGCACACAAACATGGGGAAGAAAGTCTTGGAAAATTAGTTTGATAATTTTACAAATTAGCCTAATGAAGACAATACAAATTAACACATTGAGGGTTTTTTTATTATTATTTATTAGTCATTTATTAATAATGCATTAGCCAACAAATATGTTTGTCAGCTTAAACTTTGTATATCAAATCTGGGCCCTGGCGGTGCTTTGTTGCCCGTACATAGGTACATATCATTGCTTGTACATAGTATACAGTATTTAAACACACACACACACACACACACACACACACACACAGCACTAAAAGAAAGTCAGCAATGTATTAAAAATGTATTAACAGCTAAATCTTAAAAAAATATATAGCAGATTTTGGTGTTTTATCAAAAAAAAATACAAAGGTGTCTTTTTATTTACTTAGTTTCATTTGAAATGGTAGGATGCCTCACACTCTTGACTTTTTGACAGAATGAACCTTATGTTTAATTTACCAGTTGCTACAAGTCTAATGTCCCGTACGTTGCCGTGTTGATGAAGATTAAATCTCCCCCAGTCTTGGGGAATATTATTGTTGTTCAAAAATGGGAGCATGATATTATCATGATATAATGCATCATCCGTCTCTGAGCTCTTGTTTGATTTCCCATAGCTCTGAACACAGAAAAAGAGTGCTCCAATTTGCTCCCTCAAAATGCAACCTCGAGAGAACTCCTTCAGCTTAACACAACTCTCGTTCTCTCTCTCTTTCTCTCGCTCTCCCTCTCTGACAGACCTGCTTGTCCAAACATCAGCATCTGAACCGGCCCAGAAGCCCCCTGTACTGAATGCAGCACATATTAAAATAGCACAGTGCACTGTGGATAAAAAAGGCCAGGTTACTTCGGAGAGAAAGCTTTCTAGTTCATACTAGAAACTTTACAGCGATGAAAATCGTCGAACTAAGGCTTCCTTTGATAATCAGCTCCACTCTGAAAGCACTTACTGTCCAGAAGCCTACCTCATTCTTTCAATCTTGAACCTGGGTTCTGCAGGAAGCAATTAAAAGTAGGTATATGCACTGTAGAGAACGCATAAGCAAACAGGAGCAGAACCTGACCCATTTTTAAACACTCTGGAGAAGAGAAGGAAATCCAACTAGATGCCTGAGGGGAGATAATAGTCTGTGGATGTGCGAGAAGTTACCGGCTGGCAGGTACAAAGGTGGGCGCTCTCCCGAGTCTTTCCTTATTCGTTACTCAATAAGCACAGAGCTGAATAAATAACTACCACCAGTCCTAACTCCTCATCATGACTATGAGTTGCCCTCTTTAGGTCACTCGCTTGACACAGCTCATTTATGGAAATACTATTTAATGTGCCTACACGCAAGGCTGACCGTCTGAGCACAAAACACGCCACGGCTGATCATGCATAATTATTGCTATTAGAATTCACTAGAGCCTGTGTCAAACCGTGAAATTATTTTCTTCAAAAAGCTAATGCACTCCTTCGTTATACATGACGACCCTTCTTTTTGGAAGGGCGCTGTTTTGTCTGCAGCAGTTCATCACCTTTTCACATAGTTTCTAAAGAATTTCTGATTTACTCTCTCAGAAAATATAAACCATGATGCTAAGTCCTACACTCTCTTTCTTTGAAACACTATTGAAGCTTTACTATTAATTTGTATAGATAATAACAGTTCTACAATATTCTAACCCTCACCATGAATATATATTTTTAATCAACCTATTAGTACATTTATGTGTAAATGTTAGTTTAGGATAAACCATACTACAAATTTCTGTCTGAGGTTTTGGAAGCCAAATGTTGTGGAAACGCTGATTTTTTTTTGGAAATGAAGTCATGGAAATGTGTCGATGAATTACATTTAAGTAAAAAAAGCACTCTCCCAACATAGCCAGTTTGCATTTAGTGGTGCCCACAAAACTCCATAAAATATAAAGAAAACAGATTTGGAGTGCTGGAAACACTTAGTCTCCATGTTTTCGTAATTATAACACACTCAAGAGCAGAGTAGGGAACTTGAGGCCAAATAAGAGAAAAAAAGAAAGGAGAAAATATTCTCATAACAGACTGTATTCCATATTAAATGCAACCATACTCAAAATTTACAATTATAATTATTGGTACAATGACAACAATGTACTGTAAAACTAGCTGACTGAGTGAAAATGGTTAGGAAATAAAAGTCTTTACTGTACATATCAAAAAATGTCAAAAAAGAGGTGTTCGGTACATATTTCTATTTTCGCATGTAGCATAACCAGATAAGGCTGGAATTTGTCCAGGCGCAACAAGCATGTTTCCGCCTCATGCCTTAACAGTCCCTGCTTCAGTGCTGAACTAGGGTTACTATCTGTGTGAACTTGGTTTCCTGTTGCTTTCTCCCGCTGTCCAAAAAAAACATGCAAAAAGAAAACCCGTGTACTTCTTTGCACCCAGAGATCCATCACAACCAAAACACTGATGACTGTATGAATGATTTAATGTAGTTTGTGCATGCCTAGTTGAGTCACTGCTATGTCCAGCCAGTTTAAAAAGCTACACTCATTAACATCACATTACTAGCTGTGAAATGGTGCAGGAGCTTTCAGTCCGCGGGAGCCTATTGCTACTGCGGTGGCGAGTTGGCAGGGGCTTCTACTATAAATGAGTTATTTGATGCCAGAGAATAGTGGAACCATACTTGCCAATTCTCTTGGAAGAGAACTGATTTTCCCTGCTCTCAGCCATTGTTCGGCGACAACGAAAGCTCGTTTTTTTTTTTTTTACTTTTCATTATCACACTTTTGCTGCGTGAAGTCGCTGGCCGGCTAAAGGCAATTTGTTCGACAGAGAAAAAGCCACCTTAGGCTCAGTGTCAAATTAAATAACCTACATTTTGTAAATTTGTATGTTTTACCTACTCAGGTGAGGGCTATTTCTCTGATAACATAAAAACATGACTCACCCTACGAACACAGAAGCCATTAATCCCAAACAGCACTGCTGTAAGGGATGCCAAAACAGTTTCAGAAACCTTTTGAAGTTTTTACAGTACCTGAAAAGGCAAACTCAGACAGAGACACATTTATAAAGTTTAGCTCACTGTTGCACTAAAAGCTCTAGTTCGAACTCTAATGCCAGGCGAGTGGCACAGCTGGGCGTGGGGTCTCACTGTGTCGCTCAATGCTTAACCTTTTATCAGTCACAAACTATACTCCTCTATACACCAAAGAGGAGCAGGCCTGCCTTTGTGTACCCGCATGCAAACATAAAAATAAATAAAAACAGTAATAGCTGTCAGAGTTCACACTAGACTGGATTTTAAAATATCTTTCCTTTTTTTTTTTTTTTTTTACAAAATATCTTTTTTTTAAGCTTTTTTCAGAAGTAAATGTACCAGAAACCCTAAGCAGGCACACATCACGCATAGGACTGCTCAGACAGCACCTGTCTCTAAAATACTGTGTGATCTAACTTTATTATTCATTACAACTTCATTTTAGAAATTTGCATGAGTGTTAGCATACGCTTCTTAAAACATTCTGAATTCCCATTGAGTGCTTGAAGAAATTACTGGATAGAGTTTTTAATTTCCATATTATGCTAATGCTTACGCTGAAGCACAGCAAAGGCTTGTCTGTTCCTACAGCTAATATTACCTTTTCGGGTTTACTTATGAAAATGACAGCATTAGATTACAGCCATGATTCTGAGTTCAGCCAGGGCTCAATCAGTCACTGTGGTAGACAAGAAACATCGGAGCAAGCGCCACAGAGCGCTCACTGCTCATTGCTTTCCCATGCACTATAACTACATCTATCCATTCTCCCTTGCAGCACTCATTTATAATGTACGAGGGGCGTTCAAGTCAAACAGGGACTTGAAAAGAACACAGAATACAGTTATGAGGGTAAACACTACCTTTATTTCTTTATATAATCCCCTGCTACACTAATACCGTCAAAGTAGAAAGTTTTCTCAGTATGCCGGAGCTGTGATCGGACTGCCTGCTTCATGTCTAAGATGCTAGCCTCCCACTAACTCCTTTAATGGCCAAAACATGTTGCTTAGAGTGAGGTCTGTATGGAGAACTAACTCAGAGCTGAGTTCCTGTAATGTGCAAGTGGCTTTAAAATATTTGCACCATTTAAATATTTTACTGCAGCTAAGAGTCTCATCACTGTAATGTGACTTCATTCAGGAGACATATCATCACCAGTTCTGGTTTGACTTGAATGACCCTTGTATACCAATCTGTAACACTGTATACACTATTTATTAGGCACATCTGTACATCTGCACATGCATGCAGTTTTCTAATAATGTGGCAGTGGTGCCGTGCAAAAAATCATGCAGATACAGGGCACGAGCTTCACTTAATGTTCACAACAAACATTCGAATGAAGAAAAAGTGTAATGTCTGTGGCTTTGATCATGGATCGTGGATGTTGGTAGCAGATGGGCCAGATGGGGATTTGAGAAACTGCTGATCTCCTGGGAATTTAACAAATGAAAGCCACAAAATGAGACAAAACTGAGTTAGTGACAGTTTTGTGGGCGGAAATGCTTTGTTGATTAGAATTGGTCTAGAAGGATTTAGTAACACACAATCACTCTTTACAACCATGGTGAGCAGAAAAAAAACATACAACAGCTGATGACCACATCAAAGAACAGAAATCTGAAGCTGTATTGGGCATTAAATCAACCAAATTGAGCAGCATTTATTGTATGCCAATTATATAATACAAAAGTATGCTTAATGTCGTGATGTAACATCAAGAATTATTAGACAGTTATTACAGTATGTACTATCAGTGACAGGGGCTGGCATGAAGTGTAGGTTTATTTATCCACTCTACATCTACATCTACATCTAGGCATTTGGCAGACGCTCTTATCCAGAGCGACCTACATTATTCATTTATTTATTTATTTATTTATTTTATCTCATTACATCTGAGCAATTGAGGGTTAAGGGCCTTGCTCAAGGGCCCAACAGTGGCAACTTGGTGGTTGTGAGGTTTGAACCTGGGATCTTCTGAACCGTAGTCCAATGCCTTAACCACTGAGCTACCCTGCCCTACAAGTATCCACTCTTTACAACACTCTTTACAAATCTATGCACTCTTTACAAATCAAAACCCTTGCATAAATATTCCAACAAACTTTACAAGCAGATAATCACATGAATAACATTTGACTTTTAGACACTTTCACACACTTTTCACAAATAAACCTTTAAAAAGTAAGGAATGTCTTTTTTTACATTAGACAGTTTTGCATAACTTGTTTATTCTTATGTGTGAAAATGATTCATATAATGTTACACTGATTTATAGCTGTATGGCCTAACATGGCAAATCAGACATATTATCAGATAATCATTTAATTATTTTTTTCCACTAAAGGTATTTTAATATCTTGATCAAAATACACCGTGCTGTGCAAATATTTTATGCACGCTGTGTTTTAGTACAAACTTTCCTAGTACAAAAAACATTTCTGATTTTCAAACAGCGGTATTCCACCACAAAATTAAAAGTTACAGAAAAATATGTGTATGTCAGAAAAGAAGGCAGCATTCGCCCTCTATGCTATAAACCATAGTGCACGTTCCTTACAAATACTTCATTCAAATCATTTAAATGCCCATCATCCCTGCATGATCATGCACAATAAAATATTCCCTGCATGATCAAATTTTCCTTGTCATTTGCTTTGCCACTACACACACTGAGCTGTTTTGGTTTTGTTTTTGTTTTTCTTCTTAACCGAGTGCTTTTGACAAATGGCTCGATGCAGCGTTTGAGGATCAGAACGACACGGATCTCTTGTTGACTCCTTGTTAATGGTATGTTCATGGAGAGCTCAGTTAATGAACCAGAACACAGTGAATGAATTAGCGTAACATCTCAGAGATCAGTTAAGACCCACAGTGATGACTCAGATATCATTAATGAAGATGGTATAAACAAATGCATAATTACTTCTCTCACTCTTACCCTGTAGTGTATATCATGTTATTCATGAATATGCACGCCAATTAAATGTTCATACTGACTGTAAAGGTACACCTTATATCCCATGCGGAATGCTGAACATACTATTCGCACTGTATCGTGACTGTTGTGCTATTTGTAATGCCGAGAGCAAACATATGGTAGTAATTAACTGGAGGATTATGGGACATAAGTCATAAGTCCAACATGACAACTAACACAAACCTATTAACCCAGCTTATTTTAACTGGCAGCAGTTTGTTTATTAATCTGTCACTTCTTTCAATCTTCATAGGAACATATTTAATGTGTGACTATGTTGTTGGATCGACTAGAATCTGGGACATTTGTGCACAGATCATGTGTATAAGATGCTGTAGAAAATCTCTATGCTCGCTGGAATATTTTAAACATAATTGCTGTTGAAACGTCCCAGATATTTAATGAAAAACATTAATATGAAAATCTCAAGACATTGCAGATTGATGAACAAAATAAAGCTGGTAATAATAAACCCTGAAAAAGTGTAGGCTTATGTTAGATGTCATGAAGGGCAAATGTCTATTTTATTAATGCTGTCTTTTAGTAAAGTTTTTTACATACTTTACATAAGAACATCATAACATAACATCATAGCTTACTGTACTTCCAAAGTCACATACTAGTAGCAATGTACTATAACACATCTTGCCAAGTGAACCAAAGTAGACAGTTTAACAAAGTTAAGCTCTTATGTAAAAAAGCACTCTAGTGACTCATAACCTCATTGGGAAAAATCATTATAAAAGAACTGATATTAAAACTCATTAAGGTGTGATAACAGAGGTACGCATATTTTCTTTGGCTCTGAAATAAGCTTCATATTGAAAAGAAAAACATGGCAATTATACACCAGTAAACGTCTTGGGTTACTTACCTGTAACCCTGTTCCCTGATAAAGATGCTGCATGAAAATGCTATGGGAACATCTCTTTGTTCTCCGGTTGTGAAGCCTGTGCATGTCAAAAACGCCGAATACTTCGGCTTATAACCTCTGTCAGGTGACGTCACCGAATAAGGTGCACCTGTAGGTTATAAATAGGAGTGAACCGGAAACATACTCAGGTCAATTTTGTCTGAAGGACGTCCAGGCACGCCAGCAGTGCGGCATTGAAGCGCAGCATCTCGTTCCCGCTTTATCAGGGAACAGCTAAGTAACCCAAGATGTTCCCTTTCAAAAGCTACACTTGATGCTGCGTGAAAACACTATGGGAACGAGAATACCAATGCTGCCGCACTGCAAGTGTCTGGTCCCCCAGGTTGTGTAGCGTGTGCGCACAATAGCCAAGGAGGTCTCAGACCTAGCTCTGGGATGCTGACTCAAGGATCCGCGAGCCCTGAGTAGCAGTGACATCTAGACTATAAACATGTGCAGAGAGGACCAGCCTGCCGCATCACACACCTGCTGCAGGGGGACGCCTCTTGCCAGAGCAATTGATGAGGCAATCCCCCTGGTCGAATGAGCCCTGATTCCCAGAGGCGAAGTGTGACCACGTGCCTCATAGGCTAGGGCAATAGCATCTCTCACCCAGTGTGATAGCGTCTGTCTAGTGGCGGCCGCCCCCCCCGGTTGCGACCCCCATGGCAAATAAAGAACTGCTCTGATTTACGCCACTGGCTAGTGGGGTAGGCGTAAATCTGAAGAGCACGTACTGGACACAGTAAGTGAAGTCTTTCCTGCTCCGGAGCTGTGAAAGGCGGAGGACAGAAGGCTTCGAGAATGACTGGGTGCATGGTCGAAAATGGAACCTTCGGAAGATAGTTCAGGTGAGGATGCAGAATAGCTTTGACTAGCCCAGGGGCAAAGTCTAGGCAGGATGAGGAGACTGACAGAGCCTGCAGATCCCCAATCCTCTTCAGAAAAGTAATAGCCATGAGAAAAACCATCTTAAGAGACAGAAGCCTGACAGGCGCTGACTCTAGTAGGTTCGAAAGGGGTGTCAGCCAGGCCTTCGAGTACAACAGCTAAGTCCCACGAAGGGACCGTCGCTCTAGTGGGCGGCCTCAACCGTTTAGCTCCAGAAATAAAACGGGCAACGAAATGGTGCTTTCCCACAGAAACCCCATCGGTCAGAGCATGACAAGCCGAAATAGTGGCTATGTACGTTCTGAGAGTACTAGGCCATAAGCCCGAGGACAACTTTTCTTGCAGAAAATCCGGCACTGAAACAATCTGGCAGTGAACTGGGTATGTCTTGCCATGCACCAACTTTCAAATACACTCCATTTGAAGGCATAAGTTCTTCTAGTGGATGGAGCCCTGGCGCTTAAAATGGTTTCAATTATGCTGGCCAGAAGACCAGCATCTCTTAGTTGGTCCCCTTCAGGGGCCAGACGTGAAGGTTCCAGAGCTCGGGCCGGGAATTAAATATTGTCCCCTTTGCCTGAGACAGAAGATCCCTCCTCACTGGAATCACCCAGGGTGAGCCGTCGAGGAGAGATATTAGATCCGAGAACCACACTCTGGTCGACCAATGGGGCGCTATCAATAAGAGGCGCAAACCCTGTTGACGGACCCTCGCCAGGGCTCCTGGGAGCAGAACTATCGGTGGAAACGTATAAAGGCATAACCTGGGCCACGTGTGGGCCATCGCGTCCAGAACCAGGGGAGCTGGAGGAGTCAGAGAGTAGTAAAGGGAACATTGTGCTGCCTCTTGCGAGGTGAAGAGGTCCACCTCTGCTACATAAAATCTTTCCCAGATTTGACTGACTACTTCGGGGTGGAGTTTCCATTCCCCATGTGTCACAGCTTGTCTGGATAGCAAGTCCGCTCCTACATTCATATGCCCTGGAATGTAAATCGCCCTGAGGGACAGGAACTTGTCCTGTGCCCAAAGCAGAACCTGGTGCGCTAGCTTGTTCAAGCGGCGTGAACGCAGTCCACCCTGGCAATTTATGTACGAGTCCACCCGCACTAGGACATGGTAGCCTCTCAACTGCTGGAGGAAGTGTTTCAGGGCCAGAAACAGAGCCATAATTTCGAGGCAATTGGTGTGCCATGCCATCCTTGTACTGGACGGCCATCCAAGACCGCACCCCAGCCCGTGAGGGAAGCGTTTGTCATTAGCATCTTGCAACGACAAGATGGACCTAAAGTGGGACCCAAAGTCAGAAACCGGGGTCTGAACCACATAGAAAGGGTACGAAGCCCACAGCGCGTAACCCTTATTAGCCGCTGGGGATTGGCCCTTGAATGAAATCCCCTGGCTCTTAGCCACAGATGAAATGCTCTCATGTGCAGAAGGCCCAAAGGTATCACCGTGGACGCAGCTACCATGAGGCCTAGAGATCTCAGAAAGTGATGAACAGTCACTTTCTGGCCTAGCATGATTTCCTTCAGGGTGTTGAGAATGGATTCGACACGAGCAGGAGACAGCTGTGCCCGCTTTGTGAACATAATTAAATATGTTGTCCTCTGAACAGGAAAGAGAATGCTCTTTGTGGCGTTGAGTCTTAATCCTAAAGAATGGAGATGAGCTAGGACGACATTTCGATGTTGAAGCGCTAGCTCCTGAGACTGAGCCAGAATCAGCCAGTCGTCTATGTAATTCAAAATACGGATGCCCTGGATTCGTTTAGGAGCCAGGGCCTCATCCATGCATTTTGTACAGATGTGAGAAGAGGAGAATGTCTTTTACCGTCGCGCTCACCACCGCGACAAAACGACAGCGGCCAAGATAAATCAGTTGTATTTCAAGGCAATTCGTGAAATGACCGCCAGGTGGCGCAAAGTGACATTTTCCGTCATCTCGGTTTTTAAAAAATAATTAAGTCATAAAAAAGTCAAAACAATATGCTGTATCGAAGAAATACTACAGTAATGGTAATTTCCACATCTGTATATTTTATACAACAAGCATGAAAAATCTGAATCAGAGCTATTGATATTTGCTGTACAAAAGTGTAATGAGTAAAAAAAACATTGAAGTTGAACATTAAAACAAGTACACTACACTGTAAACCCTAATGCTCAAAGTAATTAAACACATTGAGTACTGTTAACCTAAATAATTGAATGAATAATAATTTTGAGTACGTAAGTAACAATAACTTAAGTAAAACTTCCACCAGTGGAAACTCTATAGAGCCCTTGCAATGCAGTGGTTACGTGTCTCGCTTGCCATGCAGAAAACCCCCGGTTCGATTCCCGTGTTGGATAGTTTGCAATATATTTTTTTTATTTGTTCAACAAACTAAAAAAATTATTGTTCTGTTTACTTAAAATTGGAAACATCATTAATTTAAAAAAATATATGTAACAGATTACCTCAAATATTTGAAAAAAATACTCTAAAAATGCTGTGTTGTTTTTGTAAACACATTGTTGGGTTGTTTATGCTGGGTCAAAATTCTGGGTTATTTCGGGTACTTTAAACACATTGTTGGGTTGCTCATGTTGGGTCAAATGAGATGTAGTGAGTCATTTACAAATTAACACCTGGTTGGGTTATTTTGATCCAACAATTGGTTTATTCTTTATTATCTGTTTCCTCCAAACAGCAGCCTGCAAAATGTTCGAAATATTATTGTTATTGTGTTACAAGTTGTCACGGCGTGCGCCTGTGATGGGCTGCGCCCAAATCAATATCGCTCCTCGCTCACTAGCTAGGCGGCCTCTCAGGCTAGTGCGCCCAAATCAATATCGCTCCTCGCTCATTAGCTATGCGGCCTCTCCTTCTGCTGGTGCGCGAAGGAGCAGGGCCACGGAATTAGGCACGGCTGGTAAGCTATCGCAGCTAATGAAATATTTGAGGTAATCAGTTAAATTTTTTTTTTTCATTAATGATAGTTCTGTTTATTTAAAATTGGAAACATACATTTTTGAGTTTGTTGAACAAATAAAAATATATATATTGCAGCCCATCCTGCGCGGGAATCAAACCACGAGAGCTCTATAGAGATTAGACTGGTGGAAGTTTTACTTAAGTTATTGTTACTTACGTACTCAAACAATTATTTAGGTAAACAGTACTCAATGTGTTTAATTACTTTGTACTCAAACAATTACTCAAACAATTAATTGTACTCAAATAATTATTTAGGTAAACAGTACTCAATGTGTTTAATTACTTTGAGCATTTGGGTTTACAGTGTACACGCGTAGGCTTTCTAATTACTCATGATAAAATCTAAAGGCTCACTGTGTTAACATTTACTTTGCTTAAATTCGATACTAATAAAATTTTATTCTACATTTGTACTCTAATTTTAGTAGTGTTATTATGAATTCGTTTAAGTACAATGTTACACTTGATTTTATCCGCTACTACGTGCAGATCTAAAGGAACTGCGGCTCATTAATCCTTGAGAGAATGAAATAAGGTCTGACGCGTCGGTCTATAGTTATATAGCGCCACTCAGTGGTCAAAGCCAGCAACTGCATACCGTCGCCGTGAGGTGCGACGGCAAAACTTGAAAACTGCTCTTCACACATCTGTATATGTGCGGGGTGACAGAGCTAGACCAAATGGAAGGACCCGATACTGGTAAGCTTCGCCCCCGAAAGCGAACTTCAGAAACTTCCTGTGCTGTGGCAATATTTCTATATAGAAATATGCATCCTTGAGGTCGATTGTCACATACCAATCCTTTGGTTGGATTTGAGAAACAAGAATTTTGACAGTCAACATTTTGAATCTGAATTTCCTGAGATAGCGGTTCAAGGCGCGAAGATCCAAAATCAGACGCAACCCCCCATCTCTCTTGGGAACCAAGCAGTACTGACTGTAGTAGCCCGACTCTCTGTCTGGGAGGGGAGCATGTTCTATGGCCCCTTTGCCCAGCAGTGTCTGTAATTCCTGGGCCAGCAGATGTGCTCTGTCCGGTTTCACGGAAGTGGAGACCACGCCGTTGAAACGCGGAGGATGATGTGCAAACTGAATCCTGTAGCCTGTGGCTACAGTCCTTTGTAGCCACAGGCTAAGGAAATATGCCTGGCAGTAGTTTCTCTGCAAACGCCCTCATCTATAGCCCCGCCGGTGCTCAGGTCCTTCAGCAGGTCAGCCTGGTAGGCCTGCAAAAACGTCATGGTGTGCAGTGAAGCACCTGCCTGACCCTCTGCCTGAAAAGCTTTCCCCACCAAAGCAGATGTCAATCTACACGGGTTGGAGGCAAGTGTAGGCTTTTTCAGGGAGGATGATGTCCCAGGAGAGAGATAGCCCGCAAGCGTCTCTTCTATCTGTGGCATCATCATATAACCGCACGCTTTCGCATCAATGATATTCGAATAAGTCGAAGTCGGTGGCACAAAAACACGCGATGAATACGGCTTGCTCCATGAAAGAGTTCATGGAGGTCACCAAACAAGAGGAGAGAGAGACATTAAGGCTCCTCCCCCCAGCCACCCAACAGAAACCTGTCGTCCAATTTCGAGCGCTAGGGCGAATCTTGCTTCTGCGGCCAGTTGATATGCAACCGCTCGACCGCACGTGTTATAACCTCCAATAATTCCTCAAACGCTCTGTCAACACTGGAGGAGCGTTGTGAGGAGGCTACTTCCATAGAAGCGAGAGAGGAAGATTCTTCCGCTCCTTCACAAGAAGCGCAGTAGCGCGCTTGAGAAGCGGAAGCTAAAACTTCCTGATCCGGAGAGAGTGCGAGAGAAAGGGGGTATTCCGTCTCGTGCGTGTCTGCCTATGAGGAATGCCTGTCTGGAATGCGCCGCGGCTCGCGGTTTCTCTCTAAAGAAAGCAAGCCGTGCTTGAAGCACCTTAATAGGGAGAAGATTGCGATACTCACAGTCTCCCTGAAGCCCGAGGCGAGTGTGTTCTTCCCCCAAGCACTCAAAACAAAATTCGTGGAGATCACCCTCCGAAAGAGATCTATCACACGGAGGCACGCATCTTTTAACCAACTCCGCCATATCGGTGAGTTAATGCTGTTATTTTTTCCCCTTTTCCTTTCGTTATCCGCTTCCACACACACACGCAAACACAAAGCGGTCCTGAAGACAAAAAGATCTGAGGATGTTTCCGGTTCATTCCTATTTATAACCTACAGGTGCACCTTATTCGGTGACATCACCTGACAGAGGTTATAAGCCGAAGTATTCAGCGTTTTTGACATGCACAGGCTTCACAACCGGAGAACAAAGATGTTCCCATAGCGTTTTCACGCAGCATCAAGTGTAGCTTTTGAAAGGGAACTGGTGGCAGCAACATGTGAACCAGAGGCTCACCCATGCCTGAGTGGACCAAAGGCTAGACCGTCTGATCCAATATCACAGAAAAGCCAATATAGCACAAATCATCAACAAAAGTCAATACTGGCCCTGATAGAAATGCACCAGAACACCCAGTGCATCAAAGACCACCATGCATGGGGGCCGCTGACCTGGCCTCCAAACGTCTAGATCCTAACCCGATTGAGCAACCACAGAATGCTCCAGACAAACAAGTCCAATCCAGAGAGGTCCCACCCTGCAACCCACAGAACCCAAAGAATCTGCTGCCAATGTTCTGATGCGAGACATCACAGCAAACCCCAGAAGTCCTGCTGAACCATGCCTCAAGAGGCAAGAGCTGCCCAAGTGACACAGGGGAAAACCCTAAACCTAGGTGTTTTTAATTTTAATGGTTTTAATGTTATGGCTGATCAGTGCATGTTTATGATTCTATATAATATTCTCTATACTCTATGATTCTATTTAATATTATGTTATGGCTGATCAGTGCATGTTTATGATTCTATATAAGTTTAAAATATCCTAAAACATTTTCAAATCGGCAGAAGAGACTCTGATTCAATATTTACAAAAAAAAGTTATTCCTTAAAAATTTTAAGGAACCATTAATATTTAAACCAATTGTTTATTTATTTTTAATTCTTGAATTGTATTTCAGGGTCGACACCCCACTGGGGAAGTGGACCTACAATGTCCTAGGGCCTTAGGGTCTGGTTTCTAATCTAAACTGAATAAAATGTGTTACATGACATATTACAAAAACATGTGGTTCATTAACTATACAAGTGGAATTTTTTTAAGCATTACTCTTTTCTAACAAAGAGCCTGAGGTAACACTTTGTGTTTGAACCCTTGACAAACAGCAAACTGTTGGCCAGCATTTTAGCTACAAGCTGCACCTTACAGATAAAATATGTTATTCATGACTGGCTAGTGTCTTAATTTTCTTTCAATATACTGAACCATGAGGTGACTGCAGTTTGTGCTAGCGGCTGAGTCGTGTGTAGCGAGGCAGGTGGTAGGACTTGGAAGCAGACACTATTGGGACAGAATTGAGGTGCATTGCATCATAGTAAAGTGGTCTAAACATAAACCAAATGCAAACTTCGGTCTTGGAAATGTCATCATAGTTTATTTTCTTTCTTTGATTGTTTAACCTACCAGCATTATCTAAGTGATACCACGTAGATAATTGTTTCTTGTACTTATTTATGGGACACTAGAGATGGGTGAAAAAATTTATTCAGTTTTTTTTTTTTTTTTGTCATTATCAAAGATCATGTTTGAAAAACCTCAG
Organism: Clarias fuscus; assembly: GCA_030347435.1. NCBI lineage: Eukaryota > Metazoa > Chordata > Actinopteri > Siluriformes > Clariidae > Clarias > Clarias fuscus. The sequence goes on along the minus strand of CM059206.1, from coordinate 21,208,064 downwards.
CTCTGCCTCTTTCTCCAAACTCTGTGAGCAAATTAGTCACTCATTACACATGCTTACACTAGCCTCAAAGCACCGCGAGCGCAAATTTATGTTTAAAATCGCATTCGTTAGAAGCCCCATGTGCCTACGTGCTTGCAGCCACTCAACCCGCGAGCCCGCTGTCAAGTTGAGTTTTGAGATTTTGGAGGCATTTGAGGCGGTAAACCGTCATAGTTTCTGAACTGTTTACACATACTTATCCCGTGTGGCATTTAATAAGTTTGTTTAGAAACAATAATTATTTTGAATAACAGAATAGCGATACTGTATGTGCTGCTCAGCTTTTTTTGCTTAAGTTTATTTTAAATGAAATGTTAAAACTCTTGTATTTGAAGTTTGTTTAAATTCTGCCCTCAGTTTTTAGGTGAGAAAACTAATGTTATAAGAAATGGGTTTCATTAAATTAAACATTATTTAATTAAACAATATTTAATTGGGAAATGTATAAAATTCTGATACTTTTAGAATCGCAATTTCAATCAAACCCGCACCTAGATATTGTGATAACATTGTGTTGGGTGGTTATGGTGATTCCCATCTCTATGGGACACTGAACAAAATCCCCTTGGATCACCTTTATTTTCTTCACAAATATTTCTCAAAGCAAAGTTCATGTGAATTTCACTACAGGTTTGCTCCAACTCTCCGAACAGTCACAGCACCAGCAGAAGCTATGGAGGGTCCTTTCCAGGCAGCATGGCTCAGAATCACCAATTAAATAACTCACTGCATACTGCCAGCAAACTGCCACAAGCAAGTATGTATGAGAATTTAGAGATTCTACTCTCTCACAACCAAAACCTTGGCATTACTAATAGATCACAATATTTACTTGTGTTTTAGAACTGCTTAAAATAGCAGATTGAGCGAGTCGTCACCTGGGAATTTGCCTTCTCTACTTCCTTTAACAGCAATTATTCCATCAGGTGTCTGCATGATTTCCACATAGAACAAACAACACTGATAATCTCATATCTTGCACACAGTTTTTTTTTTTTTGGATGCATTTAAAACGGTTTAGCGCCAAGAAATCCAGATGTTTTGGGTGTTACTTTTGATGAGCCCCTTGGCACAGAGAGATGTAATCCCATCCTGAGGACTTCTAACACACCTGAGCTCGGTACTTGGCTGAGTACTCAGCACTCTAAGGCACTTCATTACCTGCCTCGAGAGGAGCTGAAATCGGACAAAAATGTGCACAAAATCAAAGTCCATCAGAACCAAGTAATATAACTGGTCCATAGAGAAAATGAGAGGGCCTGGTAGGCTAGCTTCAACCTTAATTTAACATTTTTGAACTGTTTAAATATAAAGCGAGTATAGTATAGGGAAGGCATACTGCAGCTCGGCTGTGTGATTTGTAATGTTATATTCAACTCTCTTGTGTTTGGAGAAACATTATGTTTTTTTTGTTTTTTAATATAATGCTACTTAACGGGACATGTTTTGCACTGTGGTCTCTTTTGATCTCTGATTAAAGAAACTTACTATCGCTCTCTATGGACTACAGTGGCATAGTGGTAATGAGCTTGCGCTATCATCTGGAGATTATGAGTTCAAATCCCAGGTGATGCTGTAGTTTCTTGCATCCGGGGGGCCTGGAGAGGGCTGATTGGCCAAGCTCACTCAGAGTGGACCTCGAAGCTCTAATCCAATCACAGGCTCACGCAGTAGTTGTACCCTTGATGGGGAATGCCCTAACGCCTGTTGGGAATTCTCTACAGCTAAATTAGATCGAAAATTGGGAAATACCCCCAAAATAATTTTAAAAAAAAATAAACTTACATTTCCTGCTTAGGTCACCGATCAACAGAATCCAGGCTCATGTAGCCGAAACAAGCCTGTGGTATAATAACAGCAGCAGAGATAAAATGTTTTAAAGTTGAGAATTATGAGTTTCGAGCTACAGAAAATAATGATCTTTCTTCTGTCCTGCAACACAGGGTGTTTTACATCTCAAGCATGGTATGGTGTACTCAAATATGAAAGCCAACCAAACCTGAACAAGGCAGTAGACCGCTGTTTGGTGTGCTTCGTCATCAGGCCTGTCTGCTTCCTCCGAGATAACTGCAACCAACATGTGCCAGTCTCATCCTCTGAACTACACGTCCAGAGCTGATGAAGTAGGAAAGCATGCATTGCTCTTCATACGTTCTTGCGAAATAAGAAAATGAATAGGCATACCATGAATGTAGACTTCCTTGTCTACTTTCTCTCTTTGTGTTTATTGGCTCTTGAAAGCAGCTTCAAGAAGCCAGGTAGGTACACATGCAATGTCAAGTCAATTACCATGAACAAGACAGTAGTTTAATGATTGTATTAATAAACAAAAAAACTGTCTTTACATGTTTTAGGATTTGTATCATTTAATACCAGATTCTTAGTTGTAGCTTTGTAGCAGGGATCACTTTGGTTGCACTACACTGTCCACCAGTAAATACATCACATGTGTTCTAATAGCGCAGGATTCAACTCACAACCAAATACTTATTTTTCGATGGGAGATTTACATCTGTAACAGCAAAATCTATCTAAAGAGATTTGTCTTTTTGTCTGCAGGTTATTTAGTCTGCTTGATGAACCCCAGTCATCCTTGTTCTATGTGATGTTTTTTTTTTCTAAATGCATGAACAGCAGTCGATTTTGATGACAGTCCTAACAATCGTACTCATTGATCTGGCCACAGATGGCCTTCCACCAGCAGCCAGAATTTAAGGTTTTATCAAATTTATGTACAGTACCTACGCAGAAAGTTTGTATCTTTCCTTATAAGAGATTTCAAAAAGGAAATCAAGGTGAACATTTGGCCGTGTACTTCAAAGATTGTGGTTGTTAGATTGTGAAATTCTGAATGCTTAAAACTGGCTTTTTCAAATCATGTTCTTCATATTTCACACATTGCTGTTTCAGTACAAAGTGTATAAGAGAGAAAAAATAAAAAAAGCTTTCACTGTTCTTATAAAGTTTGATTGCCTTAATCAGTCTTCTGCCCGCACCCAATCAAAATCCCCTCTGAAGGACTTCCTCTAGTTCTTCACTTTTATCTTTTTAGGGAGAATTCCAACCTTACAGAATTGACCTTCTTTTAATCATGGTTTTTCATCACTGATTTAAAACCACTGGTACATACTAAACCTGAATGTTTCTACTTCTTTTGAGACTGTAAGTCTAAAAAGTTGTCTGTCTCTACCTACCTGACTGTGTCCCATTAACCTTTGCCTCATGTGTTCTCATTAGTTTCTTCTGCTTTCTGTCACAGTTTTTCAGTTAATCGCTTTCTAATTGAATGCTAACTCTGGTCCTCCTTAAGGGTTACATTTTTTTTTTTGTTGCAGAAAATCCACATGGATTTATAGTATGTATTATGTCTAATGAAGGTCTGATCAGTGCACTCAATTGGATCCATTTGGTGTAATTTAACATCTGCCGTGATGGCTGCAGAGGAACTGTTCCCTTGTCAAAATCGGATATGCAGTTTTCCCATTTCCCCGGCTAAACACTTTTAGGGACTCTGTTTGAGAAACCTGTACCATGTCAGGATGTAAAACAATCTGTCTTTATAGAAGAAAAGAAAGGATAGAAAATATAAACATAAAAAAGTCTTATGCTGAAAGTATCAATAAATTTTGAACATTAAAGAAAAAACAATTATACTGTTGGACACCTTAGTAATATAAATGATAATTTGGTCATGTAAAATGATAACTTCACCGTATGATTCTTGTAGAAGTTAATTTGCTTTTGTTACACCTCCATCGAATCCGGGGGCTGTGATAAGCTGCGTGATGTCTGCGCCCCACAGTACAAAGCCCTATTGATTAAACAAATTCAAGCTGAGTCAGAAGGAAATTGGGAAGCAAAAACAGAAAGGCACAAACTGGCCTAAATGGGGGGGGAAAAACAATCAACAATCTTACTTTATAAGTAAGACTGCAGAGTTCCACAATTTGCTTTTTTCTGACAGTTTTACAGAAAACTCAAAAATTTGGGTGAACGGCGTAAGAACTTGACATCACCGAAGGAGAAACCGGTAACGATATCTACTTTAAAGTGGAGCTGCCACGCATTTGTTGGGTACGTTAAAAAATCCTGGTAAGTATGTGGTTGAAGTAAGACACAGGAAACACTTCATGAGGATGTGGTAACAGTAGCATTGACCAGTTAACAACATACTGTAGCTCATTAACACCTCTTAGGGACTTCAATGACAGGAATAGCGCAGATGGGAAAGACTGGATGGCGTTGTGACTGAGATGTCGGGATTGTCACTGCATTGTTGCTCCGTCAATGGAGTTGAATGCCACGTTGAAAAATATAGCATTAAGTTCATATTAGGTTTTTCTGGTGCTTATCACATTTATGGCACACATTCAGCAGGTTATCAGCACATCTATGTCATATTCAGAGAATTTTGTATAAATACTGGACCCAACTCCTCCTTACAATTATAAGCACATTGAGAACCAGACAGGGACGAGCCTAGGAAGTAGTATAAACTTGATACGTGCACATTTTCCAATCCTGATGCTGTTCCCACTGCATTCTTCTATATTTTCCAGACACAGTGGAATGTCATGGTCTTTTCCCAATTTGATGAGCCCCTTCCTTAAGTAGTTTTATTATTGGATACATTTTGCTTTTGCGCCACTCTATCCTACGATAAATATCTTTACTTTATACTTCACTACATTTGTGCGTAGCATTACATTATAAAACCACACAGGTGTGTAGCAGTTGAATAAACCATGCTGACTATTGTACGAAATTGCATGATTTGCCTTCCCTCCATAAAGCACTCAATTGAATAGCAGGTGTTCAGGTGAGTGAAGGTGGTTTCTGTCAGCACAAAAAACTTTTCCTTTTTCTGCTACAGAAAAAAACATCTTCATTATTTGTAAAATGAGAGGTGAGTATTGAGGTTACGAATCCCAATATTCAGTCCTTTCCTGACAAGAAGATGGTATCACAGGCATGTCAGCAACCGCTCAAACCTCATCTAAAGCTAATCTTCACTTTCCGTTAAAGGTCACTGATCAAACATTTTCGAAGCCTTTTCTGTTCTAATTTGTAATTTCATCTTCACTACTTGAAAAAATCAGCAGTTATGAGTTATACAGGATGTTCCATACATTGGAACCTTTTTTCAAAGTTAATATAGGTAGAGGGTATCATGGCTCCATACACTGGGGAAATAAACATATTTAAACAACATGCATAATACTAATATGTTAAAATGAGTAGATCATGAATGGGAGAGAAATTGCAATCATATATTTTTTTTAATTAAAGTTTCTTTTTACTATAAAAAGTTCCCCAATGTATGTTGACTTATAGGATGATCTTATACATATAGAAAACATTTTAAAAAAACATCCCTTTTTCCAGTGGATATGATTTAGCAGTACGGTGGAACCTCGGATTGCGAGTAACTAGGTTTACGAGTGTTCCGCAAACCGAGCAAAGATTTTTAATAAATTTAAATAATTTTTTTTTTTTTATTTAATAATTTTTTTATCGGAAACCGAGCAAGTATTAGTTTACGAGCGCCGAGTATCATGTATCACGCATACGACTCTTATTTTGACACTGAACGGCAAGTGATCACAACTGAGCCAATGATTTTTCTCTCTCTTGCGCTGCGGGAATTATGGGTAATCGTCTCCCCTGCGTCAAAATAAGTCCCGTGCTCGTCTCTTATAATCAACATCTCCCTCTCTCTTCTGTGCGCGCACGTAATTTGACACTGTGCCCCACACACACCGACACACACACACACACACACTTACTTTGTGTGTGCGTGTGCGCGCACGCACGTAATTTGACACCGACACCGACACAGACACACACACACACACACACACACACACACAGATCTGCAAACTCGCTTTATTTACACAGAAAACTCAGCTCTGTCGCGATTCTTTTCAAAGGTAAGGTGCTGGTTCATTTATTTTTTACTTTACAGCAGTGATTCCGTTAGTATGCTCACACGAGTATCATTAGAGAGATTTATATTTTTCCCGTTAAAACAGTGTTTGCATTGTGTATGTTAGTTGTGAAACTTAAAAAGCAAGGTGTGGGAGGGAGAAGGAGTTTTACTGTTTAAGACGAGGGGAGGGGCTAATTCCACACACACACACACACACACACACACACACACACACACACACATACAAATACACGGCGCCTGCGAGCACAAACAGAAACACTTAACTGTCTGGATTTATTTTTGCTTTTTTTATGTTAAGTGCAGGTTAATTTATTTTATTTTTACTTTATATGTTGTATTAATTATTTTTATGTATTTATTGTTTTGGGCTGTAGAACGATTAATTTGAGTTTTCATTATTTCTTATGGGAAAAATCTATTTGGTTTGCGAGTGTTTTTGGAATACGAGCCCGCTTCCGGAACAAATTATGCCCGTAATCCAAGGTTCCACTGTATCTGTTTTATAAAGAAACACTACAATACGCAATATGCACTGTGCATTAAATACATATTTGGGCTCTTCTATCCATCCATCTAGGAACTTCTGTAGTCTAGAGACTAGGGACCATTGAGGCCAATGGTGACCATTGTATTTATTCCCAGTTTTATGACCATGGTAGAACCTCTGGCAACATTCACACACACATTTTTTAGACCATTTCATGCTAAAACTTGAGATGTTACTAAGATGGGCTCCAGATCTACCACCACCCTGACCAAAATGATGAATAAATAAATGCATGGCAGTTTAAAACCCGCAAATCTTCACATATACACTGTATTAAACACCTAATATTTCTGCATTTTTGTGTAAACAGACTCATTTTAATACCCTAAATTGAATTGGGAATTGGGAATTGTTAGACATTACTTTGTTTTATTAAAACAATCTAAATCGAATACCACCCGAAAAAGGCCAAATTCCTTAACACCATAATTATGCTTTTGTAGCACACAACATATTTATGTTTTACATTTTAATATAAATGCTCTCTATGAGTCTTATCTGTAGGCTTAACAAGTTTACCCGCCTAATATGTGTAATAAAGCACTCATTTAAAGTTCCATTAGGATCTCAAAGCAAGCAGTTAATAAGTTCCACACGGCTTTGTGTTTCTTCATTTAATTGCTATTCTTTACCATTTTGTTACACTGTGAAAATATGTCATTAAAATGTAAGAAAGCACCAGGTGTTCAAAAACCACCGACTGGCAGCGTATGTCAAAGTTCACTCCTCACATGTGGAGTGAGTATAAATCAGCAGCAAATCATTTATTTCTAGAGAGTCTTTATATCTGTTGTCAGTTGCATTTGGCAAGCCATTATAGAGGACGTGCAAATGCACATCATTATTCAGTGGCGAGTGTTCATGACACATTATAATATCTAACAGAGAATATAGTATTTGTGCTGTTATTAATCCATTTCATTCATCTCTAATCAATTTTCTTTTTTCTCTTTTTTTTTATTCAACATTGCATTAATGTAGAAAGACCTTGCTCATTTAAAGAATAAACAAATGTAAAAATGTGTTTTCAGGTTTGATTGCAAAATAAGATAAACACCTTTTTCCGAATTTCACTCATTACTACAATGTTTCCTACACTTAGAGTATATTGACAGACACCCCAGTATATTTGCCCACCCTTTCTAAAACAGGGAGAATGTTGCAATCAAAAGAATAAGAAGGATGTACTGACAGTCGCTCATGCTCTTCAGAGAAACACAGTTCTGCACGATGAAAGGGCTCTTTTTTTTATTCCAGGAGGATTATACAGCACAATCCTGACCCCTATATACAGTATATTTATTAAAAAAGTATTTTTTGTTGTTGTTCGTTTTAACTGGGTACCAATTGGCTCATTTCACATAAGAAAAATCGATGATATCTTTACATTTCATACATTGGCGGACTTCTGGAAAACTGTATGTCTGTCTGTATGTCCAGCCGAATTTAGTGCTTTTTTCCGCCAAGTTGGTACAATCCTCACCAAACCCAAACCAAAGCACTACAGCAAGGCTTACGCCAAAATAAAAGGTATGCAAACTACGAAAACTAAACATTCTGCCATGAACATTGTGCAATTAAATCGAAATGTTGAGTAGACGGGACATTATAAGAAGTTATACACCAGATGCTATTCAGCTTATTTTTCGGTTTAACATTTTATCTATTTCTACAGATTCTATCTCCATCAATGACAGGTACTTACGCTAGTAATAAAATAAAATTATTTAACTGCAGAGTACAGTGATTTCTCTTAGGTATTACTGTACCACCTTCCTTATAACCATTATAAAGCGCTTTCAAAAAGACAGAATTATTTCACTTATAAAACAAAAATAAATCTTCTTAACATTAAGATGTGGCCTGAATGGTTGGAAAACGTGTGAAAATTGTAGAAAGGTTAAAAAAAAAACAGGGTGCGAAAAAATATTCACTAACAGCATAATTGAGAGCTTACAACTGTAGTGAGAATGGTGAGTGGTTTTTTTTTTTTTTTCTGCGTTAAAATTTTATCTATGGCGATGTGGCAGTCAGACCTAGACGTCAGACTACCTGCTGATGAGGAAGAATGAAGAGCCACACAAAGTGTGCAGTTTGGCTTGTGGGTCTGCCAAATATTAACTGTTCAGATAGTGAATCAGTTCTGCTCAGTGGTTGCAGGTTATTTGCCCTGAAACTGTACCTGCGGTGATCTTTCAAGCTGCTTCTTTAATTCCACTGCAGTCTGCAGTTTTACTCATAAACAATGTATGACTCCATTGGGCTCGCCTTTACTGCATTGTGGTTGTTGAACCGAAAGTAACGTTACGATGAGAAGGTTATTTCTGGCAGCAAAACAAAGAAGTGTGAAGAGAGTCCATTAGCATATACAGTACCAGGTTAGATTCTACAGGGTTTCTTTTTTCTTGTCCTTACAGGAACAGAGGAACAAGACAAAAATAAGAGCATCCACTTGACTAGGAACTCTTGTCCATGCATTCAACTAATCAGCCAATAATGTGACAGCAGCGCGAAACATAAAAATAAATGATTAATAAAATAAAAATAATCAGGCAAAAACAGGTCAAGGGTTTTAGTAAGTTTGTATCAAACATCAGAATAAAGAACTGGTGTAATCTATTGGATAATGGCATGGACATGATCATTGCAGAATACACAGCATTAAAAAGGATATAAAAGAAGAAGACTATATCAGGTTCAAATCCTGTCAGGTACGAACAAGAATCTCAGATTATCATGGACACAAACTGAATACCTGAGGATTAAAGGGGGAGGGGGGAGAATCACCTGGTGTTTTTCAGATTTCAACTGAGTCAGTGCTCTAGCCTCAGATTCTTGTTCTTGGCTACAGGAGTTAAACCTGAGGTGGTCTTCTGCTGTTGTAGCTCATCCACCTCGAGATTTGATGTTTTGTGCCTGCTGAGAAGCTTCTGGTCTCCGTGGGTGTACAGAGGGCTTATTTGGATTACAACAGTCTGGTCATTCTCCCGTGAGCTCTCTCATCAAGGTGTTTCAGCCTGCAGACCCTCCACCCACGTGATGTTTTTGGTTTTTCACAGCGCTCTGTGTAAACTTTAAAGACTGTTATGTGTGAAAATCCCAGGCTGCCTGGCACCAGTGATTGCTCCAAGGTTTAAGTTAAAGACAGCACACCTTTTCTGCATTCTGATGTTTGATGTGAACATTAACTGAAACCCTCTAACCGGTCTGCACGGTTTTTACCATCGTCCCTCAGCCACATATATAATTGCCTTATTATATAAATGCATGAACATGCAGGTGTTTTTATAAGTGGACAGTGAGTGAATTTCATATCAAACAGGTTCTAGCCACAGAATTCTTTTTCTTAACTCCTTGAGAACTGGACTCTCCTGTACATTACATTTTCTTCTTACTGTTTCTCCTCATTAACACATAATTACTAAGAATTTAAGAAATTCCTATACCTAATATCATATCAGGATCACTTTCAGATCTCAAGAAGTTAAGCAGCTGTGCTTCCTTGATGGAGCCTTAATAACCAACAATGAAGCAATATCAAACTCAAGGTCATGCTGTTGTGCTCAATATCAGAATGGCTGCACCCTCATGCCTACGACCGCATCACAGCTGTGCTGGTATTCCGTACAACTGCATGACCTCATGTATAATATTGCTTTTATACAACAGTTCCACAAACACCATTTACTATCAACAGATTAGGTTTGTTTATTTAACCGGTTATTTTGCTCCGCCACACATCCTTCCATGACCAGTGTAACTAACTAACCGCAACTGACACAGCATGAGCCTAATAGTTAGAGACTTACAGTTATGTGTAATTAACAGGGATGAAAGTAGTTTTTAATTCTTACTGATAATATGTAGCCAACGCGTAAAGAGAATAAACCATGGAGGTGGTGGACAAGTTTCTCTTTATATTTCCATTCATTCCACTTTAGAACATCGACTGTAGGACATGGAGTGATACATAGACTTAAAAGTCCCAGTATTATCACCACTCGTAGAATACCTTCATCCAATCAGATTACTCAGTTCTAACTAACTGTTGTATAATTAATAATAAATTATGATATTTTGTATGGATTCAGTTTTAGGTTAAGAAGCTAGATATTTGTGAATGTATAACAAACATATCAAACATGTTTATTCTGGTGAACCAATATTGAGTCTGGCTCAGCTGAACTTCAGATGTGGTTTAGAGGAAAAAAAAGAACAAGATCACTTGCAATAATTAATAATGTCCTGTACTAGGACACCTAATATAGATAATGCCTTTAGGCACTATGATTTAATTACAGAGAGACGGTTATGCTCTGATTAATCCCCAATGGTGAAAGAAATGAGAGGGTTTTGCATGGTAAAACTGTTTGTAGTGGATTAATATAACAAACAAAATAATTAATGCTGCATTTTAAATCTCCTTTTTTTAATTTTACACTATGCAGTCATATAAGCAACAAAATGATCAATTTACAAACTATATTTTTCTCAGGACACTTATCCTTTAGGGCATCTTCACCAATTGTGCTTTCACCTAATATTATTTTAACTCAGCTAGCTGAGAAACTGTTAGGGGAGTATAATTACTTTAAATTAATTACTACTGTACTAATATCAGATAAGGGCAATTAAATACATAAGTCCTGACCATGCCCTTATTATTCAGTTGAGTTTATTGTGTAAAGCCATTTTATACTTGGACTACTAAAAGAACTTCAGTCCAAATAGCTTTACTGTAATTTCATTACATGCTTTTGTTTACATGAGTTCCGTGTACCATGGGGTATGAATGAAATGTATGTGTACAGTCAGAACCTGCCCTCGATGACTGTAAGTCAACACACTGGCCCTGTTATAAGTACAAAACAGCCATATGTGTTTGCTCAAGGGGTATGGGGTGTGGAAACAAACTAGGCAAGGATTTATTTTCACCTTTGCTGTTCAATATGAAAAATAGTAAGATCTTTTAAATGAGACCTATAGTGGTGGATTGACTGCTGAAACGACTGACCTCGCTATCAGACTATGATATCATGACTTTTCATTGGACGAAAGACTACCAGAATGTGTGTACAGCATGTTTATTTACTCGATTATGCTTTCTAAATGAATGTGAATCAAGCAAGCTGCGTTGTTGTATTATTGCAATCTTGGATAATCAAATGTTTAAACCTCTGTAATTATTCATTTGGCAGCTAGGCCTAGTCAAAATGGGGTGAGCCCAATTAGCTTTAATCACTGTAGGTCCGTTCCCAGGAGTGCACTATAAACTGAAGTAGCCCTTCTCCATGTAAATAAAGCTACAGGCCACGCGATAAAGCTCCCTTTGGAAGCCTCTGTGTGTCAAAGCCTCTTCTAGTCTGCTGTCCAAGCCTTCCAGGCTTTTCAATGCCTGTTTTAATCTCCAGACTCCTTGGCAGTTAGTACAGAGCATGGCCCGAAAGGAAGCCGAGAGCTGTGCTGCATACTCAGAGGTGTAACCTTTGTGTCATCGCCTTGTCTAAGGAAATTGCACAGGCAGAGGTCTTTTTCTCCCTGGAGTGTTGAGTCCTTTCACAAATGTTTGGACTGACCAGCACATCTAACATATCTGTCCACATCAAAACCACAATGTGACATTTAAACAGTGCTAATGAATTTACACAAACAAATAAATCAATAGAGTCAAAGGTTACCGTACGGCATTCCTCCAGAGACGAGGCAGCTCTGGCAGTTTTAAATGTACTTACAGTACAATTCTGCAAGCTTACAGTATATGATAAATGAGATTAAAAAGGTCAGCTGAAGCTGTTAATCTCAAGCACAGCAACATAATAGGTAACAGACAGACATCAGGATAACTCCTCTTCCCTGTTCTACTAAGACTCCTAACCATCTTCTTCTCTTCTATATCCATCCTAGTAATCCACTCCCTTCCTGACAGAAGGTAAGTGACTGCAGCCTTCCCCTCAAATCAGTACAATGCCAAGAAGATCATTTGTGACAGACAGCTTCCTGTCCAACATCATGACTACCCACATAGGGTCTGTGCTTTGAAGCATCGAAAACTACGGAAGGTCAGGACACAGGAGACGACTGCTCTCTCCCCAGCCACTGTGGCAGCCTCTGTTCCGCTCCACTTCCTTAGCCATGCTGAGCTCATGCGCTCGAACGAGAGGGTTTCCATAATGCTGCCTGACATCCTGACAAGCGGGTGATTCCTGAAAGTGCTGCACAACTGAGTTGAATGAAGACCCTATCACTGTCTTGCAAAATTGCCCCCCCAAAAAAACACTCGAGGCAGGCCAAATGGCCAAACGGGGGGCGAGAGTACAACGGCATCATTATATTCCTGGAATTATGTTTCTCCTAAGACACGCTGGATGGCTCACAAAGCTTAGAGTGAGTTTTCTGCATTGCTGTGGTGGAAAGGTTATTAAAAATCAACAGTGATGAGATGTGGTAGTAGATTTCATGATGAACCATCGACCCATTTCACAAATAATACAGTTCATCAGAAACAATGCTGCTTCTGCAATGCAGCCTTCAGTTCTACGTTTAACCTTATTTTTTGCTTCAGTGCTATGGTACTTCATCCATGGCTCGAAGTCTATCCAAGTACAACTGGCTTTTATTCTCATTGGGAAACAAGAATGGCAGGGTTCCTCACTTCCCCGTTGATATAAACGATGTACCAGTCTCAACTACACAGTAAAATTACCAGCGTTAAATGAACTCCTACAGGGGTTATTTTAGCCCACTTTTCCACAGAGTGGGCATAAATGGCTTCTGTAAGAGTTCATTTAACACTGTAGAACTCAGATATCCAACCTTACAATCTTAATCTTACTACAGCCTTACCATATATTTACTAGCGGTGTAAAGCAATCAAATACTGTAATGACATTCTGTACACATCAACTACACATATTACCTCTCTTGATTTCAAAAGCTAATGCCTGTTTTTACTTACTGAATTATTGTTATTGCTTTCCTGCTGATTTTTTTTTCCGTGTGTTTTCAAAGTGTTCACTCTTATTTCCCAGCTTTACACTGACCAATTTTATTTCTAATAACAGTATTGTAAAAACAGACCAAGGCAGCTTTAATTTCATTCTGATGCCCATATACAGTACTGTGAGGAGTACTGTTGCTTTTTTTTTGTTAATTTTCTTTTTTAGATCAAATACATTTATTTCAAAGTCCTTCTCCCTTAATGCTGCATTTAGAAAGGATGAAATTTCTTTTTTTCAAAACAATTTTTCAAAAAGTTCACATTAAGCAATATGAGGTAAGAAAGTTGTAAAAATCGTTGGTTATTGTTCTGTTTAAAAAGGGGGATTTTTTTTCAGCACCAGTACAGGTAGCTTGGCATTGTGGATGCAGCGTAGTGTAATGGTGTGGGGTTTGCTACCCTTGCTAATAGAAATGAGGGAATTCATTAGTTATGAATCATGATTCATTTGTGTGGCAAATCACATATCACCACACCCTCTCCAAGATTTATTTAAAAATTTTTACATTTATAATAGAAATTAACTGAATTGGCTAGTTTGCAGTTTGATTGACCTCAGCGATAAATGATTCTGTACCAAGGGCAACAGAAATACATTTTTATGCCGTGACATTATCTAAAATCGCACTCGTAAAAAGACTCCGATCTGCCTTTTTTTCCAAACTCTGTGAGCGAATTAGTCTCAAACCCACACATCACAGGCCTCAAAACACTGCTAGCACAAATACGTTAGAAGCCCCACGTGTCACGTTAGAAGCTCAAGCTGAAGTTGAGCTGCTACAGATAGTATACTCTGAACTATTCTTAACTTTTTATCCAGAATTATTTACTAGGTTTGTTTAGAAATAATAATTGTGGCAGATGACATAACAGAGGTACGTGCTGCTCAGTACAAATGCAGTTAAATGTAATTAAACAGCAGAGCTGAGCAACAAGCAAGGCCAGGGGATCTTCTTATATGAGGTCTCAAGAGGGGAAAAAATGTAATGGGCTTGTTTTAGCTCTGAGCAATATATAATGGGAAAAAAAAGGGATTTTTTTTACACGCACGCTGAAGACCCATGTGTATGTTTAAAACGACTTAAAGGTGAATTTTGCATAAAAGACCCCTTTAACTAATATTGAAATTATCTCAAAAATTTTTATATCAATAAAACACAGGCTTTTCACAGAAATCCTATCAATCTGCTTTTTATTACCTAACTCTTTGAAGCAGAAATAATTCACGACTGTTATTGTTTAAATGCTGCCCTTGGTTTTTAAGTGAGAAAATGTAATACTGAATCAGGTTATTTATAAAATCGTGATATTTATAGAATCCCAATTTCAATAAAATCGGCACCTATGTATCATTTTAATATCGTCATGGGTGGTTACTGATTCCCATCTCTACTACCTAAGCATTACTAAAATGCAATACATGGCCAAAATGAGGTGGTCATCCCATTTAATGATAATGTTCAGGTGTTTCAGCTACACTCCTTGCTATCAGGTCCATAAACTATGCACATAGCCATGCAATCTCCACAGACAAACACTGGCACTAGAATGGGTCGTACTGAAGACCTCAGTGACCTTAACGTTGCACTGCCATAAAAAGCAGGGTTTGCTACAAGCCAGTTTATTAAATTTCTTCCTGCTTTAATCTGCTCCAGTCAACTGTATGTGTAAATATTTTTTGTGAAATAGAAGCTTCTAGGAGCAACAACAGCTCAGGCATGAAGTGGTAAACCACGCAAACTGACAGAGCAGGGCAGCGAGTGCTGAAGTGTGTAGCGCATAAAAATCGCTTATCCTCCATTGCATCACTCGCTACAGCATTTCTACTGCCACTGGAAGCAACATCAGCACAGGATCAGTGCATGGGGAGCTTCATGAAATGTATTTCCATGGCCGAGCAGCTGCACAGAAGCCTAAGATCTTACTGTGCAGTACTAGGTGTCAGATGGAGTGATGTAAAGCACGCCGCCACTGGACCCTGGAGTAGCGGAAATATGTTATCTGAAGTGATGAATCACGCTTTAATATCAGGCAGTCTGATGGATAAGTCTGGGTTTGGCGGATGCCAGGAGAACACTACCTACTGAACAGCATATGTAATGTCCTAGCTGAAATTCAGTGGTTGAGCGCCTTTGCTCCAGTGAAGGGTAATTTTAATGCTCTAACAACTTTAAGATATAATATCAACTCCATGTTATACTGTAGTTTTGGAATCGGATGTCGAATGATCTTATGTGTTTGTTGTTGTTGAACAGGTGTCCACATACTTTTGGTCATAAACTGCAAGTGTATTAGAAACAAGAAAGCTATTAAATTTTTATCAGACAGCAATTATGCTGTATGCCCTAAATGGGTCTCAGCGCCCCCCCAAAGATTGTCTGTGAATGCACCAGATATAATATCCCCCAGATACTGCATTTTTTCATACGGAAAACTCCCTTTATTTCAGTCCTTCTGCCAATGCACCCTTTCAGTGTTAATGTAACTAAGAACAGCTAGAGCTGTGCAACAAGCAAGGAGAGGGGCTCATATGAGTTCTCAGTAGGGGAAAATTGAATGTGCTTGTTTTAGCCCCGATCAGTATAAAATAGAAAAAAATGACAAAAAAAAAAAAGAAGATTTTTTTTATTTGGACATTTTTCTTTATTTGGACATACACATGAGTCTTCAGTAAAAAATAAATAAATAAATAAATAAAAATTATAATTTTTTTTACTGAAGACTCATGTGTATGTCCAAATAAAGAAAAATGACTTAAAAGTGAATTTTGCATAAAAATCCTTTTAACTAATATTGCAATTATCTCGACATTTTTTAACTAAATAAAACCCAGACATTTCTCAAAAATCCTATCAAGCAGCTTCTTACTGTATTAGTTAGCTTTTTGAAGCAGAACTAATTCATGACTATTTCAATCAAAGGTCTTAAAACATTTTTGACAGCATGACGCTGAGGACCTGTTCATATATGGTAAACAGGCATGATCTGAATATGATATAGAAAATAATATTACAACATTCTGTATTGTTCTATATACTGTATTATGTGTAAATAAATTTCCATCTCGAGTAAAAATTTTGCACACAATACTGCTAAAATTGCAGAACATATAACAAAAGTACATAAACCTTAACAAAAAGTATATTAGTGTATTACTTCTGACCTAAACAAAATCATGAAGTTGGCAGTATAAAAGTTTACAAATATAACATACAGTAGATTATCAATTATATACCAGTAAGCTGGTGACAGAATCATGGGCACCCAGGGCACAACCACTGGGACCAAGTGTAAATTGTCCAGAATGTCTTTTTATACGGTAAAATTAAGATTTTCTTTAACTAGAACCAAGAGACCCAAACATGTCTTAGCTTGACAGTGCTTCTGTGAGCAACATGAGGTCCATGAAGTCACGGTTTGCCAAAACTGGAGTGGACGAACATGAGTGGCCTGCTTAGAGCCCTGATCCTAACCTCACTGAACACATTAGGGAAGAAATAGAATGACTGCTGCATTAGAAACAGGCCTTATCGTCTAGTGAATAGGTCAACATGTAAATGGATGAGTAGGTCAAATCCACAAAAGCCACAATTTAAAATCTAGTAAAAAGCCTTTCCTGAACAGTGGAGGCTGCTATAACAGCAAAGAGAAAGCAACACAAGATTAATGCACATAGTTTTTGAGTGATATCTGCACTAATTAAGTGTCCCTTTTGGCCATATAGTGCACCTTACTTATTCTGTAAGAAAAAATATTCTGTAATTCTCCAAGCAAATAAAAATTCGAAAATTACTTAACTAAATTAAGGATTTATAGCAAAAAGAAAATACATAAAATGAATCAACATAGAATGTGAATAGGAATGCATATTCAAATTTAAAAAATTTTATTACAAGGACACTTTCAATATAGTAATATGTTTTCTACTTAAACTCATTAAATGAAATAAAGAAAGAGAAATTAACAACTGAAGTAATCAAAAACTCAGTGGGAAACAGTATTAATAATAATAACAATAATAATAATAATAATAATAATAATAATAATAATAATAATGCATATAAAATGTTCACAGCAAATGAACATTCATTGCATTATGGTCAAACTCCTATGAATAATCATGCATTACTCAAGGTTATCAATATACTAAAATTTACACTGCCCCACACCTCCTGTCTTTTCTCAGTCACTAAAAGAACCAAGTTTACCTTCTAGATACACTACCTGTCCAATGACAAATCAGATTCAGAAATTCAGAAAGATTAAATGATTGGTCTGCACGAGCCAAAGAACAAAACAAAACAATAAAATTACTAGAACTGGGTGATGATATGTTCAAAGCAGAAGAATCATCATATTAGTGGAATATTTTAATAATATTAATTTAATAATAATTTTTTTAATAATAATAATTTCATGGTCAGAAAAAGTTATATATAACCATTGTTTGAAATCACGCAAACGTTTGGAGAAGTTGCATTGTAAAAAAAAATCATAGCTATGGCTAATAGTGAAAGTAGGAGCATTTTCACACATACAGTACAATATGACAAGAACTCACAGGAATGAGAATAAATAGGTATGTGGCCATAAGAAAACCCCTTGTTAGTAAGACTAATAGGGAAATAGCTTCACTGGAACAATGAAGTAAAGGTCAGGTGGTCTGATGAGTCCAGAATGGCCCTACTCCAGAGTGATGGGCATGTCAGGATAAGAAACACATGAAGCAACTTGCACTGTACAAGCCTCTGGCAGCAGTGTTATCATCTGGGATTGCTTCAGGTGGTCATGTCTAGGCTCAGCAATGTTATGTGTCAATAAAATTAAGTCAGCTGATGGCCCGAATATACTGAAAGACCAGGCTATCTCATCCATGGAGTTTTCTTCCCAGATTGCATGAGCAGTACTGGGAGCATGAGGGGAGTTAAAGCTATTGAACGAAATGATCATGGTCATTATCACCTATTAACAGACATAAAAATGTAAGCAAGGTTCTTGTTATGAGAATACTAATAAACTGGATCAAATCTATTATCCTCCCACTCCAAATGAACGTATTTAACACTGCAATCTACAGCCTACCTACTGTATACTCATGAGCATGGCCAGAGCTATCCATTACTCCAAACAGTAATCAACAAAGATAATGCTACCCAAAAATGAAGGCCTTATTTTCAATGATCCCTGTTTAACTTCACTAGGCTCTGAAATTTCTGGTTTACCTTAAAAACACTACCCAGGATCACCCTAACTACCCTAACTTCAAAGTTTCAACATTAGTCTCTTGCAAGTTCATCATCAAATGGATACCAACAGAATACTAAGTAAATGGGATTCTACATTTTTCATCCCATTAAAAATGATAAAAAGTTTTCCCAGTGCTTTAGTTTTGGCTTTTGGACACAGAAATTAAGGAACATTTTCACACAGAATATTCTAAGCAGAGTACAAAATATTTAAACTGTGCTTATTAAATATTTATAACCAAGCACCAGCGATAATTTTAAAACCCAAAACAATATGCCCAGAATCACATACTGTAGGTTCCTCTGGTTCTGCCGGGAACAGCTCTGACCCCTTGGAACATGACATCTGTGTGTGCACTGCGATCTGTGGCACCAGTACTTTGGTTAGCTTTGTGTGCTATGGGTTGCGGGGGTGGACTTTTCATGTCCAGTACATTTCATGCCCCGTACATTTCATGGATGCTAAGTCGGATTGAGATCTGGATTGAGAACCTTGAACTCTTTGCCTGCTAAGCCCCATAAGTGGTATGCTGTGATACACTGAGTCTTTTTCAGATATTTGTGCTGCATTAGCTTTTCTGTGGGACCAGGTAAACTGGCCTTTGGTCCCCACGTGCATAGATGACCCTTGGGTTGTCCATGACTTGTCACCAGTTTAGCAGTTTATATAATTGATCAATGTCATTCAGTTCATCTGTGTTAATTATGTGGCTGATCAGTGTATGAAATTCATACATTTTCAAAATAGCCTAAACAACTACATACACACCATATGGCACTGAACCCCATTAGACATTTTTGGCAACAGTTCACTAGTCAGTTATTCAACCGCTGACCCACTACATACCACTTTTTTTTTTTCTTAGAGACACACTTATATAATTAAAACAAGCACCCAAGTATTTTGTACAGCTCTAACTATCAGAACACAAAACCCAAATCTCACTCACTGGGAAGCCTAGATATTCAAAAATCGTCATTCATTCATTCATCTAACAACTTCATCCTGGTCTGGGTTGTAAATGAATCCGAGTCTGGTAGGAATACATACTGAAAGGTAATTCTCGGTTTACACACACTCTTAACTTGAGGCAAGTTAACCAGTCCACCTATTAGTAAGTCGTTAGGGATGAAAGGAAACCTAAAGGAAGCTACTGTAGGTTTGCACGGATCTTATTTCTACAATCTGATGATTTTCTGAGAGATTTCAACTTAATTCTTTACATAGATGCCGATTCTATAAAATGTGTTTATATGCTCAAAGCATTTAAACAGTATGCAACTTATTTACATCAGAAGAAAATTTTCCCTCCTAGGAACTTAAGTCATTTATTTTTTTTTCCTCCACGTGGGGCGATCATGCAAAAAGAGAATATATTTATCCCAACAAAAGAAATGATTGGGTCAATAATTTATATGGATAATATTTTTCTATAAAGAATAAGGTAATAGGAGCTCTATTGAGATCCTATTACCCACCCCTCTAATTCTAATTGAAAATTTATTTGGATCAAGCCAGTTCGGGTCAGACTGTTTTGATTGATTTTTTGTTACATGATGTAATTTTATTCCGATTGGTATATTATTCCGATTATTAGTGGAACATTAGGGTTCATGTAAAGGCACCTACTGACCCTGTGAGGATGTACTAAACTCCATACAGACAGTAACTTGAGCTCCGGATCAAACAGGGACCCTGGAGCTGTGAGGAGACAGGCTGTGCCTCTGTGCCGCCTTAATTAAGCACATCAATGGACAATCTGTCTGCCTGAATCAAACGCAAAACCGCTGAATTCGATCCTGACTGGGCGCCAATCACATACACACGCACACACGCACACACACACACACACACACACACACACACACACACACACACACACTGTTAATACTACTATTCCTAATTCTTTTTCATCCACATTATTATGAATGTACACATCTTACCTTCTTTTCTTTGTTGCATCTCCTCTGTTGATTTAAATTTTTGTATTTTTCAGAAGTAGTGGTAGAACCAATGAAAGTCAAAATGTTGACAAGCATGGGTCTAAACATCTAGATGACTATATAGAACGCATGTGGGATTTGCTGAGTGAATATTTTCTGAAGAAGAAGCTCATTTTGGCTTCTCGGGTTGGAGCTGCTATGGCTTTGATCCTTTCTGAGTGGGAGGAAATGATTTGAGTGCGGTGGCTCTATCACTGCAAGCTCAAGCTCTGTCTAAAAAACATACCAGAATTTGTGCCTATGGCTTTAGTAATACAACATCCTAGTGAATAAAACGCAAATGATGTATGTTGTCAATCCTATCTAGAAAGCATTGCAGAATGATATTATTATATGAGGAAGTACATATGAAGGTTTCTTTTTTTAACATCAATATCTCATTATAGTTAGAAAAATAATGAACATTGATTAAATGAAAGATTCTTTTTGAATTCCACATTGGACTAGTAACCAGTTTTAAATTCTGCCTCTGTACCTACCTACACTTTCCTACACATAGGTTATACACTGGAGGCAGATTTACTGACAGGCAGTGAAATATATTTGGCCTTTTTTTGCAGCTTTGTTTGCGCCATAGGAAGAGAGACTGAGAGAGAGAGAGAGAGAGAGAGAGAGAGAGAGACAGAGAGAGAGAGAGAGAGAGAGTGCAAGATCATGTGTGAGAAAGAGAACGAAGGGGAGAAGCAGGGAATTGAGGGTAGAGTAGAGCTAAGCAGATGTAACCTATAGCAGGGAGCATTGGTTATAGAGAAGAATCCAGACCTAGTCAAGGTTCTTCTTTCCTGCTAATTGTTTCCTGTTACATATTCTTTGACATGGTTCTTTGCCAGTTTTCTGGAAAAATATAATATATTTATATATATAAAATAAAAATATCATTTATCACAAATGCTGCAATAGGCCTCCGAGTGGTGCAGTGGTTAAAGCGCTCGCCCTATCATCCGGAGATCGCTAGTTCGAATCCCGGGTGGTGCTGTAACCTCTCGCAGCCGGATGTCTAGAGAGAGCTGATTGGCCGAGCTCTCTCAGAGGGGAGGGATGAGAGGTACTTAGTGTTCCCACATTAATCACGACTCTACAGCCAGTCAGGGGCGTCTGTGAGCTCGCGCAGCGGAGGGAGTGGATAGCGCTGTCCTCCGAGTGTGTTACGCCGCCCCCCAACGGGTGCGCGAGCGAGCAGTTCGAAAAGATGCGGTCGGCTGGCGTCACGTGGCTCGGAGGAACCATGTGATAGTGTTTGGCCCTCCCGGCTGAGTGGTAGTAGTAGCCTTAATGTGGGAGCCCCCTAGTGACGGGGAGGAATTGGACACGACTAAATTAGGGAGAAAATCGAGGAAAAATCCAAAAAAAAAAAAAAACAAATGCTGCAATAAATTACCTATTTTCAAGTTAAAATACATTGAATATTATCTAGTATTTTCTATTCTAAAGGTAAAATAATACAAATCCAAGATTATTAAACCTTTTGAAAGGTTTTAAATTACAAAAGTTTTCAAAATGTACTTATTAATTTTTTTTTCTAATTTTAAGCATTCATTTCTAAAAAAGAAAATGACCTGCCACTAGGTTTAGCACATTTAAAGCTTGAAATAAGTGAAACCATTATCATCAAATTCTCATTGTATTGAGAAGTTCAACAGTGTAATAATTGAAACTTAATAATGATATAGTGTTTGCATGGCGTATAATAAAACAAAAGCTGTGCATCAGAATGTAACAAATTCTCTCATGGATAATTAAACATTAGCTCTCTGGCCAAGTCAGTGTGACTCTCTAGAGGGTGTGTCTGAAGCACTGGGCTTTCCCATTTAGCTCTTATCTGGTTATGCTCTCAAAGTCAGGTAGTGCTTGATAGCCCCAGAAGTGTAGTTTAAATCTTGCGTTCTAAACCACAGAGTCTCATATCTGTGGCTATAATGTTCCTAAGCACCATGGTTATTTCTTTAACCCAGATTGCCAGATTAAATCAGCTAGGGAAATACTGTCTCAAAGTAGAGAGAGAGAGGGAGAGGGGGAGAGAGAGAGAGAGAGAGAGAGAGAGAGAGAGAGAGAGAGAGAGAGAGAGAGAGTGACTAACACAGAAGAGTAATTGAAGTATTAACTCCTCTATTAAGTATGAGGCGAGCTTAGCACAATGTAAAAAAATCATAATAATTCTATTATCTCATTTTGATACTTTTTATTTTATAGAAAACATTTTTTAATCTTTGCCATTTTTAATATAAGCATTGACTATGTACTATATACAAGTACATATATATATATATATATATATATATATATATATAGAGAGAGAGAGAGAGAGAGAGAGAGAGAGAGTACTATTTTATAGAAAAAAAATATTAATCCATATATATAGTACTATTTTGTTTGACAGCCTTTAACTTTTGATTATGGTGTACAATGTGGTGACCAATTCATGTGTGAATTGCTAATTCCCCTCCCAAAACAACTCTTTGACAATTTGAGTCCTGGAATATGCCTGTGCCATCAGGGAAGAAAAGCTCCACTGATGTGATACTCTGGTGATTAAGTACATTCAGGCCATCAGCTGACTTCATTTTATTGTCCCATAACGTTGCTGAGCCAACTGAAATAACCTCAGATCATAACACTGCCTCCAGGTGCTTGTACACTGAGCACGCTGCACGATGGGTACATTTCTTCATGACTTCCCTTCTTACACCCACACTCACATCACTCTGGAACAGGATCAATCTGGACTCATCAGACCGCATGACCTTTTTTCATTGCTCCAAAGTCCTATCTTTATACTTCCTAGCAAACCGAAGCTTTGTTTCTGACTAGCCCTCCTAACAAGTGGTTTTCTTACGGCTACAAAACTGTATAATCCCAATCCTGTTAAGTCTTGTGCATTTTCAATATTAAACATGTCAGTTTTTTTTTCTATGCAACTTCACTAAGCCTTTATGATCTCCGATCACAGTCATTCATAATTATGTTCCGACCGCATTTCTTCTGTTCAGCACTATCCTTCACTGGATAGACTAGTTCCTGATTCCAATAACTTAGTTATTAACATTATACTGTTTATTATATTCTATACAATGTGATTGGTGTGATAGCTATTTATATCTGTAAGTACAGTTAAGCCACAAGACTACTCCATTACTACTCCGTTGAATTTGAGAGCACCCCTGGCCCTACCTTAGTGAAATTTTGAAACATGCTGGCGTAAGCCGTTCTTATTTATTCATGCGTCAGTGTATCATGCTAGCATGTTTGCAAGCATCTTTTTTTTTAAAACCTCTGTAGCCTTACCCAATTAAAATCCTAGAAATCCACGTATCCAGAGGAGGAAGAGGAGACTGGGATGTGGATAAAATGTAAAGGTTTATTACAACAAAAGTAACATATGTGCTATTTTATGATGAATAGTCTACAAGCACTTGTAATCAACTGCCTTGCATCAAATGCTTTAGTACAGATAGTGGGTGATGAAAAGTGTATTTGACTCTCACAGCCAGTGTTTGCAGTAAAGGCTCCAGACTCACTACAAAGCTCTTTGTGTAAGTTAGTGACTTTATAGTGTCTTTGTTTTTTAGAAAAGTAATAGGCATAACACACTGACTTCAATATGGTGAAGTCTACATAGTAATATTATATCTTGAACCATGCTGTGTTTGTGAATTAAGAAAAAATGCTTGAATCTTAACCATCTATAATATATTTCTTCTGTCATAGTGAGAACTATAGATCTGAAAGACTTTTTTGGCAACATCTGGATCATATTTAATATTTCTTTAGAAAAAAAGAAAAAAAAAACATTTAATTCTTTAGTCTTTTTCTCGCCTGAACCCAACGCAACAAGTACTGTCGATTGTGCGCGCCAATGATAAATGTAGCAAGTTTGCACGAAACAGTAGGAAACAAAGTGCCTGTAGCCATTTTAGGATCTACAAAGAGGAAATCGCACTGGCTTGGCACACATGGGAGCACACAAGCCCAAGTCGCCGGCGAGCTACTGGAATCCATGGTGTTAAGTAGATTGAAAGAATGTGGGGTTTTTTGTGGACTAAGATGGTGCTTTTCATTAATCTCAGAGCTCAACCTTCCCCCGCAACACAACAAGAGCATCCCCTGCGGGAAAGACAATGAGAGAACACCCACATAGCGCAGTCGAGAGCTAAGAGAGCTTTCAAACAGCCCTCATTTCTCACCGTATGCTTAGCATGGCCAAGTGTGTATGTATGTGTACTGTATATGTGTATGTGTGTTTCTACTATCCTTTGCACATTTTGCCATTACCACCATATACAATATGTCTGATGGCCATTAAAAAAAAAAGAAAAAGATGGGTCATATAATGAACCAGAATGAAGTCAAGTTAATCACAGAGCTGCTTTAGTCTGTAATAGAATGTAATGTAAAATTCTCCATTTTCTGTATAGATAGGCTCCTTTGATGTGTGTGGGGGAATGTCTGTATGACAGATTGTACCAGAAGTGTAACATCAAAGACGACCGCAACGATATGGAAATAAAAATGAGCATCATATCCAACCGTGTTTTCTCATTTCGCCGAATCAAAACACGTCATGCTCTGCAGGACTGGAGCACCTGTGGAACATGCTCAGGTGTAATGAACAGCTGTGCTTTCAGTCCAGGTTCACCTCCGGACCCGAGACTCCCACTGCGTGTGACTGACACACTTCAGGAAAAGATCAGAGAGCGGCCCACGAGCCAAGCTTCTGCATGGCTCCAGATAAAGACTGAGAGTGCTGTCTTGTGCGAAACAATGAGATGGTGCTTTATGGATGCTCCAAAAATTCCCTGTACGCTGTTTGGAAAAAGCAGTGCGGTAATTCATTGTGATTCTCTCCTTGGAATATATGCTAGTATTTTTTTTTTCCCATAAAGAGGGTATAAACATATAAACAGACTGGCCTTGTAAAGTTAAATGAATACAGTAAAATATAATAAATATTAGCTTTCAGGATTTTTGCTTGAGAAGCAATATTAAGTTAGTATGTATGGTGATATATGACTTAAAGCAAATCTGCAATAAATAAAAAGTACAATGCAGGATTCTGAAAGAACTGTTTGCCGTAGGGCTTTTACTTATGAATTCTGTATATTAAAGAGAATGCTTATACTTTTACTATTAAACCTGACTGGAGATTTTAAATCGAATTACTATATAACATTTATTTCTGCCTAACCTTAAAGTGTTATTAAAAGGTACCAAAACCTTGAAACATTTATGTTTTCTTTTTCTTCTGGTTATCTAGTCTGCTACAGTTACAGCCTTGCTGAGGTTCCAAGTTCCAATTGTTCCAACTGTACTTTTCATAAAACACTTTTTCATCTGCACAAACCACCAACACTTTCCTTATTCTGATATACTTTAAACAGCATTTAATTCAGTTCAATTTTATTTGTATAACGCTGTTAACAATGGTCATTAAAGGTCGTAAAGCAGCTTTACAGACTCTAAAGAAAATTATAGAAATTTGCCTGATAGGAAAAACTATATACGAGTCAAAATGATCAGATTGTTCAAAATTATCATATTATTCTGTTATACCTGTTTTTTTTTTCTTCTTTTTATTATTATCTGTTCTGCCTGTGCTATTCCTTTATAATTATTAGCGTTTGGCTGTGTGGAAGCTTAACCTTTTCATGGGACCTAGGGACCTTTTCCTAGGTCTTGAATGGATTTTATTTCTATTTTCTAAAACCAAACTCTAGTCTTGAGAAGGCATTGCTTGGCCTTAAAAATGGTGGAAACCACATCTATGCAGGTCTCCCAATACCACCCTGTCATCAAATAAATGAAATCTTGTGATATCTTTCCATCAAATATGCACACACACACACACACACACACACACACACACACACACACACACACACACACACACACACACACACAGTGTCGCACAGAGAAGATAGAAGGCTTCATTGCATCTCTGCTGTCTTTATTTGCCTTGCAGAACTACAGTATGACAATTAACATCCCTCGCCATGCTGCCCACTGAGTTCTGTGCACCCTCTCCCTGTGTTGCAACCCATGCATTATTAATTGGGCCTCTCATGGTAAATAATTACATCTCATTATCAAATACTGAAAGCGTGCGCCGCTGTTTCTCTATAACAAGCATCCAAGATGTCCCATTTTGTCTGGTTAGATCCACTCTAGAATCAGATGTTCTACTGCCTGACCGCAGCCCAGTTAACTCAATCTGAGGCAGAAGGAAAGAAGGTGGTAAAATTCAGCTATCAGGATGAACATCAGTTTCATCATTTTAACCAGCTTGTTCTGTTCAGCACACTAATGTTGGGTTCACTGAGAACTCTCTCCCCCACAGTGCAGCCCACAAGTCTCTAGGTTGCTGCATTCATACATGTAAGAACAAATGGAAGGGAAGGTACAGATCCAGCATCATGTATTACTGTAGTTCTCACCTACCTCATGGATAAATCATGCTCAGCCTGTTACTGTTGATGAATGAGTATTTTAGATTGCAAGGTAAAGGGTGTTTTTCTTTTTTTTTTTTTAATGAAACAGTCTTTTAAATGCATTTATAGGGCAGTGCTGTAACATCTAAATCTGGATATTTTTATAGCTCTGAGAAATGAAGCGTTTCTGTTTCCTTTCATTACACACTGCCAAGACTAGTGAAGTTCTCACATTTGCTCATTTCCTTGCTGATTACTAACAGCAAAGTCGTCACGCCCTGTAACACCCATGAACACACATCGGTAGCCTATTAGAGGTCCTTGCTACATTACGTTTCTCCTCTTTTCCATTCTCATCTTGCTGGGGAGTTCATGACGCCGAGGATAGCACTCTAATCGTTTTGCTAATCTTGTTATTGTGAAATCTGCACCATCAGATAGAATGCTTTAACATGTGCTGTGGATGACAGTAATTCAAATATTTGATTTATTGCTGATTTTGCCACTGAAAAATACAGTACATGCAGCATGACACTGCAGGTCTAGTGTAATTAACTTATAACTGGTGTGAATTGTTTAAATTTTGTCATCTTTCCAAAACCTGACAGAGCTGGATTATGGACATGCTCGATGCTTAAATTGTTTGGGACCTGAATCTTTATGACATGCACACAGAAGCATAATGCTGTTAGCGGTGTGTTAATAGTGCCTCGTATGCTGTGGAAACACTGCTGCCTATGAATCATATTTCCCTGGTATCATGCAGCTACAGGGAAGAGGGAAAGAAGCAGCAGGTATGGCGGAAGAGGACACTGGGATGCTCATTTGCAGTGTTGCAACAGCTGATCAGCCAAAAAGGACAATGAGAACTTACAACTTTAGAACACAGTACAGAAGCTAAGAGCAGGCAAATACAAGAGCATTTAAATGCAATGCAAAGCTGCAACAATGTACAGAGTTCGGGGAGCACAACAGGCTACCGTCACCTCACATGAGATAGACCTTGATGTAATGGCAAGACATTAGATCATTAGCACATGCTACATAGTGTGCCCACTCTGATCATGCAGCCAACACTATTATTGCTCTTATTCAATGCTGGAAATGTCTGCCTCCTACCAAATGAACCAGAACAGGACTTGGCATGGTAGTTGTCAATTTGTTCGTTTTTCACTCAAAGACACCAGTGGTGACTCATTAAGTCTTCAAGGCATAATATTTCTCAAAATTATTTAGACATTGACCAGACATAAGGTTAACACCAGCGGGAGGTGAATTGATTAACAGTGATTATCAATTATATAGCAGTGAACTGGTGACAGGATCAGGGACACCCACAGCTCATCCATGCCCACAGGGACCAATGGCCAGCCTGTCTCATCCGATCCCATAGAAAAGGTATCAGAACACAGCGCACCACAGAACACCGCATACAGGGTGCAGCAGGCAAAGAGCCCAAGACTCCCGACCTGGTCCTGACATCCTCAGATTCCAATCTGATCAAGACACCTAAGTCCGATCCATCCCGGACCCACCCAGCATCCTACAGCATGCGGATTGTTATATATGCTGATATAAAATTTCCAGAATTTTGAACATTTCTGTTAAAAATCCAATGATGGATTTTGTGTTCCAAGTGTTCAGCACTGTCAGCTCATTATGTTTAATGTTTTGATATTTATTAACTTTTTATTGTTTTTGACTGTTTGAAAAAACTAGTGTGAAACTGTTTTGTTCCTTGTTGAATTGTTCGGTAAGTCATGTTTTGGGTGGCATCTGAATGCATTTTTTTCTTTATATATTATTAGTTTGTATATTATTAGGAATATAATCAACCCTGTACTGCTATTTATTTATGGCTCAGGGAAATTATCTTTTATTTACTTTTATAGCTGTTTCAAAAAGTGAAAGATAATTTTGCTGCCTTCTTATTTTTATTAACCTTAGCTATCAACCCAGCTATATCGTCCATGCTGCTAAAATGCGGATGCCAGCTCTTATGATGGAATGTTTTTTTTTACTTTACTCAGTGCATTAGTTGATGTTATAAATCAATCACAACACATTAAAACTTACTATGCCAACTTTGTTCATTCTTTTTGTTAGTATTGATTCTGTTGCATGACACAGGTTTTACTAATGATTTGAATTTCAAAATGAATTTCAATCAGAGTATACAGATGTTATATATATATATATATATATATATATATATATATATATATATATATATATATATATATATATTCTAAGGACAAAGGGCTTCTCCCACGAATGGGCAAAAGGATGTCAGCGGCCATAACAATGACAACATACTGGATGTAATACAACACAGATCATAATTTTGATTTTGCTTTGTCTCCAAGGTTTTCGAATCACTGTAAAGCCCCTGCAATATAAGGTTCAACACATTTTTCTGGACAGTTGGCTGATGAGTGAATAGCGGCTGTTGGGCCAGACAAGCATGTGCAGGCACAAGGATGAAAAGTTAATCCCAAAAAGAGTTGCTTGTTTCCTTCACTGATTGTTCAGTGACATGAGACTTTACTTGCATGCCATACTGTACGAGCATTCGTGTCGGATCACAGCGATGTCTCGATTATGGATGCGATCCTGAAATTACAAATGGTTACACATTTCCCATACACAGACTTTCTGTGTCTGGATGCCATGTGATTATTTGCAGCTCAAGTAGAAAAACTGGGTATGTTGTGCTGTCTGCCATTTTGATTTCGACTGACTGCTCAGCACCTGTCAACCACATCACAAGAGTAGGTATCACTAGTAGTATGCACTCACGCTGAGATATCGGTCCAGCACATGTTTATTTCAGAAAAGAGAGAAACTTTTATGACAGATATCTTTCCGTAAACCTGGAGAAGGAGCTGAAAAAAGCATTAAAGTAAAAGAAAAGTGGAAACACGAGTCTCTGGATGAGCATATTAATATCCTTGAAATGAAATCTGTTTGACTAGTGCTACAACATTTTCTGGAAGCACTAAGAGGTAACATGTTCAAATCCATGGTAGTGTTTTACATCAACCACCAAGGAGTGGACGGATTGAATACCATATGAGCTGCTTATCGACTGGTATAATTCAATCTTAGGTTTTCTGCTTGTATCAGTAGAAACGAAAATATATATATATTACAAATTCATGTCACAGAGAATTTTTTCAGTATTATTTTGTGCACTAATGGCCCAGAGTAAATAATAATACACATTCCTGAAAAAAAAGAACAGTAGCATGTTCTTTAAGAAGCTTTGAATAAGCCAAAATTTTGGCTAATTTCTCATAGGTGACAAATTCCAAAAAGAAAAAAAGAATGTCTCTGTAACAACCTGTTTAGTTCAGGTTCACTTGTCCTCCTAGTGGGTCACTATGGTAAAGCATTTCTATCCCGGTAGAAATGGTCACTTAAAGAAGAACAGTACTTACTGAATGATTTGATAGTTATGAAAAAATGGCTGCCCTGTGCCATACGCAGGGAGTGTCTTTTGGGACAATGCTGTTAATCCCTCCAGTACTAGTTCCAGACGCCTGTGCCGAGGAGCAATGAAACTGGTGCCACATGGTGGTCCGACACGCTGGTAAGACATTTCCCATCTGTGTAGCTAAATATAACATGTACCAAGCAAGACAATGAGAATGCACAAAATCTGCTGTGACTGGGGAGTAAAGGCCTTGCGAGTTTGGCTTTAAGTGCTGAACAGCTCATGTCATGACGCTAGTGGGATTGCTAAATGTGCTCATTTCACACTCGGTTTAACAGAAGGCACTCTTGGGGGTGCATACAGATCGCAGTGACGAAGGGAATCTCTCAGCATGTGTTAGGATCAGCCAAAGAGGAGATCAGAATAGACCAGCTCCCTACAGACAAGAAGGCCTCTTCAGAATTTCCACCAACTCCACCAAAAACTTTTTTGAAACTTTTTAGCTGTTTGATCCCTCATCATCCTACGATCCGCTTATCATCTCTGAATGAATTATCGTGAAACAGAACTTATTCTGATTCTGATTCAACATATTGGGAGATGTTTTTTCTTCATCTGTCTCGGGAAAGACGTTTGTTCACATGTACATTTGTTCCTGCCTTACTGGGATTAGAATCTCATTCTTTCGAAAAAACATAGTGTTAACATTCTGTTAGCACTTTTGCAATCTGCTATTTCTCAGTGTTGGTAAAAAATATGATAACAAATAGACAATCCCAACCGTTTGAAGTGACGTGAATGATGAATATTCCCATTTTCACACTCTGATCTGTTCCCTGCTAAGCTGTTGTGAGACCATCTGACTAAAGGCTGTTTATCATAACTGAGGATTTTTTCCAACAATGCTTTTGTTTTGGTGAGCATATTCTGAATCGAACCCACTCTCCAATGGAATAAACGTAACTCAGCGATGAGAGGCGAAAGAGGGATGCTTCGAGAACCGTTTTACATTCTGGTGGTTGTGCAGATCCAGGTCTAATAAGTTGGCTCAGACTGGATAAAAGGACAATACCCTGGCAACTATTCTTCTGTTAGCTACAGTATCACTCCAAAATGAGCCAAGAGTTGTGGAGAAAGCCAGACCACTGAATCCTTTATTCCTTTCAACTACTCGGTTTCTACTCAGTTTTTACTCAGCCCCCTTTGTGGATAAAGTCTCATGACTCTGAGCTATGAGGAGAAAAAAAAGCACACAGTCCAGTGATGATTTGAAGTCGGAAAGCTCTCAGCAGTGTTGGCTATGAAGTTAGTCGTGGGTTGAGAATTGCTGACGGAGGCAGGGACAGTGGTAGGTCCACTCTCTCACCCAGTGCCTGAGCTGTTTGGCCAGACCTGCCGCTGAGCAGATGGTCTTAGCTAGAGGGAAAATGAGGAGATGGGCTAGAGTGGAGGCATGCCGTTTCACTAGAAATATCCAATTACACACACACACACACACACACACACACACACACACACACACACACACACACTGTGGTAAAACTCTATTGCAGAAAAAAAAAAAAAAGTAAAATAAAAGATCTTGTGCAGTAGACAGAAAGCTGCAGCATCAGCAGAGATTTAATCGTGTGTTTGGGGAGGAAGGAGCGGGTCTGGGTGTGGTGTATATGTGTGTGGGTTTGTGTTAAAGAGAGCACCCAGTAGAGAAGACACGGACTTAATAAATCTACGTCCAGTGTGGTTCTATACATCTTTCTTGGTCTAATGTGAAGAATATATTAGCGCTCCATCGACGATCCACGCGCTGTGTCCGTGCCAAAGGGTCTCATTTGATAATGTGGACAGAAAATCTTTATGTGGGAGCCTCAGACACAAGGCTAAATGAAATCTAAATTTGGGTTTATGCTTAGTCAGTCAGTTCAGATAATTAAGCTGTGATAGCAGAAGAGTTTCTTTGTGCAATAGAGGTTTTTGATCCTTTCTTCTCCCGCTGATACGAAGCTCTTCAGCGTATTTGGAGAGTGAAGCAATATGAATTTTGATCTTTTCTGCCTTATAGACAGCTAGCAAACTATCTCAATTACGCTGAAGTGAACTGATGTTTGAAAGCCATCCAGAATCAAGCAGTGTCTGCTTCATTTCAAAGGAAAGATTTCTTTAAGAACTGGAATGTAAATTATGGAGGCCTAATGGTTAGCACTGTTACCTTGCACATCTAGGGTCCAGGTTTGATTCCTGCCTTGGGGCCTGTTCCTCTGGATATACAGTTTTTTCTCCCCACATATATTCAACAAATATTTTATGCAATGTTTTCATGATTTCCTGTCTCATCATGAAATTAGACCAAACTTCCATTAAAACAGTTTCCCATCCATTCCATGACCTTGCAGCAGAGTGGGAATCAGAAAGCCACTTTTTTTTACTATCTGGCCGCTGTTGAAATTAAGTACAGTAACTATGAACAGTAATTAATAATAAATGCCAAACAGTACACGTTCACATTAGGCATATGGAGCACGTCAATTTTCCATCCATGCAGCTACTGTAGGTTGCTTTCAGAACATTTAAATTATACATAGGACGAGTTTGACTGCAAAACACGATGAACACTACTTTCATACATTCACTAATTCTGGCAAATGAGACAACACAAGGTTGTCTATAACCAAACTTTCAAGCTGTGACTCATGACATATACTTTTAGAGGCATTGACCTTACATATGCTTACCAAATAGCAACAGTGAACAACCGCATTACATCAAAGAGCCAATGATATCATTTCTTTCTGTGATCAGTGAAGCAATGCTATTGGCTTGTCAAGACAACTGCGGCTGTGAATAAACTGAATGTGGTACTTGGACTTTTGGAGAATCTTAAAGCCAAGAAAAAAACAACAGTTTTGTACTGCCATTGCAGTTTCTCCAGCACTCATTGGCTTCTAAGATAAGGCACTGTTTTTGTTTGGGGGGTTTTCCTGAAATTTTCCCCCTAATTTTAGTTTCCCAACCCTCTCTCTTTTGGGAAACTCTGCAATGACTACAACTGGAGAAAGCAAAGATTAACACATGCATCCCCCTGAGACATGTGACGCTCACGCAAGGTTGAAGAAACACACTTGACGGAAAGCACTATCCGCCACTTCCGCTTGAGTGAGCTCATACTGCTGGTAAGATTGATGTGAGAGTGCGAGTATTAACCCCCACCCCCCACCCCTGTGCAAGAGAGCATGGCCAATTTGCTCTCTAGACTCCCAGCTATGGATGACTATAGAAACAGCCAGGAACTGAACCTACGATCTCGAGTAACAGGGCAAACACGCTTCCGTTACACCACTCAAGAGGGATTTTCCTTGTTCCAATGTGCAACTTAACCAAATTATTACTGATATGACAAACACATCTGCAAGCTGATTTATTCATTGTGACAAAACTGTGAGAGGTGGAGTTACAGCATTTTGCAAAATCAATTTGGACATAATATAATATATTATATTAGAGAATCTGAGCTTTTTAACACCCGTATGCTTCAAAGAATCCATGAACCAAACATTTGCTGTTCATTTGCAATACTCTTTTATAATTTTTTTTTTTTTTACTTAAAATCTACCAAAATTGATTGATCTCTTTTTGTACAGTCAAATCAATCATGTAGTGATTGCACATGTAGGAATTTTCTTCCAGCTAAGTAAGCATGCAGAAGGAGGTTATTCTACAGTCTATGCGGTAAATACACTGAGGAGGTAAAACACAGCTAATATAATTTGCTTTCACCATCTGTTTTGTTCTCACCTCTCGAAGCCAGTAGACGGTGTGATCAGTGAGTAAGACTGGTAAATCATAGCAAAATAAAATAGTGTTTATAAAGAGCAGGTGCTCAGAGAAAACAACCATTATAGCTAAATGTTGACTTTTTTTGTGGCCAGCTACAGTATGAACACTCTGTTCAGGAATACTGTGTGATTAACCTCAATCATAAAGCTCTTTCATAATAGCAGCTGCTGTAAGTTTAAAGAACAAAGTGAAGCAGCATGGACCGAGTAACAGTGGGAAGGAAAAAACACACACACACCTGCAGGACGGTGACACCAGCGTTTGTGCAAAAATAATTCAGACCAATACTCCAAAAAGCATGAATGAATGAATGAATGAATGAATGAATCTGGACCTCAATTTTCATGCTATAACCAGCAATTAATTATTAGTGTTGTCAAGAATCTGACAGGAAAACATTTCCATGTTTTGTTTTTAGTGAGGGCAATGATGGCGAAAATTTGTTTTTTTTCTAAATAATACAGGAATATAATATTTTGTATGCCAACTTTACTGTTCTTTTTTTTTCGGTACTAAAACATGTAATATCTTGCCATCCTGGGCCGTTTCTAATATAGGTAGAACAAGTATTCGTTTATAGCCCCTGGACCACCAGTGAAAGGTTGATGCACTTGGTAGTAACAGGGCTCCCCATGGTGATGTGAAGAGAACAGAAACTGCAATTTAGATAACGAAATTAAGTAATTAACATCAGAAGAATAGCAAGACACAGTGACCATGGACTGTTTATATACCAGGCTGAAACATCCAAAAAAAACAAAAAAAAATGATAAAGGCAGATTAGGAGAAAATGCTGAAATTACATCCCCAATTAATAAAATGAATGCTAATGAATTGCAGTCATTTTACTCAATTTTGTGTCTGTGTTACTTGCTTCCACTTGTTAATGTAATATTTAACCAGCCAGCTAGCTACAGTCTATAGTGTTACTGTAGAAATGTTAGGTTAACACATGTACACACAGTAGCTTGTTATTGCTACAATACAGCAGCAGTTGGTGATACACCGCTGTTCCATCAATTTGCTTACGTTGTTTTTTTCTCATCATATTAATAAAGTATAAAGTATATATATAATCGGCGTTCAAGTCAAACCGGGACTGTGGTGAAATTCTGATGAAATTCCTCCAGATTTAAGACATATATGCAATTAACATTTACAGAAGACTCCAAGCACAGTTCAGTGAAGAGACCCTTATGCACAATAAAACATTTTAGTGGTGCAAATATTTTTAAAAGTATTAATATGAATGACCCCAGGCCAAGGTTGCTCGGAGCACACTGCAGTTATTCCTGTAAATATTCAGCGAGTGGAACACCTGATCCCTGAAAATCAACAAATCATTTGTCAAAAACTTGTAGAAGAGATGCATCTATCTGTGGGAACACGAACACCACTTGCACATTACAGGAACTCTGCTAGCAATTCAGTTCTGAAGCAGGCAGTCTGGTCATGGTTCCGGCAAAATGATAAAACTTTCTACCTTGAAGGTATCCAAGTGAAACGTTGGGATAAGTGCATTATTGTAGCAGAGGGTTATATAGAGAAAAAAAGGTAGTTTTATTCTGCAAAATCAAAAGTCCCGGGTTAACTTAAATAAACCATAAAACATTACACGTTTAGAGCCCGTGAATAGGTTTTTACTTTGGCCCACCAAATGTTCAGAAAAAAACAGTGCTAACTGAATGGGTTTGCAAAGTTTCTCTTGATTTCTATTCATAACATAATATATTGTTATGGAATTGTAACATTTTGCTTAAATAATAACATTAAATGTCCAATAGAATGATTGATTGATTCCTAATAATAAAAGAAATAAAAAAATAAGGACCTGTGTGTGAAGATCAATACACTTAAAAAATATATTTGTTTATTTTTAAAGGAGATTTCAATAAAAAATGTCAACGGCCAACATTAAGATTTACAGATGTGATTAAAGGGTGTTAATCAATGTCAAGATAATGCAGTTATCCTGGCATGAAGACCTGTTGTTTGGATTAAATTGGAGAACAATAGTTAAGTCTGATAGATAGATAGATAGATAGATAGATAGATAGATAGATAGATAGATAGATAGATAGATAGATAGATAGATAGATATGCAGTAAGCCAATTCAGCTCACTTAATAAAGCAGAAAATCCTCCATTTTATTCGGAATACTCCTAAATGAACACTTTTTTTTTTCTTTTGCACTATACAGAAATCCAACCTGTGAATGAATGCTGCCCTTCTGTTTGCTTTAAGATAATTATTCTATAAAAAAAATCTTTATATTTAATTTTACCTAAAAGAAAATCACTAGCAGGGGATACAGTTTGAAAGGGATTTTTCGCATTACTTATTGATGCAAGCTTTAAAAAAAAAAAAAAAAAGAATTATAATAATAAGAACAATAATTTAAAAAAATACATATTATCAAA
The DNA here is from genome assembly GCA_030347435.1 of Clarias fuscus. Lineage (NCBI taxonomy): Eukaryota > Metazoa > Chordata > Actinopteri > Siluriformes > Clariidae > Clarias > Clarias fuscus. Next base: position 21,171,171 of record CM059206.1, on the reverse strand, counting down.
TACATATAATTGCTTTGAAACAGTGTGTGAATTTCAGAGTGGACCCATTTCCCCACTCACCGTGTTGTGTGTGCTGCTGCTGGATGCTTTACTGCGCAGTGCTGCTCACAAGACTTCCAGCTTCATGTTTTCAGAATGTTTGCTGTTCTTGCTACTCGGATGATGTTGCGCCTTCTTCCTGTTCGATGAACTCCATCACGCCTGCTCGTGCAATTCAAAAAGAAATCCGCGAGCTCGCGCTCCTGTAGAACAAAAAGAAGCTGTTGCGCTGTCCAGCTGAAGAGGTCCTGAAACGGTCTCGACCGCGAGCACTTTCCATTTTCTTCCCTAGTCCGCTCACTGAGTCATGAGTAACCGCAGGTTCAGCTACAGGGGAGAGCAGGCGGCGGTCTGTACCTGAGGCGCGTCACTGAGCCAGGCTTCGTGAGCGATGCACCAGTGGAGCGCGCGCGCACCCGCGCTGCTGGAGTGGGCGTGGCTACGGGATCGACGCGGCGGCGCTTTCGACGCCCACGAGCTCGGGTTTGATCATCAACGCGAGGCTGCAAATTGCCAAAGTAATTTGTTCCATTTACTTTGGGAGAGCATCATACGGGTTCAGATTACAGCCTGATGTATTAGTGCAATTTAGTAATCGTGCAGGCGACTGGTATTTATAGTAGAGAGGGGGGGGGATACATGGCCGTCTGAAACGCTCCAAATGAGTACTTGTTTTTTCAGTTGAAATAAAAAAAAGCACAGTTTAGGGTGAATTCAGATGCACAAGCCTTCCTAAGGAAAAAAAATACGAGTTATGCATATTTAAACAATATCCTATATGGTTTGTGTGGGCGAAGTTCCCCTGACAGCATGCTAATGCAGTTTTCACAGTATTTCTAAAATAAGTTCAAATATTCAAGGGAATCAAGCTAGACGGCATAAACCATCCCACTCGAGTACGAGCAGAAATCGCAATAAAGAGGAGAGGAAATTTAGCAAAGACCACATTTTTAAGTCAGTTTACTTAAGCTCTTGCACTCAGTGGAAAAAGAAATATTACTAAACTGTGCCTTTCCTTGTTGCTGGATGGGGTGCTAACCTCTTTTTTTACATTGAAAATGTATCCCTTACCGGGAATATTAAATTATGTAATGTATGGATTTTAGAGGAAAGATTCAGAAAAGGTATGCTATATGCACAATTGGGGGGGGGGGGGGGGTTAAAGTATAAAACGTTAAGGATGACCATAGCAAACAAGAAAAAGTACAGTTTAGTACCCATTCTCTTGGAAACTGGAGGTATATTCCAGAACTCACACATGCACTACACTGTGCTCAAGCTCATATAAAAGCGTACTGTAATATGTCACTATAGTGACCCCTGCTGGTGAAGGAGTAAAACGTGCAGGGAATAATTTAGTGATCCTAGAAATGCTAAGTGAAAAGCTTAAGTGTTGCCAAAACTTACATTTTTAGATCCTTTTAGGTTACATAAACATAACAACATAAGACATACATGACACAAACATAATAACATGACTGTTTCAATTATTTCTAGCCTCACCAAAGGCTAACCCACAATACTTTCGTGTTTTTTCTACTAATACATCCATTTTAACTAATCAGCTCATCACTCCCTGAGTTGAAGATTCTGTGCTAGAGCAGTCAAAATACTAATATCATCCATCAAAAAAGCTTTTTGCAGGGAAAATTCTTTTTGCTGATTGGAGGTGAACTTCATGGAACGTGATACAACAGTTAGTTCTAATCGAGCAATCTGATTGGCATTGATTGAGAAGCATTAGACAAGAGGTGATATACACACGTGGACAAAATTGTTGGTACCCTTCAGTCAATGAATGAAAAACTCACAATGGTCACAGAAATAACTTTAATCTGACAAAAGTAATAATTATTTTTTTTATTCTATGAATGTTAACCAATGAAAGTCAGACATTGCTTTTCAACCATGCTTCAACGGAATTATTAAAAAAAATAAACTCATGAGGAGTGGGCCAAACAGGCCTGGACAAAAATGATGGTACCCCTAGAAAATACTGAAAATAATGTGACCAAAGGGACATGTTAATTCAAGGTGTGTCCACTAATTAGCATCACAGGTGTCTACAATCTTGTAATCAGTCAGTGGGCCTATATATAGGGCTCCAGGTAGTCACTGTGTTGTTTGGTGACATGGTATGTACCACACTCAACATGGACCAGAGGAAGCGAAGGAAAGAGTTGTCTCAGGAGATTCGAAAGAAAATTATAGACAAGCATGTTAAAGGTAAAGGCTATAAGACCATTTCCAAGCAGCTAGATGTTCCTGTGACTACAGTTGCACATATTATTCAGAAGTTTAAGATCCATGGGACTGTAGCCAACCTCCCTGGACGTGGCCGCAGGAGGAAAATTGATGACAAATCAAAGAGACGGATAATCCGAATGGTAACAAAAGAGCCCAGAAAGACTTCTAAAGAGATCCAAGGTGAACTTCATGCTCAAGGACCATCAGTGTCAGATCGCACCATCCGTCGTTGTTTGAGCCAAAGTGGACTACATGGGAGACAACCAAGGAGGACACCATTGTTGAAAACAAATAAAAAAGCCAGACTGGAATATGCCAAACTACATGTTGACAAGCCACAAAGCTTCTGGGAGAATGTCCTATGGACAGATGAGACAAAAATGGAACTTTTTGCCAAGGCACATCAGCTCTATGTTCACAGACAGAAAAATGAAGCATATCAAGAAAAGAACACTGTTCCTACTGTGAAACATGGAGGAGGCTCTGTTATGTTCTGGGGCTGCTTTGCTGCATCTGGCACAGGGTGTCTTGAATCTGTGCAGGGTACAATGAAATCTCAAGACTATCAAGGGATTCTAGAGAGAAATGTGCTGGCCAGTGTCAGAAAGCTGGGTCTCAGTCGCAGGTCATGGGTCTTGCAACAGGACAATGACCCAAAACACACAGCTAAAACACCCAAGAATGGCTAAGAGGAAAACATTGGACTACTCTAAAGTGGCCTTCTATGAGCCCTGACCTCAATCCTATTGAGCATCTTTGGAAGGAGCTGAAACATGCTGTCTGGAAAAGGCACCCTTCAAACCGGAAACAACTGGAGCAGCTTGCTCATGAGGAGTGGGCCAAAATACCTGCAGAGAGGTGCAGAAGTCTCATTGACAGTTACAGGAATCGTTTGATTGCAGTGATTGCCTCAAAAGGTTGTGCAACAAACTATTAAGTTAGGGGTAGCATCATTTTTGTCCAGGCCTGTTCCATGAGTTCATTTTTTTTTTTATAATTCCGTTGAAGCATGGTTGAAAAGCAATGTCTGACTTTCATTGGTTAACATTCATAGAATTCTTATTTATTATTACTTTTTCAGATTAAAGTTATTTCTGTGACCATTGTGAGTTTTTCTTTCATTGACCGAAGGGTACCAACAATTTTGTCCACGTGTGTAGATGGTAACAGCACTGGGAAGATTAACTACATGGACCAAAGCCCCTGAGTGGTGCGGGGGGGTAAGGTGCTCGCCCTATTGTCTGGAGATAGATATTGCTAGTTTGATTCCCGGGAGCTGGTGTAGCCTCCTGGGGCTTGGAGAGATCTTACTGTATTGTATACAAAAATTATTGTATTGGCCGAGCTCTCTCAGAGATGGAGGGATGGGAGGCACAGTACTAAGCCAATCACAGGCGTCTTGTGAGCTCATGCAAGCGGAAGGAGTGGATAGCACTGTCCTCTGAGTGTGTTACAGAGCACTTCAAAAACACCTCATGTGGTTGAGAGCCCTCCCTGACTGGTAGTAGTAGTCTTGATAGGGACTGCCCTAACGACAGGTGTGAATTGGACACAACTAAATTAGGAAAAAAATAGAGAAAAATCCCCCTAAATTATAATAATAGTAAATAACTATACGGATCACTCCACATTACAGGCGTTCTAATAACCGTTATTTGTCGGTTGCGAGCATGGATGAAAGTAGATCAATATAGCCTTCAATACTGTGAAGAAAACTGCCTGGAAAACCCCACAAAACTAGTCACAGAAGCACTTTCATCAAGATCTGAATGATAATTTCATGTCATCTTAAACAACACCTTTTCTCCTTAATAATAGCTTCTAAGCCGTTAACAATCACCTCTGAACCATCTTTGTTCTTTTCTTTAGGCCTACAAAGCTAATTATCTTGTAACACAAGGCTGAATCCAAAATCACTCTCCAACCCCTGATCAAAGGCACTACTTGGTGTGTGGGACAAATGAATTGTACACCTTACTGCACTACCCTTGTATCCAATGCTACTTAGGATTTAACCCTAGAACCTGTGACTTGTTAAAGCTGATATAAGAGCTGAATAATTGGAAATATAAAGGGAAACTTACAAGATTTACAAGACTTTTCATCACCTCCATGTTTTATTCTTCTCACTTTTCAACCACAAAAGGTGTAAATTACACTAATTTTTGGGCGCTAACTATCGCTGGCCAGCTCCGCCAGGCCCGATTATTTAGTCAGTCAAGGAAGGATATGTTTTACCAACGCAAACTAACAAGTTAAATATTTGCCTTAGATGTATTGCAGGAACAAAACTACAGTAGCATGATTATATTTTCTGGCTATCAGAAATTTATTAATTATAGCCTATCTGTTCATCTAGAGCCGAGTTTAAAAAAGGCCAGATAAGCACAAGAGATTGAACAGGGCCAGTGAATACCAATGAATCCCACAAATTAACACACATGATGATGTCATATACAGTACAGTGTTTCATATAGGCAACTGCCACTACAGTAAAAACTCTTGCCCTAGGCCGGGAGTGAAGTGCTATTGCTCAACAAGTCGATTTTATGCTGTTAATATTAGTGCAAACTCTGTCCCTCACGATCCTAGAAGAGCTCACACAGTTTTACAATGTATTTCATAACCTGGACAATCTGAGACTAGAAGGTAAGTGGGTAAATTCAGCAAATAAGAATATATAATCCTCTAGCATTTCCTCCACTGATTGACAAACATAAGGCCATACTTATAAGGACAGAGCTTGTGAGAAACACATAAACTTGCTTGCAGACACTCACAGATATGCACATATAAAGCCCTTAACCTTATCTTACCTTCAGAAAAGAGCTGTGTTCTATGAGTCATGAGGCTGAATCTTCTTTTCTCTCTCTCTCTCTGACCAAACCGAATCCTAATAGCCAAACATTGACACAACAAAACTACTCAACCCTTAGCTTCAGGTCAGAAATAGTGGACAACATGAATGAGCGTCATTATGACATCAATGCTATCATCATGCTTTTCTTTATTGTTTTATGTCTCTTATTTATAATGCAGGATTTTGTTTGTGTGTTATAAATATTAAAATCTAGGAATTTGTTATATAAAAAATGTGTTATTTACAATTTAAGGATGAATGCTGGTTGGGGGAGCAAGCCGATCTGGCATTTGAGGGCCTAGCCCTCCTACAATCCCCTGCCCCATGATGCTAAGCACTAGTGAAACACTGGGATGAATGCATTAATGTAACAGGGGATTATATAGAGTTTTTACTGTCATAACAGTTTTCTATTATTCTGCACAATCAAAATACTGGGTTTAACTTGAACACCAGTCATATGTCTGCACATCAGTTTCAGTATGTGAGTCTAAATCATTAGTTCCTCTGAGAACTCAGTTTCTTTCTTATTGTTCTGTACCTGCTTCTCTTCACTCATTCAGGGGGATCAGAATGTAGTCACAGGACACAGCAGGGAGGAACGGGCTGTCAGCAGACACTGAGGGGAGTTAGAAACTACAACATTTACAATTTTCACTCTCCAATCTGTCCCCTTAATGTCTGACTGAGGATTTTGCCCTTGCTGCAATGCAAAAAACTCATGCAGAGACAGGTCAAGAGCTTTAATGTTTCTGTAAATTTTATCATGGTATGGATCTTGGAAGAAGGAGATGGTTTGAGTATTTCAGAAACTGCAGGTATCTCCAAGAAAAAAAAAAGGTAAACAACATTTCTGTGGATGAAAATGTCTAGTAGCTCATCCACCTCAAGCCATTTTGTGATGATATTTCTGAGCTACATCTCTGCTCACCCCAGTTGTAAGGAGTGCTTTTTTGATTTACTATATCCTTCCTGGTAGCTCAAACCAGTCTGATCCTCCTCCTCTGATAGCTGTCCCTCCTTCCATCAAGCTGTTTCTGCCTCTGCAGGATACCGATATTGGAACTATAATAACACGGAAAAGCCACAAATAAAATAAATACGACTAAATAAACTATTTTGTTCTGCTACATGTGTCTTTAAGTAAAAGTAGGCACCAGTAAGAGAATACCATAAGTAGTTAATTTGGATGAGTCAACATTTAATATAGTCAGCTAGCTCAGTGGTAGTTTCCATACTAGTTTCCTTATTTGGACACACATTTTAAAGACAATATAGAGCAAAAAATGTTTACATCAGAGTGTTTACATCAGATCACTGTTCCTTGTAGCCCATAAGGACCCATGGTGACACAGGTATCACAAACGCTTTAATTGTTTTACAAAGCTCCTTATTCAACTTTATCCTTCACTTTAACCGATGAAGTCCCTAAGTGACATCTAATGAACTTCCTAGTGCAGCCAGATTGCAATCTGTGAATTTGTGAGTCCTATTAAAAACGGTGTTGTGCCTGGGCAGCACATGTGATGGAAGTAGCTCATTAAAAATAAAAATAAAAACTCTTCTTTTTTTTTTTGTTAAACAAGTTTAACACTTCTTTTAGCAATGATTTAATTTTGTGAATTGTTTAATTCACAATCTCATATTTTATATTAATTTTATATTTATATACTTATTTTGATTGCATTTCTTGAATGAATTTATATATAAACAAATTGTAAATTATGAATATCATTGTGACATAAGTGATATAGGGCTTTTAAACCTAAAATTGACAGGGAAAATGGCATGTGGTCCACGTGGTCTGTTTGAGATGTGTTTGATATATATATATATATATATATATACACACGCGCCAAAAGGATTATTAGGAACACCATGCTAATACGGTGTTTGACCCCCTTTCACCTTCTTCAGAACTGCCTTAATTCTATGTGGTATTGATTCAACAAGGTGCTGAAATTATTCTTTAGAAACGTTGGGCCATATTGATAGGATAGCATCTTGCAGTTGATGGAGATTTGTGGGATGCACATCCAGGGCACGAAGCTCCCGTTACACCACATCCCAAAAATGCGCTATTGAGTTGAGATCTGGTAAATGTGGGGGCCATTTTAGTACAGTGAACTCATTGTCATGTTCAATAAACCAATTTGAAATTATTCAAGCTTTGTGACATGGTGCATTATACTGCTGGAAGTAGCCATCAGAGGATGGGTACATGGTGGTCATAAAGAGATGGACATGGTCAGAAACAATGCTCAGGTAGGCAAGGCAACATTTTTCCAGTCTTCAACTGTCCAATTTTGTTGAGCTCGTGCAAATTGTAGCCTCTTTTTCCTATTTGTAGTGGAGATGAGTGGTACCCAGTGGGGTTTTCTGCTGTTGTAGCCCATCCGCCTCAAGGTTGTGCGTGTTGTGGCTTCACAAAGGTTTTGCTGCATACCTCGGTTGTAACGAGTGGTTATTTCAGTCAAAGTTGCCCTTCTATCAGCTTGAATCAGTCGGCCCATTCTCCTCTGACCTCTAGCATCAACAAGGCATTTGCCACAGGACTGCCGCATACTGGATGTTTTTCCCTTTTCACACCATTCTTTGTAAACCCTAGAAATGGTTGTGCGTTAAAATCCCAGTAACTGAGCAGATTGTGAAATACTCAGACCGGCCCGTCTGGCACCAACAACCATGCCAAAATTGCTTAAATCACCTTTCTTTCCCATTCTGACATTCAGTTTGGAGTTCAGGAGATTGTCTTGACCAGGACCACACCCCTAAATGCATTGAAGCAACTGCCATGTGATTGGTTGATTAGATAATTGCATTAATGAGAAATTGGACAGGTGTTCCTAATAATCCTTTAGGTGAGTGAATATATTCCCAGTACAGTAATTTCCTCTAGTTGAGATGTGAGCCTAGGCTACTATGGGTTATTGACAGCAGTTCACATACACTCCAATCACATTGGCATTGCTACAAGCTTTGCATTTAATTGCTGGATATGAAAAAATAACATTGGTCTCTTAACATATTTAAATAATATTTACCTGATAACTGTTTACAGTGACAGATATTCCATATTAGATCTGTGGCTAACAGCTGCTGAGTTTATTTGTGGCACTTGCTTTGCTATAGTGCCTTGCAAGCTAGCTTTAGCATTTAGCTAGCAAATTATTGAAGAGAAAGTTCCATCTCTTATTTTTGTTGCTGTTTTAAGTTGTCTTCTTTTTTAAAAGTTGGTTTCTTTTTAAAGATGACTTAGGTTTTTAGTTCTTGGGGTTATTTTCAAGGGGTGTTTAAGCCAAACTGAGGCGTAATTGTGCAAAATAACAGCAAACAACACAACTAGACAGGTACATTTTCTGGAAAAAAATTTGAATGGTACTTGCCGTGACAAAACTGAAGCTTCTGGGCCTTTTAGAATGACAGTCTACTGCTGGATCACTTGCTAAGGTGCTCTAAAGTGGTTGCCAGGGTGTGCCTTAAAAGCTTCACAATGATCCTTAGAGGCTGATTGGTCGACTGAGTAAAATGAGTCCACCCCATGTCTCTATGACAATGGGATCCCCAGTTAGATACAAGTTCCTATGAAAGTTACCATAGGAATACCAGGGAATGCAACTGTGAGCACTTCTCGTTATAATATGTCAATGGGGCAAATTTTGGCACCTCTTGTGCCCAACTGATGCCCTCTTGTGCCATATTAGCCAAATAAGTTGTATATTTCTACAAAATTCTTGCTCTGCGACAGAAACCGTCAAATTTGGTCTTATTGTTAAGTCTATGGGATTTTATGTTCTCCCACCCCTTAGAAAAGTCTTAGCACCCCATTCCCGAATAAGCAGCACAATTTGACACCTCTTTCATGGGTCTACGACAAACAGTACAAGACTAGTTACGTGGAAAAAATTTGTATGGAAATAGATAATACAAGTGATGCATTGCTTGGCAAGCACCACTAATTATGAGATTATAAACTACATTTATTTCTCTATATAATTTCCTACCACACTAATGCACTTATCCCAACATTTCCCTAGTGATTAGATATCAGTCAGATACAGTAGAACGTTTTCTCAGTACAACTGAGTCATGATTGGACTGCCTGTTTCATGTCTGAAACGCTGGCCTCCCAGGAACTTCTTTAATGTCCCAAACATGTGGAAATAGTTTACTGTACCGCAGGTGTGCCAATAACTCCTGGCCGAGTTCCTGTAATGTGCAAGTGATATGGTATGAATGATTGAGGTCCCACAGACCGATGTGTCTCTACCACAAAATATCTGTCAATTTTCAAGGATGCCACTTTCTACTTGCTGAATGTTCACGTAAACGACTGCAGTGCGCGCTGAGCCAACTGGTATTGTCTTTTACACATCTCATTATTTTGAAAACAATGTGTGGCCATCTTTAAAGTGGTACCTTGAACAGGTACTGTACTTAATCCGAAATATCACGTCAGAAAGGTTTACCTCACCTTTTGGACTGAGGCAGAGAGTCAACACTGACTAGACAAGGACAAGTTTTGGACATTCCTGCCATATTCAGCATATATCTCCTCCTCACAGCCAAGTCAAAACAAACATTGTAGTATAACATGTCAAACAAACAAATGACTTGCATGTCATTTGTCATTTGTTGCACACTGACATAGTACACAAAACACAATGGAGTAAAAACTAGCAAGAGTTAGATTTTTAGATTGTTTAAACCAAACCACAGAAACAATGCTGTGTGCAGCTACGCTAACAAGGCAACTTTATATTGAGTAGCATTTCAAGTTAGGCAATACTATCAAACTTTTTAGCTCTTAGCTATTAAACCCATTACAAATGTTGTATGGACGATTACCATGACAAGCAATTTAATGTTAGCTAGGTTGCAGGTTAGCATACTGTCAGTACAATCGATGCTGCAAAGCTTACATATGAGGACGTGTGAAAATGAAGTTTACAAGCTCCAGACAGAGATATTTAGAATTATGACTACAGCTTACATCACAAAACAAGTATACTGTATCTTGATACAATGGGAAAGTAAGTTGAGGCAGATTTCAGTAGATGAGATAGTAAGTGGATGTAGTTTAAGATTACCTGACACACTAGTGTGACACAGGTACCTGCTTGCTAGCTAACCAGTTAAGATTAGCTATTACAAACCTTACCAAATAGAATAAAACAATACTGACCTGCTGCCTGTGTGAAACAGGAAAGCTCATTTTACCCCCCAGGCAGGCAGTAACAGAACAACCTCTGCATCATATTTCATTCCTTTCAACTCTCTCAGGTCTCTGCACCATTCACAGTTTAATGAGACTCTTCAAACATTCCTATTCAAATAACCCCTTTGTCAATTTTGCTCTTGAGGCTTGCATCTTCTCTTTGGTCATCTCTCCTTCTCGACGTTAGTATGTGCCAGATTTAAAACTGCTCTCACTCCCACTGCCCTCTTCCCTGTCTTGCAAATGCATTGTAATGCATTTCTCTCAAAGAATGCAATCATCTCTCAAAGTGAAATGGCTTTTGTCTTCAGGATGAAATTGTGGAAACTTCCAGAATAAACAAAAATTGCAGTTTTATTTGTATTGTCCTTAAGGCAGATGGTCAGGGAGTAAGGAAAGCAGGAGGATGTACTGTATATCCCCTCTCTGGGGTAAAACTTGGGGAAGCTAGAGAGAATAAGAAAGCAAATTGGCTTCTCTTTTGAACCACTGAGCACCATAAAGAGGGTCAGAGAAAAAATATACTGTATATAGTTGAGTAATGTTTAGCAATAATTCAGTTTAACTCCAAATATGACATTTGATCTCTAATTATGAAGGAGCATTTGAAAAATATTCACCGTTACATCCAGCATTAAATCGCAGTGTGTGACTCATACCTGTGACAGCAGGAGATTGACATGACACCAAGCTACAGAGATGTGAGTGTGGATCCCCTGAGGTAAGCTAGTCAGTACAACACTTAGGTAAAGGTAAAGGATGTTGTTGGAGACATTCCTTTCTATTCTGCTATGGTTATTGTCTAGCTTGATTTACCAAATGGAGGCCTTTCCAAAGTCTCTACACTGCTGACCTCCTTTCTGTCTCTTGATTTAAGTTGTACAGTATACAGTACAGACAGACCTATACTGACTGGAGTCATCTAAAGGCCACATTTTGCTATGGGTACCATCTTAAACCCCTTACTACCATTGTATGTTAGGTTATGTTGCATCTTAATTTAATTATATAAGCAGTTTAATTAGTCATTCTTTTTTCCAGAAGTGTTCAAATCAAATAGGGACTTGTATGGAAGCAAATTAGCATCATAATTACTTGAATTATATCAGCCTTTGAAAAATACATTTTGAAATTTAATCACTGTTGAATTGTTAATTTAGAAATTTAAATACTACTGAAATTATTAAACTGAAATGTTTGACTTTAAAAAGCAACATCTTTGAATTTAAGTGCTCTGAATGTCACACGAAATTTTCAACAATCCATTTCAACTGTGAAATTCAGATAGAAAATTCAAGCTGTAAAATTCAGATAGAAAATTCAAGCACAAATTCAATACAGGAAAAGCAATCGAGCCAGAACGGAATCCGTTCGTCAGTCACGTGACCCAGGGAAGCGGACGTCTTCGATACCGGCTCCCAGTGAGTCTCGCTACATGGCGGAGGGCAGCGGCTCGGTAAGTGCACCTGTAGTGTGTTACACTCATTATATATATTATCAGATGTTTTAGTCATTTTACTGTGATAAAGGAAATTAGTCAAAGTTTAGTTAAAGTGGGGCTAGTGAGCATGAAACACAGACTGATGTTTGTCACACAGAGAGAGAGAGAGAGAGAGAGAGAGAGATACACAGTGGTGGCCAAAAGTATTAAGACAGCACGTGCCATGTATTAGTTCTCTCTGTGCACAGAACAGGTGACGTCACCAGTTAGTTCAGGTCCGGCTGAAGAGTTGTGTTAATTAAAATCAGCTGCTTTAGTTAATTGATGGAGCAGATAAGTGGCAGGACTTGTACTTTCTGAAGGCAGGATGTCCACCTCTGTACAAAATCTTTAGGTTTAGAAGAAAATGATTTCAAATTAAATACTGATAGTTGTTTGGCAATTTAGTAGCATAAAATAAGTTTTTCTGTATAGTCATTATTTAAATGTTTGAGGTTATGAAAGCAGTGACTTTCACTTTTGTCCACCACTGTATATATTGTTAAAAAGCGAGATATAATTATGTTGAACTTTGATGTAGTCCCTGATCTTTTTGTTTTTGCTTTCAGTACAGGTTGTTTTCCAGCACATTACCTGACCTCACAATGTAGATGAGGATGATGATTGTTCACTTGATGCGCATGTCAGGCTATCAATCGTCAGTTCATCAAAGGTTTTATGTGATTTATGTAGATTTTCTTTTTTGTAATATGCTATACTTTATGTAAATGTGAGTTGATATTACTTAAACATATTAAAGACATGTCCAGTGAGCAGTTCTGGGTTGTTACTCATAAAAATGAACAGCAGTAGATGGAAGAGAAGCTGTATTCTCATCTAGATGGTGTCCAACTTAAAAAACGAAATTGCAAAATAACTATTTTACAGGCCAAAAGCACAATCACTTTGCTTAGTCACCAGAGCATGTATTTATACTAAATTAGTCTAGATTATTTGATACGCAGTGGTTACATCTCATGAGGAGGAGTTTGTCTAATTGTTTGTCAGACAAACTGTTCCTCTTTGGTTCCTCTTATGGCTGATTTCCATGGATATAAACTTACTGTAGGGAAATGGCTCAGGATCTCCATCTGACTTTTAATGTTTAGTCACCTCAGTGTCGCATTTGAGAGAAGCTTTATTCTCATCATCTAAAGCAAGTAAGTCATTCTCACTGTAGTGCTGCATCCTACAGCCCATTGTGGTGAGAAATCAATTCACCCAGTGTTCAGCAGAGATCATTATGCAGATAACTGAAGCTACGTAAAGCAAGTTCCTTGATTATTAACTGCAATGTAAATACTGAATTTAAAAATAGTAATACATTACTCCATTACTGTAACTAGTTGTATATATTTATTTGTAATGTGCTACTTTTTAATATATAACACCACACTGCCTGCATTTGTAAATATCCTCTTGAAATGAGATTGAAAGTATGTGTACTAAATATACAGATCATATATGGGAAGAATGTAGACCTACAGTGGTTAGTTATGGTTAAAATATTGCATATTCATACAGTATTTGAGAGCAATACTTCATTCAAGCACTGATCAGAGGTGCTAGAACATTAAACATTTTCTGACCACAAAACCTTTTTCAACTTTGTATTGTAGACACATGTCCATTCAGTCATAAATATTACTCATTGTTCAAAAGATTCATAAGATTGAAATGCAGCAATGTAAATGTCACACCCAAAGCACTGGGATGCAGCCCTTGGATGTACAGCCTCTTAATGTTGGTTGTACATAGGTTGGTTCACTGACCACTCCAGTGCTGTGTCCTAAGTCTGGGAATCCCCCTCATCAATGGTCAATTTTAATGTTGTAAAATTGACCATTGATGAGGGGGATTCCCAGACTTAGGACACAGCACTGGAGTGGTCAGAAAGAGGTATTCTACGGTCCTCACAATCAGCAGATTGTTGAGAGCCTTAAAAGCAGGGGAAAAAATAATGAACATACACCCAGTATAAATTTTGTAATGTTTTGGCATTTGGCCTCTGTACATCACCACATTTCATTTCAAATGAAGCACTCAATATGCCAGTGAAATGGAAAGCAAAGTGTGTCTTTAACCATTCAGGAATTACAGACATGTTCACATACACACACTTATTTTGGGGGTTCATAAATAATGGGGAAAAACAATTAAACTTAAGGATTGCCTTTAATACTTGAATCAAAATTCTTTGCAGTCACTAACTGCCTGAAGTCTGAAACCCATGCACATGACCAATGGTGAGTTTCCTCTCTCTAGATGCTTTGCCAGACTTGTGAGTCTTCCTGCTTTCAGTCTTTGTTCTTCCTTTAGTGAAAAGAATGCTCTACTTTTATTTACTTGCTGAGTCATGCTACACCTGGCCATTCAACTACTTGTCAGCCATTTTTTTTATTATTTATGAGCCCCAACCCAAATTTTATGATGGTTTTAAGTTAATGTAAACATTTAACCTAACAGTTACTATAAGATCACAGCTAGTTTTCCTGCAGCTGCACACAGTCAGAGCACACTGACAAACTCTCAAGTGTCATTTCCTCCACAATTACAGTTTTTGTTTTTTATCACAAGTGCTATCAATTTACCGACTTTTGGTGATACTGAATATAATATAACTGATCCATAAATACTTGCAACAGCCAGATTTATTTGAAGGTGACTCATTTCAGAATCATAGCTTTTTTTAGTCACTTTAGTAGCAGATTCTCCATTTTTGCCAGACTACATTTATGACCTTTCTCACCTGTTATTGTCAATACTTTACCAGTAATTAAAAGGTAGGAAAGATTTGGCAGGATGTGTATGAACATGAACATCATGTACACAAATTTTCCACAGAAGTTCACAATTCACTTGAGAGTTTTAGGCACTTTGTACAGAGGTGGACGCCCTGCCTTCAGAAAGTACAAGTCCTGCCACTTATCTGTTCCATCAATTAACTACAGCAGCTGATTTTAATTAACACAACTCTTCAGCCGGACCTGAACTAACTGGTGACGTCACCTGTTCTGTGCACAGAGAGAACTAATACATGGCACGTGCTGTCAATACTTTTGGCCACCACTGTGTATCTGTGTGTGTGTGTGTGTAACAAACATCAGTCTGTGTTTCATGCTCACTAGCCCCACTTTAACTAAACTTTGACTAATTTCCTTTATCACAGTAAAATGACTAAAACATCTGATAATATATATAATGAGTGTAACACACTACAGGTGCACTTACCGAGCCGCTGCCCTCCGCCATGTAGCGAGACTCACTGGGAGCCGGTATCGAAGACGTCCGCTTCCCTGGGTCACGTGACTGACGAACGGATTCCGTTCTGGCTCGATTGCTTTTCCTGTATTGAATTTGTGCTTGAATTTTGTATTGAATTTGTACTTGAATTTCCAAGCTTGAATTTTCTATCTGAATTTCACAGTTGAAATGGATTGTTGAAAATTTCGTGACATTCAGAGCACTTAAATTCAAAGATGTTGCTTTTTAAAGTCAAATATTTCAGTTTAATAAATTCAGTAGTATTTAAATTTCAAAATTAACAATTCAGCAGTGATTAAATTTCAAAATGTATTTTTCAAAGGCTGATATAATTCAAGTAATTATGATGCTAATTTGCTTCCATAACTTGTGATAAAAATTCCCATGAATGAAGATGTAAAATTGATTGACATTTACAGAAGACTTCAAGCAGAGTATGATGAGACTCGTAGTCGCAGTAAAACATTTGGATGGCGAAAAATGTTTTAAAGAAGGTTGAGCATCCATGAATGACAATCCTGGCCAAGGTGGCCAGAGGCTACTCCAGTCGTTCCCATGAACATTCAGTGAATGAAACACCTGATTCTTGAAAATCGACGGTTAATTTGTCGACAACTCGCGGAAGAGACCTATTGTGGGAACTGTACACACAATAATTTAACAACACCATTTCAACATTACAGAAACTCCTGTGGGAATTATTACAATTGTCCCCTGCACATTTCTGACCTGACCAAGCCATTTCCACATATTTGGTCCAAGGAGTTCCTGAGAGGCGGAAAGCAAACAGTCTGATCATGGCTCCGGTTTACTGAGACAACTTTCTACCCTGATGAGTTCATGAAGCACTAGTGAAACGCTGTAATAAGTGCAATTGTGTAGCAGCGAATTATACAGTATAGAGAAATAAAGGTAGTTTTTACTCTCTCATAACTGTGTTCTGCTATTCTGCACAATCAAAAGTAATAGTTTGACTTGAACATTGGTGTTCATAAACCAGGCCGTATCTGATCCTCACCATGACTGTGTTGTGTAAACAACCAATTTCCATGGTGGAAAAAAAGGCTTCAGTATTCTGTCTAGAGAACTTGCTGTGGGGAACATTTAAGTTTAATGTTATTTAAAAAGGGGATCAGAGAGTGTTTCATGTCCTTTGGAACTACTCTGACTATTTCTGATTTGAAATATGGATTGCAATGGACTCTCAGAGAAATGAACACTTTTGGAAGTAAAGAGAGATATCACAAAACTGATCGGTATATGTTTCTCAGAGACATGGCAGCTTTGCTATGGTAAGTAGCAGTAAATTCAGTATATCCCATAGGTTTCAATGCTTATTTCTTGCTGTGTCTATTGATTCACACCTGGACTAGTACTTTGCTGAGATTACTCTGTTGGTGCTTATTTACCTTAAATCATTATACTGTATAGTATGTGTCGTAAGTTTCAAAATCTTTTTAAATATCTTTCATTTTTGTGCTTTTGCAAGGAAAACAAAGAGAAAGAAATCTACTAATTTACTTATAACCCCGATGTGTATAAGTCATGTTGGCTAAGCCTCACATGTACAGAAGGTATATTAGATTATACATGTGTATGAGGATAAGTGTGTTTGTTTATGGTTAGTAAAGAAGAGAAATGAAAGAAAAAATATGTACTTTTCATTTTTCTTCTGGAACTCGCACCATCATACTGTAGGTCCCAAGAACACTGGGCAAAAAATAATTTTACTTAGTGTGATTTAACTTTTGAGTTTGCTTACAATGGAGCTACATAGAAAAAAAATTCAAACAGAAACCCTTTGTTGGTTAGAGAAGTCAACGCTGGCCTTGCCAATGGCCAAACTGGTTCAAACCACTGGTGAGCGGAAAACACAGGCTCACCAAACCTGGACAGTAGAAGACTAGACAAAAACATGATTGGGTCTGATGAGTCTTGATTTCTCATCAGGGACAGATGGTTGAGTTAAAACACTAGGATGGTGGAGGTGGTGTGATAGTGTAGGGAAGGTTTTCTTGACACAATTTCGGTCTATTAATACCAATTATTCCTATTTATATACAGTCTATTTAAACATTGTTGCCAAATATGTGAATCCTTTCATGGTCACGATTTACTGTACCTACTACTTCCAGCATGATAATATGTACATTGTTCTTCATTGACATTTACACTCTCTGGATCTAAATTCAATCACATTTGAACATGGTAGAATGAGCACAAAATTATTAAGTATTGCATCATGCAAGCATGTAGCATGAACGAAAACCTTAAAGGAATAAAACCAACAGCTATTAAAAACCATGCCTTGAAGATTTAAGTCTGTTTTGTGGGCAAAGGGAGGCCCTACACAGTATTAGCATAGTGTTTCTAATAATGTGTTCACTGGTTATACATCTCAACACTTTTTTTTACTTGCATTGCTCAGGGTTATTCAATGCCTTTATTAAAGCCTGGCATTTCAACTACCAAAGCCAGATTTGTCTACAAATGAAATAGAATTTCTATTTCAATATGGAAATTAGGCAAGCATAGCATTTTATGACACAAAGTGTCAGCAGATGTATGTATACAGTATCTTAGAATGTCCCTGGTATCACTCAGGGCTTGCACCTAAGTGCCTCTACCTAAACCAGCCCACTAATAATAATAATAATAATAATAATAATAATAATAATAATAACAACAGCTTAATTTGATTTAATTTACCTAAATATCCAAGTTGATGTTAAATATATTCCTACTGTAAATAAAATTACTTACCCTAGCACAGGACTGAACCCAGGTCACTGCAGCAGTAAGGTAGCAACAATAACTACTGTAATTATGTACCGGAAATGCTTTAATTATTTGAGCATTATACTTTTCTTCCCATCAGTGGGAAAATCCTCACAAGATTTTGTTGTGATCAATCATTTCCTCTTTCACCCAATTATACCTAATTCAAACTACTAACTAAAATTTTTGTAAATTTAATTATTCATAAGCAATGAAATTGCTGTGGTGAAAAATGTAATATTTTGTTGTGAATTGACTGATCACTGGTAAAAAAATAAAATAAAATAAAATAAATATACAAATGCATACAAATCCAAAACAGTGTTTAATGCTGCAGTCACATAGCAAAATATGGTCAAAATACCACAAAAATCAGATGACTATCACATCACCGGGGCTAAGTGAGGGCAAAAACAAGTCAAAGCAATAAAGTTTATACAAGATCTCAGGGGAGGATGTCTTCTGGTGGTCTGGAAGTGCAAAGTCCATGCTAGCTTTTATAGTAACGATTGAAGAAAATATTTTATTTATATAATTCAATCATTACTATTTTGTGTCTACATTGGCTTGCTTTCCTTATTTTATATATTCTTTAATTAATGGCCAGAATAATATAAAACAGCAGGATTTCAAAGAAATGTTTTTGATGACATTCTTAGTCTCTCACTTATCGACCTAGCATGAGGAAATGTTTTAGAGAGAGTCTGAAGTATGAAGTCTGTAATGAACAATAAGCCATTTAAATCAGATATTATATTCATTATATAAAAAAATGCGGTAATCAATGAAAATTCTACAATTTGTCGCACAAGTCCAGCTGTGTAAATTTCCACAATTCCCAGGAGCACAAATAAGATTTTTTAAATTACTCAGACAAGCAATTTAATGAATAAATCAGTTTGTATGCAGACGGGGTTCTACTTCTACCTGAGCTGCAAATTCATTTAATTTGTAATTATACCAGGCAAGTGATCGTATATAGAAATGTACAACACTGTATCCACTTACACCATACATCCGTTTCAGCTTCTCACTTATTGCGATTATTCAATATGTAAAAAGGTTTGTGCTTAGTTGGATACAAAACTGTTAGATTGTAGATGGTAGATGATAAAGTTACAGTTTAATGAGGAAGATGATCCACAGGAAAAAAGCTGCAGAATCATGTTCCGAAAGCTGCATGGTTTAATTTAAAGAAAAAAGGGCTTATTTTATTGTACTTTTAATGTTCCCTAAGTGAAAAGAAACAATATCTGGAACAATATCTAAGTCTCTACAGTATATGTGCAACAATATCTAAGTCTCTAAAGTTTTAATTATTCCGCGTCACTGCTTCATTATAAGACTTTTCCCCCAAATCACCCAAAGATTATAATAACCAGCACTGTGGGAGTTCAGTTTACAAATACACACACACACACACACACACACTTTTTAAATTTAGGTTAGGTATTTCATTTGTCTATAGTATTACAATAGTCAAAAAAAAAAAAAAAACGTATGCCTGTAGCTGGACTTAACATTAATCTTAAACATATTTATTTCTCATGCAAGCACATATACACAGACACACACAGTCAGTCAGTGGTTGTTTAGAGGTGTTGGACCTGTTCTGATCACCTGCTGCTCGTCACCCTCTACAGCTCCCTACTGAATGTTTGCACTGGCTCAATCAATCAAACTAATCAATGCTGACTTCTCTCCCAGATATCTTCAGTATTGTGTTTCTGTCATTTTAGAAGGTTTGACCTAAACTGCTCTCAGTGGAATCCACAGTCAGATATTTTAAAACAACAAAATAACAGGCTTTCTGCCACACTCTCTAATTCTAAATGCCATGTTATCCTACTCAAGTTTTACAGAGCTACAATTGGAGCAATCATTCACATAATGGAACACATTTAAAATCAGTAACTGGTGTTGATGTCTTAGGTTGAACCTCAACCCATGATCTAAGTAGATTTTTTTGCTGTTGTTATCTATGGTGTTGTCCTCCCACAGGAGTAATACACAGTGCATATGCTATTACATGATATTTCGATACAAATCTGAGTTGTATTGCAAGCATTTTAGAGCAAACTTGCCTAAGGACTAGTAAGTCACTATATAGTCAGGTGTAAAAGTGCCCCCTCTTGTCTATGTTTTAACTTTTTTTGCCATGCCATTATTTATTTAACAAAAATGAAGCCAAAAAGCAAAGAAAAAAACATATGAGCAATACTAAGTACCCCTTACTGCTTCCACAGGATTTAAGATGGTAAGTTGCAGCCGGGTGCTTCTAATCATCAGCCTTTGATTAGCTGATCATTATCAGGTGTGCAGACTTCTATACAAGCAGAAGTTTTGGCAGTTTGCTGGTCTGGAGCAGTCAAGTGTGTGATAACACAATGCCAATAGAGAAAGATAAAAGCAATAGTCTTAGAGAAGCAACTGTTGCTGCACATCAATCTGAAAAATCCTATTTCCAAACAATTTGGAGTTCAATATTCTATAGTGAGAAAGATTATTCACAAGTGGAAGGCTCTTAAGACAGTTGCCAATCTTGCCAATGGACAGATATGACCAAAGTGGAGTTGTATTACCTTAATGACCAGTGCCATGTTTGGAGAAAACAGAATTTCAGCAGAAACATTTAATACCACACCTAATATAACATAACATCTAACATAACACATAATATAACATGCACGTTTAATTTGAATGATAATTAAGATTATTGAAAGACTTTAATAATATTTTTTTAAGTTACAAACATTACATAAAAGTGCAGGAAATTGTATTTAGCAAATGTGTTTCTTTTTATCTGATATAAATATTAATGTATATGCATATTTACAAACAAAAAAAACAAAGCATTGATCAGGAGATAAGACACATTGAGTAATATAAAAATTGTTTAATGATCTTATCTGAAAATTCAGTTTTTCACCTAGGGTGAGACACTTTTTTGCACCAAAACCATTTTTTGGCCAATATTATATTTAATTAATTTTTTATATTGTATTGTATATTTATATATTAGAACTTTATGCAGGAAGTTTGACCTCATCACATATTGCATTAATACAAAGTAGAAGCTAATCAGATAGATAAAATTCTAATTTTATTTGTCATATACACAGTCACACACAGTACCATATGCAGTGAGATGCTTATACGACCGCCCATGATCTTAAAAAAAGATTATTAATTAGAAATAAATTATGGAATAAAATAAGAAATAAAATATAGAAAACCTTTAGCTATAGAAAATATAGCTATAGAAGTTCAAAAAGAACAAAATCTAACTTATAAATTATTAATACATTAATATACAAATAATGTTAGCTATCAAATGCTAATGCATGCAAGAATTACATTATCTTTTACAACGATTACACTCACCAAGAAAAATCACTGTTGCAAACAGTGCAGTGAGCAATATTTCCATTATTTTCCCAGCTATCCTTGGGAGGAGTTTATATTCCTGAATGGGGTGAAGTGTATTTTTTCATATTTATGTTTTTATGACACATCACTGTGATGCAGAACACTCAATTGGACTAATGGAGGGAGAAAGAAAGAAAGATAGAGAGATAGAGAGAGAAGTTAAATGTAAAGCCCACCCACAAAGAAAAGTGATAGATTCATTTAGCACAAGTAGTGACAAATCAGTATCTCACTGGCTCGCTCTCAAAAAAAAAATTTTGGAATAATGTACTGTATATAATCTGATGGCATCAGGGAGCAGCTACAGTATCTAGAGTATATAGAGTCTCCCGTCACTTCCTCATGGGGTGAGATGTCTGCACTTACCATGCACCAGTCAGTTACCCCTACCATACAAATGAGGGTTAACTGTGTTTCCTCCATGTTTCCTCAACTTTGGATTTGCTGTTCATATTACTAACAGGCTGCGATCGACATAGCGTATACACCCAGAGAGCGCAGCCAAATGATTCATTACCTCATAATGGCATATTAAAACTAGTACAAACAATACATAACTACATTCATGTAACAATATGTGTAGCACGTGACTGCTGATTCATTTTGTGGTGATATAATTTACTAACAAATCTGCTCACATTTCACAGTAACAAGCTGAATAAATGAACAGAAAATCGCACATGCTTTCATGCAAACATGCATTTTTTTTTACACTCCTGACTTGTGACAGCCACAGAAAATAGACCTCAAGCTTCATTTTTGCACATACAGTAGTGGCATGACACCGTGTGAACGTCAGATCCCAGGTGCTTTGCCTCATTAGGGAGAATGACTTCTATTTTACACATTTACAGTGTGAAGTTCATTTGCTGCACACACTAGGGTTAAAACCATTTTAACAGAGCTTCCATTACAGCAACGGTCAGTATAATAGGTTCTGAATTTGCAGAAACTATGAAAAAAAAAACAAAGCGTGTGAAGAATCAAACAATTCAGAGGAAGAAATGGAGACAATGGAGAGATGCAGAGTGAAAGAGAAAAAGAGACAAAGGTATAAAATATCCCTTACGTAAAAACAAGTCTCTAACAGGAAATGGTTTGTACACCCAAAGATGCCTCTAATTTTAGCACAAGCAGTGAAACAAGCGTCTGAAAGTTCACTGTATTGCATCATACTGTCTCAATGAGTCGATATGCTTCGGGCTTCTAATGATGCTGCTCCATTACTTACATTTCCTGCGGCCCTCTTGTGGACATTACACAGAATCCATTAGAGGTTTCCAGAAATAGCTACAAAAACCATGAACAACTGTCTGCCTTTGCAAAATAAATAAATAAAATAAAATAAACACACAACCCATGGGAGATTATTTTTTTTCTTGAGAAGAGACTGAAAGGAAATCTAGGCCATTTTTAGAGCACTAAAATGATTTTTTCAGTCTGCAGTATTTCTGCTTGTGTGTGTGGCTGGTGAAAATTTACTTACAGAAATCTTCATTTATCCTAGGAAAACTTGAGCACAAGGCAGTATACACCCAGGTATACAGGTTGCCAATCCATGGCAGTGCACACACTACGGGTCAATCTGGGAACGAAAATTAGCCTAATCTGCATAAGGGAAAAACACACAACTCCATGCACATAGACCCAGGTTGGGAATCAAACCTTCCACCCTGGAGGTGACAGCGCCAACCACTATGCTATATATTACTGAAATGAAAGCATTTTAAGAATATAAAACCATGTGGCGATTAATTATAAACAATTTCAATCAATCACCCTAAGTTTTCTATTCTGTACTCAGGCCTCACACTGCTCATTAAAATAAAAATGTGAAACTTGTCTTTCCCAGGATTGCAAGTCTCAGCAGAAGAGGAAGAAAATGAATGAATTTTTAAGCATGGGCAGTGCTTATAATCAGATATTCACCCTACCTAAAGCTATATAACAACTTGTCTTTTAATGACAGCATGCAGGTTTTGGCTTTTCATGTCATTCCATTCTGTGGAATCACTGCCTTGAGGCGAAGTTCCTCTCTTGCAAGCCTATGAATGTATATGAAGTGAATGTTTCTTCTATATAATGGCACAGTTGTGGTAAACACATACAGTAAAACACTATAATAGTTGTTACAATTGGTTACAATTATTATAAATATTCTCTTTTGGTAAATCACTGCAACAAATATGATTACATATGAATTCATTTCTGGTAGTATGCCTAATGTTAGGGGTAATATACTGACAAATACACTCACTGGCCACTTTATTAGGGACACCTGCTCAAATGCTTGTTAACAAAAATATTTATTCAGTCAAGGTTATCTGATGATGAAGGTCGAACTAAGCATCAGAATGGGTAGAAAGCTCATCTAAGCGACTGAACGTGGCATAGTTGTTGGTGTCAGATTTTCACACACAATAATCTCTAGGGTTTACAGAGAATGTTCTAAAAAAAATTTAAAAAAGACTAAATATCCAGTGCGCGGCAGTTCTTTGGACAAAAATGCCTTCTTGATGTTAGAGGCCAGGAGAGAATGGCCAAGCTGATAGAAAGACTACAGTAACTCAGTTAACATCTGGTTAGAACAGAGGTATGCCAGAGAACATCTCTGACCGTACAACATGTCGATCCTTCAAGCAGGTATGCAGCAACAGAAAACCACACCGCGTTCCATGGACAACAGAAGATTGGAAAAATGTTGCCTGATCTGATGAGTCTTGATTTCCGCTGCAACGTTCAGTTGGTCAGGTTAGAATTTGGGGTAAACACCATGAAAGCATGGATCCATCCTTCCTTTTATAAATAGTTCAGGCTGCTGGTGGTGGTGTAATGGTAGCACTAATTAAGCATAATTTAAAAGCCACAGCCTACCTGCTGACCATGTCCATCCCTTTATGACCACAGGAGTACACACTTGTCATGTTAAAGTTTCTTTAACATGACACTGAGTTCACCATGCTCAAGTGACCCCCACAGTCCTCAGATCTCAACCAAATGAGGTAAGAATTAATGCAGTTCTGAAGGCAAAATGGGGTCTAACATGTACCTAATAAAGTGGCCAGTAAGTGTAGACTTGAAGGAATTGTTATAAACCTTCTCTAAGATGCAATGTTTTGTCGTTTTTTAAGCATTTTCAAAAATAATTTTCAATGATCTTGACTTTTGGTTATTACATTTCGTTCTATTTACAGCAGAATCTATGCTCGGCAAATTTGTTTTATTCTATTTAAAAATATTTTCTTTTTATATTAATTCATTTTTGATGAATTATTTTCATAATACATATTGTTTTGTTTGTTTTTCAACCAAGGACAATGAAAGACATTATCATAATACATACAAGCTACACGTGGACAAAATTGTTGGTACCCTTCGGTCAATGAAAGAAAAACTCACAATGGTCACAGAAATAACTTTAATCTGACAAAAGTAATAATAAATAAGAATTCTATGAATGTTAACCAATGAAAGTCAGACATTGCTTTTCAACCATGCTTCAACGGAATTATTAAAAAAAATGAACTCATGGAACAGGCCTGGACAAAAATGATGGTAGACAAAAATGATGGCACAACCTTTTGAGGCAATCACTGCAATCAAACGATTCCTGTAACTGTCAATGAGACTTCTGCACCTCTCTGCAGGTATTTTGGCCCACTCTTCATGAGCAAGCTGCTCCAGTTGTTTCCGGTTTGAAGGGTGCCTTTTCCAGACAGCATGTTTCAGCTCCTTCAGTGTTCTTTTCTTGATATGCTTCATTTTTCCGTCTGTGAACATAGAGCTGATGTGCCTTAGCAAAAAATTCCATTTTTGCCTCATCTGTCCGTAGGACATTCTCCCAGAAGCTTTGTGGCTTGTCAACATGTAGTTTGGCATATTCCAGTCTGGCTTTTTTATGATTTGTTTTCAACAATGGTGTCCTCCTTGGTCGTCTCCCATGTAGTCCACTTTGGCTCAAACAACGACGGATGGTGCGATCTGACACTGATGTTCCTTGAGCATGAAGTTCACCTTGGATCTCTTTAGAAGTCTTTCTGGGCTCTTTTGTTACCATTCGGATTATCCGTCTCTTTGATTTGTCATCAATTTTCCTCCTGCGGCCACGTCCAGGGAGGTTGGCTACAGTCCCATGGATCTTAAATTTCTGAATAATATGTGCAACTGTAGTCACAGGAACATCTAGCTGCCTGGAAATGGTCTTATACCCTTTACCTTTAACATGCTTGTCTATAATTTTCTTTCGAATCTCCTGAGACAACTCTTTCCTTCGCTTCCTCTGGTCCATGTTGAGTGTGGTACATACCATGTCACCAAACAACACAGTGACTACCTGGAGCCCTATATATAGGCCCACTGACTGATTACAAGATTGTAGACACCTGTGATGCTAATTAGTGGACACACCTTGAATTAACATGTCCCTTTGGTCACATTATTTTCAGTATTTTCTAGGAGTACCATCATTTTTGTCCAGTCCTGTTCCATGAGTTTATTTTTTAAATAATTCTGTTGAAGCATGGTTGAAAAGCAATGTCTGACTTCCATTGGTTAACATGCATAGATTTTTTTTTAATTATTACTTTTGTCAGATTAAAGTTATTTATGTGACCATTGTGAGTTTTTCTTTCATTGACCGAAGGGTACCAACAATTTTGTCCACGTGTGTACTTTTAGGTTAAAGAGGGAGAGATTTTAAATATAAAAATCACTTAATATGTAAACATTACATTAACATCCTAAAGGCTGAACTTAATCCAGAGCAACTTACATATTGTCTCATTATACTGTAGCAGTTGAGGATTAAGGGCCTTGTTTAAGGGCCCAACAGTGGCAACTTGATGGTGCTGGGGTTTGAACCTAGGTCCTTCCAATCAGTCTGCAAACACATTAACCACTGAGCTACGCCTGTCACCTTTATATCAAATCAAGTTCAACATTTGGTACATTATTTCCCCCTCACTGAACATTTGAAGCACATCTCTAAATAAGTATTTTGTTCATTGTCGCTTTATCTTCATTGCATCCAAAGCAGAAAAAAATAAAACTAATAATATTACCAGGAGCTGATTGTGCTAAGGCTGCATTTTTAGACATATAACCACAGGAGGCAGCATTGTTTTGTTTTGTTTTTCTTACACACACGTTTACTTATTTGCATTTTACTGTGTTTGTCTTTTCTTATCAAGGAAATACACATGATAAAAGCTTAATTTCCTGAATTTCCCTGAACAACTTCAACCTCCCTCAAACACTTGGCCCCTTTACTTCCCTTTACAGTACCTATGCATAACCCTATCCAAATATAAATCCAAATTATTTATTCCAAGGCTGAAATAGCAGAACTGCTAACCTTAAAAAGCTCATGTTTACATTTTACCTCAAGTCAAGAATGTGAAAATAAACAATTTTGTGATTTTCTTTCTTCACACATGATAATAGATTTGGAATCTTCTTAGTCGGGTTTGAAATAAAATAAAAAATTAGTTAAAAGGGGGCATAGTGGCACATTGGTTAGCATGCATGACTTGTAACTCGTGGAGTTGAAAGTTCAAATATTGCATAGTCTCCCTTCGCTTTGTGGGTTTCCTTCGGGTACTCCAGTGACCTCCACAGTCCATAGACCTGTGCCTGTAGTGTTTGATCGTACAGTAGGTGTTTGTGTCTGTGTGTGTGTGAGTGGTTGTGCTCTTGTGACACCCAGGAGCTCCATGGGGTTAGAATCCCTGTGGTTCTTCCCAGGATAAGCAATATGAAAATTTATGAATGAAGAAGAAAAGTTTTTTATCCTCCCTAGCCCCTATCAGCTGTATTGTTCTGTAAACTAAGCTACGTTAGCATACCACAGACCATTGCCTGTCCCTGCTACTGTTGTGACAACAGACCCTTTACACCAGCTACAGTACAGTACCTGCTGTTGGACAGCTGCCTCATGCCACATTCAATTGAAAATGAGCTGAAAGTGCTCATCTCTTGTGAGTATTACATCAGTCTGACACGATATAGTTAGGGTCACAGTGTACTTAATTCGAAGAATATGCTGTCATTTATAAGACTAAAGGTTAAAGAGCAGAGAAATGAGAAAAATATGAAAACTCTATGAATAAAGTATTAACATAGTCATTTAACCGCTTTATCCTGGTCAGGGTCATGATGGATCTGGAGCCAGGCTCAGGAAATAAAATGCACTTATTTATTTACAGCTAGGTGAAGTTATTATAGTCAATACACTTACTGTCATGTTTTTTTCTTTTGGGGTTGCGTGTTGGGGGTTGTGGGTCCAGAAGAATCTCGAGGAAAACTATATGGATCAAGTAAGAACAGGACCAGCACATAAACAGCACGACTCAGATCATTCAACAAATCAGAATCAATCCAGAGACGTTAATGCTAGAAGCCAGCAATGCTGCCCCTTGTGTCAATGAAGACGTTATATTGTAAAAATTTAGTATATTACTTTAGTTTGGTTTTAATTTTAGTAGTGATCGCAGGCACCCTTCTTACGGTACCTGCAGAATTTAAAGTATGAAACAAATATTGTTTATTTCCACCCATTTCCCCAAATCGCTTATCCAAGTCCATTCCTTCCCGTGTTATTTTGTATTATCCACACTGTCTACGATTAATGGCCAGGGCGGAGTGGGTTTCCTGTACTGCAAGCTTGTTCCCGCAGTCTTTTAGTCCACAGAACACTCATGCATATGCAATTTCACATTTGACCTGTAAATAGACTTTGTATGCCCTTACACAGAACCCTTTTCCACAAATCATGCACAGCTCAGTGATTACATGCATTGAGATATATGTGATGATCAGTGTATTCATTCACATTTGTCTCATCTCATGAACCCAGAGTGGGATCTCCTCCTAGTGCTATTCTTCGAAGAACCATCTTACAAGCCTGTGCAAGATGTTGAACTGAGTTTACGTTTTGTCTAAAACTACTTTTTTTTTTTCTAGCAATCACTTTAAACAATAGAGTGGGAGAAGTCATTTCTTTATGATAAGCTTACATTACATCCATTGATAGCCAGATGAGTACAGAATGACCTTGTGCAGTAGATAAACTCATGGTTTCTATCCATGGTCATGTGTTCCAGTTTAAACTTTATACAAATGACCTTTGTTGTTTCATGAAGGCAAAGCTGTCAAGTGTTTGTTGCTGTGGACTATACATGCATTGCAGGGCCTCGCTTGTCCAAACAGCGACTGACCAACAGGCTGGTGGATGTCATCCCATGTGCACTGCTTAGATGCATGTTGTTTACAAGGACCTCAATTATGCTCCTACCAGTGAATCATTATGCATCTTTTTCAGTGTCTATTCTGGAGGTCATTCTGGACCAGTACCAACCAAACAAGAAACATGCACAACTTACACTATTCTCAGGGTTTTGGGGTTCTTCATTTGTCTGAACATGTTGGTCTTGGGGTATTAAGAGTATAAAATCCACCATTTTACCAAAGGTATTTCGCATTAGCCTACAGTATGTAATGTGATTATGCTTATCTAATTAATAAGCATATCTGATAAGATCTAATTTATAAGTATATTGATAAGCATATCTAACTGGGAAGCCTAATCTAACACGACACCTACCATGTACAATGATAACGCAAATGCTTTCTTTTAATTCATTTATTTAAGAAATAGTTTAAATTTACTTATTTCTTAGAAATTCCTTTGATGTAGGCCAATTGTCTAACTCTGTTGATAAATCAATATAAATATACGTTTAGTACTCTTCATACTTACAGACATATTTTGAACTGGTTTTAGATAACAATCAATACAAATGCTCTATAGTCCGAATAGTTTCAGACTAATTATGGCTAATTAGGAATATTATGAAATGAATGGATGTTATGAGACTTTGTCATAAGATGAGTGGTGGATGACTGGACACACACACACACACACACACACACACACACACACACACACACACACACACACACACACACACACACAAAACAGAAAGTGAGAAAGAGAGAAGGTTTTAAAATCATCAATGGTATTAAAGCTACAAAGAACACACTATTGTCTACACAAACACACACATACCCACAGAGATAGATATATAGAGAAAGATAGATAAAGTGAGAGAGAGATTTTTCAATATTTTATATTGATATAAAATATTCTACGGTATGTGCCCATGCCAATAAATCCCACTTAACTTATTTGGATTGACTTGAATTGAATTGTATTCTGATGGTTAAAAGTAAACACTTTGAATTACTTACTCACTCACTCCAAGAAACTACTTTATCCTGACCAAGGACACACTGGATCAAGAGCCTACAATGATCATGCTGCACTGGCCTCATAATGGGTACTCAAGTGCCAAAGTGAAAATGAATTTTGTTTGTTATTCCTCCGCAGCACAGTGTGTTGAGAGGTGTGTGTGAAATCTGTTCTGATTCTATTTGCAGCCTTAGTGCATTGTTCCATATACAGAAAATATCCTCAATGGCCAGCTTGTGGAAATCTTGACCTTGTTATGGATCACCACACTTTGTAGTTCTTTCTAGTTTGCGAGGGTGCATATCCTATACCAAACATATTTCTATAAAAGCAGCTGAAGATTTGTGTACATATGATGGCTTTCTTTAGTCTTCTTCACTAAGGAGCAGGAGTTTATGAAAAGGGTCTATGAAAAGTTATCCGAAAAAGGTTGTGTTTTGCTACACCACAGAACAATCTGCTTTACCCTCGCTCTGTAAACTGTCTCATGATCCTTATCGATGAATCCCACAACCATAATATTATTGGCAAACTTAATGATATGGTTGTTATAATATTTGCTTCACAGTGATAAGTAAACAGTGAGTACAGCAAAGGACTTCCCTGGTGAATTGTAGTGTTCAGAATGGGAGAGATTTTAAATCCTGACTCTGAAGTATGATGCTAATTTGATAGTCCAAACCCATTTGAAATCTAAAATAAAACTAAAAGCAAGCTTTTTGTCCAACCCAATGATAGCATCCTTTACAATAATAGCTTCCGAACAGTTTGATGATGGATAGTGCCTTTTTCAGCATGATGGAGCACCTTGCCATAAGACAAAAGTGTTAACTAAGTGGCTTGGGGAACAAAAACAAAAAATATCAAATCACACTCCCCAGACCTTAATCCCATTGAGAACTGGTGGCCAAACAAAAACCCAAACTCTGACAAACTCCAAGCACTAATTATGCAAGATTGGGCTTCCATCAGTCAGGATGTGGCCAGAAGTTGATTGACAGCATGCCAGGGTGAATTGTAGAGGTCTTGAAAAACTAAATGTAATTGTCAGTAAAAGCCTTTGACACTTATGAAATGCTTGTACTTATACATCATTATACTACAGTAATCGGAAAAAAAGATCTGAAAAGACTGAAGCAGAAGACTTTGTGAAAATTTATACAGTACTTGTGTCAAAACATATGGCTGCAGCTGTACTAACTTCAAAACTTGGAATCCACTTTAGACCTTCTATTTCCCTAATTTGTTAAGAAATTATAATGAAACAGGCAACACCTGGTCATGAAACTGCTTATCAATCAATTTCACAATTACGTTTGTGCTTGTGAAAATAAAATAAAATAAATAAATATATATATATTTTTTAACAAATTTCTGTAATTTCTAAATAATTGCAACAGTGCAATATTTTATATAGACACTGAATGAAAGTCTACATTTTAATCACATATTAATTGCTTTGTTTCAAATCCATTGTGGTTGTATAGAGAGGCAAAGATAGAAAAATTGAGTCACTGTCTTAATACTTACAACCCCAACTGTACACACATTACCGTTTCTACAATAAGCCCTCAGCCACAGAGACTTGTATGGTAAAAGCCGTACGGTCCAGACAAATATTTATTCATTCTTACTATACACTCCCCACTGTACCACAATGCTTCCTGCTAACAATGAACTTTTTAAAAACTTTGCTAACTTTAACCCTTTAGTATTCATTTTCATGATCTTATGCAGTATGTTGTAGTTTTATTTGTAACTCATCATTATTGCCAAATAATTTTTTTTAATGCTGATGTTCATAACCTCTTGTTGTTTCTTTTTCTGAACATTAAAAGTTATTAAGTTGCTTTTTTTGCTAGGTTTTCTATGATTAATGTTGAATCAGACTGAATGACTGTCAAAGCCTGTTGTTAATTCATTTTAATATATTTAAGTACATTATAAATTCATTTTAATATATTTAAGTACATTATACATACTTCAATTCAATTTACATCCTTCCACATGATCTTGGGTGTTCAAACTGTCTTGAAAAAGACAACAAAACCAACATTAGCATTCAGTTTCAATCAGGAAAAATTTTGCAAGCTAACCTTAAGCAAATTTAATAACTGACCTCTATATTTGAAGTATCATAAAATCTGAAACTGTAACAGTTTACAGTTATGTGCATACTGTAATATCTGTATTGTATATCTGTATATGAAAATGTTAGCATGCAAATGCAAACGCCTGACAATGGAGAGCTGAGAGATCAACAGGATATATCAAAGTGCAACAGGATTTCTAAAAAAAAAAAAAATTTTTTAACTTTTAAAACAGGATTTGCACTGTGGTGGTTTTTACGGAAGGTCAAGGTGAAAGTTATTTTCTGGCAGCATTTCTAACAAGGCAGGTTTGGTAGATTGATCAAGTTTGTCATGCACACAAAAGCATTGCACATATCAATATAACTGTACAGATCAGACAGAGATTTTATTAAGTGTCCAGTATTTCCTCCCTTCCTCCCTGAAGTCAATGTCTGGCTATGCTACTTGGGGACAGAGACAGAGAGAGAGAGAGAGAGAGAGAGAGAGAGAGAGAGCTGAAAAAGGAGGTGTGGGACGGGGCAGTTTGGGGGTTGGTGGTATATAAAGCAGCATGAGCACAAGCTTTACTTTATTCACTCTGTGTCTCTGGGCTGCAGAGCTTTAGAAAACGAACATACTCAAGATGGAAGTGTTTAACTGGAGAAAGACAAACAGCCCCATTATTCTGGCTCTGGCCACAGTCATTTGTGCAGTTATTTTCCGAGGTGAGTATTTTTCAGTTGTTTCTAGATGAGTGTTGTAGCAGAGCTGCACAGAGTCTGTTTTTGTGTCCCTGCTTGGAGGAAAGAGGGTGGGGTCACTCATGAAGTGCATTCAAAAGTTTTTTTCTCTTATCTTGCAAAACCGTTTCATGTGAGCTTTCTTAAAACAGTAAACACTAACACTCTGAATATCTGTTACTGGGTCAGGCTTAATTTGCCATGTAAAATTGCATTGTAATTTTGTCCATTGTCTTTTTGTCCATAAACATTATTGAAATTATGATATTTGATGATAAAAATGATATTTTACTATTTCATCATTTTATAAATCTACGTTTGTTGCTGTTTTGTTTCGCATGCATTCTTTTTAAATTATTGCTATGATTAGCATTTTTGTATATACTGTACACATTTGTGTATGTGGTTTTTATAAGTTAATGTAAGCTGTAGCCATCTATATCATATTAATCTGTCAGCAGGCAGCAAGAAATAGGGGTGGGACGGCTTTTACGCTAAAGTTATGACCAGTTGCCCCTAATCTTCCAGAGTCTTGTTTTTTTTAATGGGGGGGGGGATAAAATATATTCTTTGTGTTTTGCTCATAGGTCATCTTGAACTGAGCTGTGTAAACAGGCTTTACTCTTAAATTGGTAAAATATGTCAAAATGCTGCCTTTTTTAGCTAAATGGAACTTCCCTCTTGCTGGGATACATTCAACTGTAACCTTATACTCAATGAACAAGATTCTGTCACAGTGTAAACAGGATATCGAAATTTAGTAGCTTGTGTTAACATGTCAGCATGTTACTTTGGCAGATTAGAGCATTCAGTGCTATAATACTCTACTTGGAGTTTATTTCTCGTGATAATGGTTTGGCAGTGAGTGAAAATTTGATTTGGTCAGAAAGAACCTTATAAGAAATGTAAGACCTAGACTTTCTTCTATATGTCTCCTGAATCTCCTTTATCTCAGAAGTATCATATAGCCCATGGTCATTTCCTGAAATAGGGGGAGGTGAGTGGACAGGTCAGAGTTCACAGGAGGCATGGTAGGAGAGAGAGAGAGAGAGAGAGAGAGAGAGAGAGAGAGAGAGAGAGAGAGAGAGAGAGAGAACTCACCCATTTTTTTGTTTAGATTTCTGATCTTAAATTATATTAATATCCAGGGATCTATGAAGATGTGACTTTCTACAGAGATAAACCACTGTTTTTACAGTAAACAGGGTTGGGTTTAGGATAGAGTTATTAAAGAACTTGGGATAAAGTTTGGGGTTAGGAATTAGGGATTATTAAAATGATAATGATGTGGTTATTAAACAACTTTTACAAGAGAATAGACTATAAAGGATTTTGGGTAGTATATCTTCTGAAAGTATCGAATACAGATAAATTGGAACCATGTAGAACAATATAGAAAGATGGGAAAGATGGGGGTACAGACTTCACTTTTTTTTTTTTTTTTTACATGTAACATTACCCTCACCCCGCATTCTCACACACTGGCCTCCTTGGACGATCACAAATCATGCACATTCATGTGAACGGTTGTTATGGTCTGATCTCTAGAGTATACAGGACTGACGTCAAGAATACTTAAGTGAGGATTTGTTTATATTCTCTCCCTTTCTCTTCACGTTCTGGTTATGGTTACTACATAAGAGTTCAGCAGTTCAAGCATCCTAAAGTTCAAATGCAAGGTTTTATTTTTTGGTTTGGATAGTGGAGGTTGAATTTATGGATTACTAATTTACCGAGTAACCTTCTAAAGTTTTGTGTCGCATTTGCAAGATTTTTAAAAACTAATATGCTGACAATTATGTGCCTTTGAATTAAATTTTTGCTGAAATTAAGATTATGCATAACCCTGTCCAGTCAAAGTGTTGGACTTGATGAAGCATTGATGAACCGTTGCTAATATGTTAAATAGGTAAATATTAGCTATGTAAACACTTTATCCGATCACTGTTTAAATAGATATATTCTGCGTGAGAATGTTTGTTCCACATGGGGAGAACATTAGGTGACTTGAAAAGTTTCCAGGAGGAAAATTTTACTTCCATTCCTGATCGGTAAACTCTGTGAAAACAATCCTTTCTCACGAGTGTTTACTTTCATCCTCTGGGTCCCTGGCTGAGAAAAGAACACTAATTTTCTCCCCATTTTATGCATAATAAGGCATATAACCAATCATATATACTGAATTCTTGTCAGTCATAATGCCCAAGGTAGGATTTTTTTGGAAAAACTTTGAAAAAAATTTTTTTTTAAATAATTATATATATATATATACTTCTTCCTCTTCATCTGCTGTCATATTTGCATCAAATGAAACATTTCTCAGTGGGCAGAACCACTTAGAACATATAACAGATCAGCGTCCATGTAACATGCACTTAAGCTGGAATCAGATTTAAGAAATATTGTCCATGCAACCATTGCTAATGTTAAACATTAGTACCAGAACCTTTTTGAAGATCACATAATAGAACAACTGTTATGCTCTATGCTTCAGTTGTCTGCGACAATTCATCCTTTGTTTTTTCTTTCTTACATTCAAATTCACATTTATATGCTCTCTTAGCCTATTGAACATCACTGTGATTAAATGTAAAAGCAGTGCTTCACTGTGTATGTTTTATTTATTGATTACTTTCTGTTCCATTCCCACAACATTCATCATGTCTCTACCTTGTCTGACTGTAATGCACTGGGTTGAGATTAAACCTGGCCTAACAGCACAGTTAAACTCATCATGTATGACTAAACAGGACATAACAAGAATGTATTTAGTTTTGACAGTTATTATTGTGTGGGTGAGAAAGCTGGCTGGTGGGTGATAAAAAGCTATGTCCTGGCCTGGACAAACTCCTGTGTGTCCTCCTTTCCCCCCCGTTTCCCTTTTCTTAGATTTCCATAGGTGCAGAGCCAAATGGCATCAATCCCATTCACATTACTCAGGCATTCTGGACTGTTAAAACATTCCACAACTGGGAATTCTATTTGTGTTTTGTTTGAGTTAAATGAAGTTTAAGGACAATGATTTTAATTTTATGTTAATCTGTTTATTGGGTGGGGTTGGGGATCTAAAGGGATCCATGTGCTCAAAAGAGTTTTGGGAGGGTTGGCTTTTCGAACCACAGGCATGAACATATATGTGTGTAGCCCCTTTCACATATACAGTACAGCCGGGATCACTGGCATGTTATTTTTTCCCTTCAGGATAACTAGTGGTTTCTGTGTTTTATTTATTTTATTTATTTAGAAATCAACAAGATGAAGCACGATTCAGTGCAAAATAAATCAAACCTCTACATTGCTCTGAATAAATATGCCATGTCTGCCTCTGTTCCCCCTTTTCCATTCACATATCATACAGTATTTCTTTCTCCAGTTCTTGGATAAATGTGTTAGAAACGAAAATAATACAGCAAAAACTAGAGATGGTAATAAGGCTGAGAAATTGTGAGACGTTCTGGGGTACAAGAAATTACAGGGGACCTTTAGTAACATCAAACAGAAAGAGGGGGATGAATTATGGTCGAGTAAGCAAACAGAGGACTTAGCCTTAAGGCAGCAATCATGTACAGTAGGATGCGAGTGTGTGATCATAGAGAACTCTGACTTTTTGCTTGATAGGCATAAGCTGAACCGAGTATCTCTAAACATAGCTACTTCAAAGGCATTTCTAAGTAGATATTACCCTGAAACAGTAGTTTTGAAGATTCATGCTTTGAAGATTAAATTACGATGATGGAAACTATAGCGTAGTCAATTCAACTGAAAAATGATCTAGATGTGTAACATAAAATCGATTAAATGTGCAGTATTATACAAAAAGGTTTGTAAGTTAACAATATACAGTAAAGATCCTTATGTAGTTAGATTATATGGTAGCTTCTTAAAAATGTTTAGTTTGGAGAACTTTCTCAGCCTGGACACGCTCTTGAAGAGTTCTGCATTTTTTAAAGTGAAAGGACAGATGCATATCACATAGTTGTGGTGCATGTTTGTGCCATGGGAAAGCTTAAGGGAAGGAATGTGGTGCAGTAAGGGGCAGAGGCGGTATGTGGAGAGGATGGGTGTGTCTCTGTGTCCGTACCCTGACATCAAGGGTGTCAGAGCCCTTCAGCATGAAAGTGAAACCTTTAAGGATTACTGACAACAGTTCCAACAATGCTTGACACTAAAGGAGATACACTAGGCTCATGCATTTTTCACATCCCTCCCTAAACTGATACTACATACAGTATAGGAACTCAGTACATGTACTGCATGTAGGTGGTTGTAAAGCAGAGGAACTCATTTTTAGCTAAATAAGGTTGAATGATTTTGAGAAAAGGAACAAAATTATCTCCAAACTAGACTATGTGCGGTGGTTACTAAGACATATGGGAGACCATGAAATATTTCTGTATTCAGACTTTGTTGCTGAAATCTTGCCAGCTCCTTGTAAGTTGGTTTATGGATTTAATTAATGTCACAGAAGAGATCACTGCAGGGAACATCCTGAGTTCACACACCTCTGCTGTCCGTTCACAAATAGATCTCCCATGTAAATGAGAAAAGACACAGCCAGGAGAGTGTGTACTGAACACCATCACTGACAGAATAATCCAATAATTAGGGATATGGCAGTCACATACCTGTATGTAACCTAAATATACTGCAACAAGAGCACAGCAAGACACACAAGGCTGTGCTTCTCTTTAGTTCTAACAATTCCATAGACTAACAGTTCTAATTTTCCAAAATATTCCATAAGAATTAAAATTCCACACATTCAGAAAATAAGTTATACCCAAGTTATACTAATGAAGCATTTACAAAATACATGTGTCTGAATCAGCAATTAATAAGAAAGAGAATAAACATTCTTCAATCAGATACCCAAGTAAGAATCCAGTGTGTGTGTGTGTGTGTGTGTGTGTGTGTGTGTGGGAGGAGGGGGATGCCTAGGCAATGAGGTCACATTGAGGAGTGGGGGCTCAGAGGAAACAGGGGAGTGGTCTGGAAAATGGCACATGTGTCCAGATTGTGGGCCTCAAATGCATTGTACCTAATGCAAAAGTATGTGGTAACATTACAAATTGTAAAATGGAGACAAGCAGGCTAACTGAAAGAGATTAGGCAATGGTAGTTCAGTGGTTAAGATGTTGAACTACTGATGTACAGTAAGGTTGTGAGTTCAAAGCCCAGCCCTAGCAAGCTGCTAGCATGCTGCCAGCAAGCTTGAGCAAGGCCCTTAACCCTCAGCTGCTCAGATGTGTATATGCAAGTTGCTGTGGATAAGTGTATGCGCCAAATGCTGTAAATATAAAAGAAAATAGACAACTTTGCAAATGAAAGGTTGCAAACCTTCTGTAATATTTTATTTAAACAGAAGTTATTAATGTTTTTCTTTCACAGTATTATGCTAAAATTTCACACTGGCCTATCAGATCTGATAACTCACTAAGTGAATTTTTCCTTCGCCTTTATAAATCGCAGCAGAGCATGTGCACAGAGTATAGGAATCATTCAGGTTGATTTGTTTCAATAAAAGAAAAAAAAAATCTTGCTTCACATTCAAATCCCATATAACCCGAACTTCAAGCACTCGCATTAAAAAAATTCTAAGGAATGAGGGATTTTTTTAGTAGCCTATTTCACATGAATAAATTAGAAAGAAACGGTACGCACTTGCCCCAACCATAACCCTAACAAGAAATATGTGTCTTAAAAATGTGTAGTTACATATTTGCAAACCCAAGACCATGCTATGAGGCCAAAGAGTCCAAGCGAAGACAACTAGCCATTTTGTTTTAGCACTGGATATTTTGTGTCTCAGATAAAAGCCAATCAAAGCTGTCCACAAGGACTGACTGAATTAATTAGAGCGCAGAATGGGTTGATTTAAAATTTGGTAAAGTGCCACTATTTTTAGGGTTACAAACAAGCTTTTACAGATGGTCTTAACTGATCTTTATTTATAAACGGATGGATGTGCCCATTAGAGGGTGCCATATCTACTGTAAACAAAGGAAGTTTCTCAAGCTACACCATCATGATCACCAGACTTGACTTTAAACATGAAATACACAAACTACAACTCTATTGTTGTAACTTTCTGTAGAGAACAGACAGAGAATTACTCATACATGGTACATTAATACATATAATGTATATTAAGGCACTGAACTGTAACTGTAACATGAAAAGAGACTAAATATAGAAGTAAACACTTAATATAGCAGTATCATTTAAAGATATCCGACTTTAACGTTATGTCATACAATACTTGGAATTATGTATTATGTATTTTGTAATACAACAAGTTTGAAATGTATCCTGTGATTTTTTTGTTGTTGTTTTTTTATGGTTAATGACATTGAATTAAACATTTCATTAAAGTCACTTACTTTGCATATGCTCTGTCCTTAAACTCCAGATGTGAACTGCCAAATGAATAACAGTACGCGTGGAGATAGCATTTCATCAACATCAAAAGGTAACATTGAACATATTGCCAACTTGTTAAAAACTAAAAACCATAGTCAGATTAGTCAGATTTGTACAAAATATTGATGTTATATAAGCAGATTTGCATAATTCATAATTACAATTTCAAGTATATATGAAGATTTAAACTTGCTGCAGTAGGAGCTTCTTCACCATATTATTATCTGAATTAAATCATTACAAACCTCAATGCAACTCTAACAAAATAGCAATAATCAATATAGTAATAACAATGCAATGACAATAAGTGCTTTTGTTTCTTTCAGGACAAATTGGTCTTATTCCTGAGATCTCTGTGTCCACAGAGTCCAGCATTTCAAGTAACAGTTCCAGCTTCCCACAAACTGTAAGAAACTTGTTACAGATCCAAAACATCACAACCTACTGTATTTCCAGTGAATGTTATTGTCTCCTTTAAACTTTGAGCTTCTTCAAACATTGGCAATATTCTTTTAAAATAAATATATCTTTTCTCATATTGTCCGTCCACCCCAGAAATCAATCAGTATTTAATATAAACACATCTTTGTGATACTTGTGAATGGCTGCATGAAAATATTTTAATAATAAAACGTTATGCAATATTCTCTAGCTATGTTCAGGATGTACTGTATGTATCTGTTGGTACAGGTGTATTGAGAACTTAGACGTATTGTTTAATGATAAACCAAATATAATCTGCAATTCTATACATTGTGTCAACACATTTTTAAAGAGGCTATTAAAGCAATCAAAGAGATGAGCTGATGAAACAGGCAAATGACAAAAACAATGTACCGTGAGTACTGGTACTGTAGGTGTGTTATCACATACTGTGCAAACAGTGGAATATGACGAACAAAGCAGGGGTTTAAATCTACTCAGGAAATGAGGTCCAGTGAAAACAGAACTCGGGTGGAGAAATTAAAACATGGCAATGTACATGGCTCTGGGTGATAATGTGACATCCTGGGGACAAATGACATCGCTGGAATTGCAGATGTTTACATACAAAATCCAAATCTACACCAGAGAACAGAACCTGATAAATATCACCATCAACATAATGTAACCTGTGATTGGCATCCTTAAATATGAGTATTTGCTTAAAAAGATGCACACTGGTAAATATCACGTCTGTCTTTTTGTGCATGAAGATTTTTTTAATGATAGATTATGCATTTTTACAATAGCCATCTACTGTATATAATAGTTCATATACAGTATATAACTCTTAATATAACTATAATATATTCAATATGTGCTTGAAAAATAATTAACCAAATAACACTGCTTTTTAAAAAAATTAAAAAATTGCAGAGCAAAGTGGTGTGTGTGAATGAAACTGCAGTGAGAAACAAAGACGCACTGAAGCTGATCCTGAAGACCAAGTCCAACTGTGTGAGTACCTTTTAAATAAAAAAAATACTTGGACATAGGTGTCATGGGTCTAGCTGGTGGTGCTGGCTAGACCCGGCTGATGGTGTGGTTGCCGTGGGCATATGGGTTAGTAGCTACATGGAATGCTGGGGACACTGGATGCTGACCTAACCAGGTTAGTATCTAAAGGAGTTAGTGGCTAACCGGGTTAGTACTGACCTAATGTTGGGGAATGGAACACAAAAGGCTACGCACACATGAGGTTATTCCAAACTAGGGGCTAACCCTACTAGCAATCAAGGCCTAGTAGCGGCTAACCCTGCTAGCGGCTAGGCCTGCATGTGGCTACACAAAACTAAACCGACAAAGAACTAGACCAGAAGACAGAACAGTACTTACACAGGAGGAGACACAGCCTAGCTAAACATGAAACAGGATAGCTCCATGAATCCAGCAACACAAGGAACATAAAGAGAACAAACAGTAGAGCCCTAGACAAACAAAGGCTACAAAACAAACCAAAGCATAAACTTAAAGAAACAAGAACCAAACAAAAGGAATGCCCACATGACGGTAGTTACAAATATAAACCAAACAAACCTACAGACAAACAGGCAAATAGACAAACATACTGACAAACAGGCAAATAGACAAACAAACTGACAAACAATGCTCGACCCAGTTTCCCAGAACAGACTGCTATTTATAGAAGCTTTAATGAGGCACCTCAGTCCAGGTGAGCACTCATCACCTGACTGAGGTGCCTTCTGGGAAACTGAGTCAACCAACATGAACTACACAAGACCGACAGACATAAACAGTGACCTCTAGTGGAGGTTCCTAACAATAGGACAGTTTAAAATGATTACATCTGTTTTTTTCTGTCCTTACCCTTCTACAATTCACACTACACATTTAAGCACAATGTAATCCTTAAATTAAAAGTAAGAATGATAAGCATGGACTCGTATGTATCGGAATAAATACAGGATCAATCACAATTTAATGTGTGTTTGTAACAATTTGAATAACATGACAGGTTGGTGTTTACTATGAGTACCCATGTGAAACAAGTCCAACAAATATACTTGAAGTCCTCGTTCGATTATGCATAGATAATGCTATGTTAAAATAAAACAAAATCACTATGGCTGATATAATGGTTTGCACACAGCAATAACATTTACGCTGCCCCGTAAGTTTAGAAGGCTCAAATTACTGGCCTTTGTCAAAGAAATGTGGTCAGAAAAAATGGAGACCACTTAAACACTTGGTAAATTTGCATCATAAAATATCACAGCTTTGTTTAATAGTAAAAGGAAGAGCATTTGCACATGCATAACGTAATGAGAACTACATAACGGGATCGAGACTAAACAATTGTGTGACCATAAAAAAAACACTTAGTAGTCAGAATAATTGGAAAAAATCTTCACTTTGCTGGGGAGCATAAAGATTGGACTTTGGAGAAATAGAAAAATATCCTATTCCAAAATGATGGATGTGTCAGGGAAAGAAGGGAAGCACATGTACTGCATCATCAGTTTAAGATCTCATCCAGAAATTATTGCAACTCTGGATGGAAATAATTGTGATGCTTCATAAGATTATGAATGCCATAGCGAATGCACCCCATAATCAAAACTGAAGGCGGTCCAACAAACTATTGGTATGTGTAATTTTTTTTTTTTTTTTGGCCAAACTGTTTATAAAATTAAGAAGCTATTAGGAGGGTGGCACAGCCTGTAAGGTATGTGCATCGATAAATTCCGTGTTTTGTTTCCCTGACCTCTGTAAAGGAGCCATCTGTTATCAGGGAATAGAGAATTTGGGGTTACAACAGGGCATGCTGTGAGGGGTCTCATGTTACACTGAATTCCAAGAGAGAAGGCTCTAGGAGACGCGAAGGGAGGGGGTATGCTACAAATGCCCTCCTGTGCACATGTACAGGGATCTGAACAAAAGAGAGTCTTTCCTGTTTGTCACACAGGATAATAACAAGAAAAAGATTGAGAGCAGTCCAGAACTTCATTGTAATGGTGACCAGCTTGAAATCTACCAGATGGACAACACTAATGAGATGATCATAACTGGAAAATG
Organism: Clarias fuscus; assembly: GCA_030347435.1. NCBI lineage: Eukaryota > Metazoa > Chordata > Actinopteri > Siluriformes > Clariidae > Clarias > Clarias fuscus. The sequence continues at coordinate 21,128,857 of CM059206.1, read as the reverse complement.
TATAGAAGGTTTGAGTTCTTTTTAAATATCTATAACAAATACAAAACCATGACATCAAATATAAACTCCTAATGTAAATAGTTTCTGAAATAATTTTGAGACTTCAGTGGGAACAAGGTTGAGTAAGTTGTGTTTACTGTTTTGCTGAATTTGTTTATTTTTTCTTATTCTATAGGTGATGGAAAAAGAATGATCAAAAAGTTTGACAATGATAATATTAAAGATAAGGTAAAGTAATCACACAAATATGTTATTTTTAATGAAAAATTCACTTTTAGAGCCTTAAAGTGTGTTTTGCTTTTTTTTTCTGGAAAAATTCTTAAATGTTCTCTATATAGGCCGCAATAGTTAAGTTTTTCCATTTCTGAAAATAAGCCCTTTAGAAACTAAGAACCATTATCCACCAAATGGATAAGGAAATAGTTTGGTATTACAACCCCACATGCACAGCATACACAGAACAAAAGGCTTCATCAAATTACTTCATTACAAATATTCATATTTGAGTCAGACAACACACTAATCTGATCCAACAGTCATCATATGCTTAAAAATAAATTTATTTTGAACCATATGGGGGGGACTATGATTGATTACAAGCTTAGTAACTGGATGCACACCATAGAAACCGCAGAGACAACATAAGTCTCTGCTGTAGGTTTGAAACAGTCAGCAGGAGGCAGTCAGTCCTCTCGGAGAAAAGACTGATCAACTGGGAGACATTCAGGGGCAGAGGACCATCACTCTATAACACTATTTTTGCAAAGGAAATAAAGTATTCATTTTGGAGACTAGTGTCACATTTCCAAGTTCTGTTCTTGTTTTTGTTTATCTGTGTAGGTTGGCATTTCAAAAGCTGAGCTTGTCTTGGTCAGACGCCCCCAAATTGTTCTGATCTCAGTCCTCATTAGTGGTCTGCTACTGGCTGTTCTTCTCCTGGCTGCATACATCCTGCAAACCCGCCACACAGAGGCCAAAGGAGCATGTCTGGTCAGGCCTTGAACATTCAAACACTCGAACACTCTCTCTCTTTCTCTCTCTCTTGCTCTCTCTCTCTCTCTCTCTCTCTCTCTCTCTCTCTCTCTCATTCACATACAGTATACAGTGGAACCTTGGATTGGGAGTAACTTGGTCTGTGAGTGTTTTGCAAGACAATCCATTTTTTAAAAATACATTTTAACTTGATAGACGAGTGAGGTCTTGATATACGAGACAAGTACGAGAAGTATTCATTCGTTATATTTTCGGGTGGAGGAATGAATAATCTAAGTTTCCATTATTTCTTATGGGGAAATTCACTTTGCTTTGATATACGAGTGCTTTGGCTTACAAAGAACGCTTCCAGAACAAATTATGCTCACAATCTAAGGTTTAACTGTATAAGGGTTTATTTAACTATTACCAATAGAACGTGATTTGTCCCAGGTTACACTCTTACATTCTCACTTTTTCTACATAAAAGTAACAATTACTTTAACACAAATGGTTAAATCAGTCTTTTTTTTTTTGGAAACTAATATGAATTACTAAATGAATGAAACAACTATGTCTACTTATATAGGGTCTGTTAAAGTAGCTGTAGCTTAATAAAATATTTTAAGACACAGTGAACTGAGAAGAGTGAAGTGAAGTTGATTTTTTTTTTTTAAAGATTAAACATAGACATAACTGGTTTTATTATACATTCCATTTAGTGTGTTTGGTGGACACCAGGTAGGAGCACAAAGAATCCTACCATAATATCGGATTCCTTAATCAGGTTAATCACTAACAATATAGAGTCAGGCCAACAAGCAGAGTCAGGAATCCCCTGACCACAAACGTCATTTACAACCATCCTCAAATCAAATTTCATCTACTAACTTTGAAAAGGATTCTAAAATGTGAACAATAATCCATCATAGTATTTCAAATTTTAGTATTTTCAAGTTTTTATTATTTTTATTTCAAGTTTTTATTAGAGCACACTTCCAGGCATTGGTGGTTCAGTGGTAGAATCCTGGCTTGCAACCAGACTAATGCACCAACCCCGCCAGGCAGTCCCAAGTCCAGATAAAACCACATTACACTGATTTTACTGATTTTCAGTCTCTGTCTCTTACACCCGGTCTAAACAACTTTTTCATGTCTTTCATTAGCATTTTAAAAAACTGACTTAGACATGTGATAGCGATGGCTGACCTGCTGATTATCAGCTCTCACAACATGCCAAACAGCTATCATGTCAAGCCAAGTTTATGGTAGGAAGGCAAAGAGCTCTTCTGAGATCAACCCAGAACACTCTGCAGACAACACTGGGTGATGAGTTTAACTAGGACAGCTGCCTGCATTTATGTTCTGCCAGCTTTGTGTATTTCATACTGTACGTATATCCTGCTCCTTGGGTCTTGAAGAAAAAAAAAAAAAATCTCACTGTGTTTTGCAAACTGAATATAGCTATGATGACAATAAAGATCTACTAGACTCATCTTGACAGTATTACCTACGTACAGTATAAGGTAGTCACTGGTGCAATTAAGTTACAATGTTTACCATTTTTGATGAATACATTTTAAAAAGACACCAACCACAGAAAATTTTTCACCTGGTTTTTAACAGTTAAAATCATATCAATGACCAGTTAATAATGCATGCCAAGTGAATACCTATAACCTAAATTACTTGCTGAAACAAATTCCTAAAAAAAAAGGAGATTTTACTCACCTGATGTGCAGCCACACAGTATCTTCAGCCATGTATTTTAGAAATTACTTGTGCTTTTTTTTCACATAAACCACAAGAAAACAATTCATTTTAGCATTCTCTATGTGCACATTTGAACACTGAGGTGATGATGATTTCGAAAATTAATCAAGCATTTTATGATCATTCAGATTCAGGAAGTCAAGAGAGCAGGGATATTAATCTACAGCAAAAGTCTGGTTCAATAGGTAAAAATTAATTTCAAATAGAAATCTCTCTGGAGATCACGAGTTCAAGTATTGGGTGATGCTACAGCCATCCGTAGCTGGAAGCCTAGAAAGAGCAGACTGGCTGTGTTCTATCGTCAGGAGGGGTGTCATATTGTCACTCCCACATCAATCATACCGGCACTAATTATGGGCATCCGTGACCTCATACAAGCAGTAGGGGGATAATGGCACTGATGATACAGTAGATGATAGATGATAGTGTGATCATCCCCCTAACCGTGTGTGAGCAACAGTTCAAAAAGATGCGGTTAGTTGCTTCATGTGTCTCAGAGGAAGCACTTGTTAGCCTTGTGTCCTTCCTGGTTGGTAGTGCCATAACTAGATGGGTGGTAATTTGATATGATCAAATTATGGAGAAAATAAATCAATTATAAATTACAACAAATGCTAAAACTACTGTAAGAGGCTCCACCTTTGCAGCCCTTGTGCATACAGTACATACAGTATGATGAATATAATGAAACTGAACATTTCATAATGTATCAGAGCTGATGTCATATGAAGATATTTCCTCCTTTGGTGCATCAATTGTTCCAGAATAATTTTGATGGACTACTGACTTCAATTGACTCAAAGAATGAAGTCAAGTTGTGTTAGGTCTGGTTTTATTACATCTTATATTGTTAGTTTTGAAGCCAATCTTGGGTCTGAAATATATCAGGACTTTTGGATGAAAATACTTTTTCTTTATATTCCTTTTCTGGTCACCATATAAGTTTAAACACTGTGAAGTTATTAACCCAGGCCTCGTGCACACGCATCGACAAAAGAAAAAGACAGAACAGTGTCTAGAAGATTTCATTTACCTTTCCGCTTACATGTACCTGTTTTTTCTTGCTCACTTAGGCTGAAGACTTATTCCAGGTGGATGAACCAAACCAAGGTAATACTCTATTGTCTGCAGCCCCACTTCCCCAACAAGAGCCAGTAGAAAAACCCACCAGCAATGGCGAGTCCTTAGAGTCAACCCCCACTAATGGCCACTCAGCTACCCAAGCACCCGTAGCTGACTCTGAGATGTGAATGCTGGCTTCATCAGATGTGAAGGAGGATTACCACCCACCTTAATTTACGCAATCCCCACCCCGAGTAAAAAGAAACTATATTAGTGAAGGTATCAGTAATGAAGACCAAATACAAAGGTGATAACTGCTAGGTTAAAATATACAGTAAATGAAGTTAACAGTGATAATGATGCCTCAACTTGTACTGTGAAGACACTGAACACTGGTTAAACCAGCCATATGCTGAGCCAGTGAAGCATTCAATGCTGCCGATGCTAGGATAGAAAAAAATGCTTTAAAAATGAATCCTGGAAAAAACAATAATACCTTTCACTACATTTAATGTATCTTATTATCTCTCTTCTGTAGAAAGTTTTATATGGAATACTATAATGCTCTCTAACATGCTTATATTATGGAAGGTTTTCTAAGTGAAAACATTAACTGGTGAAACATCTCAAAAAAAAAAAAAGAGTTATTTGCTTTCTAAAATTTTCCTAATTAGAAACCTATCTGAAAGGGAAATGCTTTTTGCAGGGTTCTAGCTAGAATGTCTAACCCTTTAACATTCTGCTTACCTTTTCTTGAAGCAAACTTTGAGTCACTATATTTTATTGAAAAATGTGTTGACCTGACTGAGCCATCTCTACCACTCGGTTGATGTATGCTATACTATTGCTATGCTAAAAAAGATTCAAGTTACTGTGTCTTTAAATAGTATGCCTATGAAGCAACATTTCAACCTTTTGGAAAACGCCTATATGTGAGTCCTTAAAAAACATTGACTGTTGTTATTGCCACAAGGAAATGAAAAATCTATTCATTATGTATGATGTTTATCTTGTGTAGCCTAGAGGCTATGACAGGGAACTTACAGTCACAAGGTGGGATACAACATGGATGGGGCGTCACAAGTACACACAAGGGAAATTTGGAAACACCGAACAACCTTAACTTGAATGTTTTGGGACTGTGGGAGTAAATCCACTAAGCACAGGGAGAACATGCAAACTTATGTACATATACTGAAGTCCCAAACCTAGAAGTGCGAAGTGACAGCTATAACCATTAAGCCACTGTGCTGCAAGAAAATAAAAATTCCCAATAATGGTTTTCCATTTTTTCCCTGCTAAGGATGTTAAAGGGTTAAAGTTTCCGTTAGGAAAGGTAGTAGGACACATGAAGTGCCCTTTAAACTTCTGTGATAGGTTTCGCATTTGATCTTATGAAGTCTTTTGATCAAAGTAAACCTTTCTAAGATGACAGTATATACTCTTTAAGACCATAGCACAGAAAAATGCATTAGTTAATTGTCTTCTTCTTTTTACTATGGTAGGTAACGAGATTTATTAATGTACAATATATTGATTGTACTGCAAAATGAAAGGATGAAATGTTTGGAAGGCATTCAGGCACTGGTTGATGGTGGAAGTCCCTGAAATGAAGACTCAGTCCTCAGCAGCACATTAGCAGCTGGTATTAATTAGACATACAGTAATGAGGAACAGGAGCAGTCAATTTACTGCTTTATTATTTGAGTTCATTTTTCTCTTCATTTGTTAGAATTACAGGATTTTTTTGTAGACATACAGTAGAAGTTTCATTTTACAATAAAAGTTTACAAATCTTTGTTTATTTTTAGGGTTTTCAGAGCAAATAAGTGTTTTACTTAAACCAAATAGGGCAATTATGAAAGGCAGACAAGCAGTCAGGTATACCTTTTAAATATTTTTGTACCTTTTACCTCTTTCTATTGTCTATGTGTAATTGTTATGGTTGCTGCATTATGCATTAAACTTTATCTATATGTCATGGAACAGGTGATTTTACAACTATGACCTCTGTGTGTGTGTGTGTGTGTGTGTGTGTGTGTGTGTGTGTGTGTGCGTGCGTGTGTGTGTGCGTGCATGCGTGCGTGCGTGTGTGTGTGTGTGCGTGTGTGTGTGTGTGCGTGTGTGTGTGTGTGTGTGTGTGTGTGTGTGCGCATGCATGCATACACTACCAGCAACCAGCTCTGGACAAAGCAGGTCAAAAGACAGACATTTGCAAGACTAAACATTTTTTTTGTTGATATCTTGGCCACGAGGCTCTGGGTATTAACAAGGCACTGGCCAGGAGCCACAGCTGTGATATGAAGGACTCAGGAGATTAGAGCAAAGGCAGCTGTTCTCACTAAAAACCAATCCAGAACAGCTCAGTGTCCTGGTGCAAGCCATGAATAATGAATATTCTGTTTGGACACCATCATTGCTTTCATCGACATTATTTACTGAACCGAAACAAACACAATTCGAGAAGAAACACAATCCTGAGAGATGTTAGACTGTACTTTGGATGCTTATAAGGAATTTAGAATTCTATTTGCCTGCCAAAAGTGATTCAAAATAAGCTTCTGTTGTCATCCAAACAGTCTGGCCCTGGTGTGTGTGTGTGTGTGCAAGCATGATTTTATTTTTTTATTTTTTTCAGTTTAACATTATTTTAATTGTTTACTTAATTGCATACATATGGTTCTCTTTATTGATTAAAACCAGCATGTTCATTTAATTTAGACTGTTCAACATTGTGTGGGCTTTTTTTTTGTTTTTCATGAAACATACTTATTAAAAATTTTAAATGCAACACACATTTTTTCACATAATGGCTTTGTTGTTGCCTCAAAGTATATTTTATTCTATTAAAGGTCACATATATTAGATACAGTAGATATGGGCTTCCTTTGGCTTAAGCTCCAAAATAGTTTTCTAGAATATGTAAAATGACATGAAAGCATATAGTTTAAAAGAAATAAAAAGACCACTTGCTATACTATCTTCTACAGATATAATTTTTCATATTTTTATTTTATGAAATAAAATAGAAATAATTTGGTATACTTCAAATGTGTCTTAAAATCAGTTTTAAAGACACATGATTATTCACTCACTCCTCGCACTCATTCTCTATCCTGCTATAACTGCTATATGCACACAGAATAGAAGAGTGGAATTAAAACTTCGATCCTAGAGGTTCAAGAGCTAATCACTAACCACACGGTTAATCACTACGCCATCATGCCACCCACCTGACTATTCAGGCATATTAAAAATGCACACAGTTAAAGCAAAGATAAAGACATAGAAAGCAAGATACAGTACAGTACAAAAACTTCAAAAGACATTACACTTCAGCCTAATGCGGGACTGAGGAGAACAATATACTGGGATGAATGTCCTTTGAGACTGAGTTGTGCTCAGAAAATCCAGAAAGTCTCTTCACAGGCATACTAATGGCTGAAAATACCACAAACTGTATTCTTTATTTATGGACAAAGTGGTCGCTAAATCACTGTAGTGAAATATTGCTTCCTCAAAATAAATTTCAAAATGTAGTCTGTTTGGCTTTACCATTTAATTCATTTTCAATTTGTCCCACATATCAAAAAGACATTTTTGTGAGTGAAAAATGTTGTTGAAGACATTTCAAATCAAAGTATGTAAAATCCAATACATAAAAAAATATTAAAATGTTATTATTGTAAACATATGAATAGATTTTCCCCAAAATTGGTGATGCTAGTGCATGAGTAGAGAAAAAGAGAAGAAGGATATAGCTAAAATCAGTCATCAAGGAGGGCAAAAAACTCTCATGGGAGAGATCCATAAGCATGTGTGACCATCAACACGTTTTCTCAAAACACTAGTATGATTTGACAAGAAAAAGGGAAAAGAAATCAAATAATACAGGAATTTAAATCATTATATCTATTGAACTCGGCATGGACCCAAAGAAAGACAGAAAGTTGAAATATTACTTTAATGTTGTGTTGCAGAGTTATTGTGGTAAATGTCTGTCCAGATTTGCCATATTGGTATCATTACAGGGTTTTAGTAGGCTACACCAGCATTTGTGTGTAGGTAGCCTCTATCACCAAATGTGAGTGAGAAAATAAATACATACATACATATAACCTGTACATACATGTAGTAATGTATGTTAATACAAAAAAAAAAAAGGAATTATAATGTCATAACGGGTGTGCCCTCTTGGTACGACCTTATCAAATTGTGTTTGTGTACTTTTAAGCTTTATATGTAACTGTCTCCACCTACTGTCGTCTATGAATAGAGCAAATATGTACAAGTATTACATTCTGTATGTAGAAAGAAAGGCCAGAGAACACAGTGTCAGGTGACATGGGAAAAAGGGAATAGTTAAGAGAGGGAGTTATATAAAGCTCTTTAATGGCAACCAGCTGCATTCTCAAACCATATAATTATGTAGCAAAAACACCCATGTCCTGCCACTCTCTACAGTAACTCACTAACGCTGTCCATCTTATACACAATTTTTATAAATACAGGCCTTTCCCTATGTCCAGAGGGCCTGGTGCCAAACAACACAGCACACCACAGAGGTTTGGTGAAACCACACCCCCTAGAGGCTAGAACTGCCCAGGTGGCACAGGGGGAACCCAAAACCTAGGTGGTTTTAATGTTAATGGTTTTAACATTATGGATAATTGATGTATACCATTATGACATCCATTCTTTTCGTGATTAGGGAGGAAGGTATTTTATTTTACTTCCTTTTAGCTCTTAAAGTATTTGGCTCATATCGTTTTAATCTAGTATAATTACTTCTAAATTTTATTTTAAAACTAGACGTTACCCGCGGCTCTGCTCGCGTGCAGATCCTGATGCCCACGTCCTACCATAACCTGCGAATGGAGTATGTGATCAACTCACTGCCACTCCTCATGCTGCTCCAATGCGTCTTCAGCACTGAATTCTGTCTGTCATATATGCTGCCTATTGTTACATTTAGTGAGGAACATCTGTGAGGTGCCCACACTATTGTTTTTTTCAGGGGCATTTTTCCTCTTTAAAAAATTACAAAGCTGCCTACCGCCTGTGACACGCTCACAGTATGACATAAACGTTGATGACGCTGTCTGTTATATTCAGTGAGGAACACAAGTGACATGCCTGCGATGGAACTACTTGTGCAAACACCATAAACAGTTTTATATATTCTGTATATAAGTATAGATGCAAATCTTGTTCTTGAAAATATCAATGCTATATCAACCCCATTACCTAACAAGGCCGAGATTAAACTAAATTAAATTTCTGGTAATGATTCCTCAAGTGTTTTTGCTATGCAAAAAGTGTTTAGCTTTGATATTATATTTGAGATTAGACTGTATGACCTTTATTAGTACTAGTATTTGGATGGTCATCCTGTGCAACAGTATAACTTTTGTTTATATATTTGATAATGACTCTTAGTTAAATCTTGAACTAATTCCAGAAATGTTATTTGATACAGGGGTTTGGGATAATGACCAAAGTGCTAATTCACCCAGGTGTGGATTAGTATTCTCTTGTTTCGTTTGAAGCCCAAGTTCTACCCCACTCCCACCACCCATCCCCCTTCCCCGCCATCTTCATCACACATTGGTTTTCGTGAAATGAAAAAAATATTTACCTCCTTCCTGAATTTTTTGCTTTTTGCATATTTGTCACACTTCAAATGATTCAGATCATCAAACAAAAAATAATATAACAAAAGGATAACCCCAAATTTTTTTTTTAAATGCTGATTTTGTTTGTTAAGGGAAATAAGCTGTCCAAACCTTCCTGGTGCTATGTGAAAAAGTAATTGCCCCTTGCTAAATCATGAATGAACTGTGATTTTTGAACAGCTGAGGTAAATTTCACTTTCAACACCTACTGCAGGTCTGATTACTGCCAGACTGTTGAATCAAGAAATCACTTAAATAGAACCTGTCTGACAGGTGAAGCACACTTAAAGATCTAAAAAGCAACACAATCTAAAGAATTTCAAGACCAGATGAGAAACAAAGTCATTAACATATATATTGGTCTAGAAAGGGTTACAAAGCCATTTCTAAGGCTTTGGGACTCCAGCTAATCTCGGTGAGAGCTATTATCCATAAAAGGAGGAAGCTTGGAACAGTAGTGACTTTCCCCAGGAGTGGCCGGCCCACCAAAATTACTCCAAGATCACAACTACAAATCCAAGAGCTCATAAAGAACCTAGAACCTCATCTAAAGAACTGCAGGCCTCACTTGCCTCAGTTAAGATCAGACTGCTTTGCAGTTTCAGGATCTGGACAACTTGCCATAAATGGAACCATAAATTCTGCACTCTACCAAAAAATCCTGAATTGAAAATATCCGGCAATCAGTTTGTGATGAGTTATGCAGCAGGGCAATGATCCAAATCACGCCAGCACATCCACCTCTGAATGGCTAAACAAAAACAAAAAAAAAGAAATGGTTTTGGAGTGGTCTAGTCATAGGCCGATCTTTTTTTGCCAAGCATTATTTGTCACATATACATTATTACACTTAAACTTAACTTAAGAAAAATGCTGAACTTAAAGGCTGGACTTAACTTAAACATTCCAATTATCCAATTAATTTAAAAATATTGAAGTAAAACAATTCTGCTAAGAAGAGTGGCCCAAAATTTCTTCTCAACGACGTAAATGTTTTTTGCAAATGCTTAATTGCAGTTATTGCTGCCAAGGGTGGCACAACTAATTATTAGGTTTAGGGGCAATTATTTTTCACATAGAGCCAGTTATTTCCCTCAATAAATGAAACAGATCATGTGCAGTTTTTAAATAAAATTTAAAAATGCATTTGTATTTACCCCGGTTATCTTTGTGTAATATTAAAATTTGGTTGATGATCTGAATCAGTTAAGTGCAACAAATATATATTTTTTTTAAATCAAGAGGGGTGTAAATATTTTGTCACAGCGTTGTAAATGTCCATCAAATGTTTTGTGCTTAAAATGTTTATTATAGCCCAGATGTTTAGATTTGACATATATCCATGTAATGCAAAATGGTCAAGGATGGACATGGAATGCATAAACAGAAATAAAAATGTAAGGGTTACTATAGATTTACTTGGATAAACAGTGCCACTTTGAGTGTACAAACAGACATTGCAGTCACTTGATTTAGATTATTATCCTGCTAAATTATCACATTAAATGATCAAGAACATACAGCAAAGAGTTGGTTATTTTAATGCATTATACATTGGTGGATTAGAATTAAGGATGCTCACAATCTTCGTTTTTCCGTCAGATACACCACAACTACTATATTATATGTTCGATTCTTTTCCTCTTGTCCCAAAATGTAATGCGCAAGCGTCTAGACAAAATCCAAGGGAGAACAATTAAATAGAAAAAAAAAAACGTTTCCCCATCCCCACGTGATCCCCTCCAATGTTTGTAAACACGCGTCAGCCACATGTGATTCTGCCGTGACGCTGGTACAGCAGCAGCGTCTGACCAATCAGAAACTGGGGGAGTGTTGTGGGCGGGGCGTGTGCGCTGCGCCGTGGAAAAATCGCTTGGTATCCTACGATGATGCGAAACGGCTGTGATTCAAGCATGGAGGCGGTTGTGAAAGTGTTCAGACTAAACAAGCGGCGGAGAAAACACCAAAAAGGGAGAGAAAAGTGAAAGTCCTAAAACACGAGATCATCGCATTGGAATTCGTTTCATCTAAGTAAGTATGTTTCCTATTTGATGTTTCAATGCATCATTTATTCTTTATATAAAAGTATTTCTAATAATTCCGTCACAGACGTAACACGTTTAATAGGCACCTTGTATGTGGTTGGTGGGTTTTTTTTAAAAGCCTTTTTTAAAGACTAACATGATTTCATTATTGAACTTAAAAACGACGCAGCATCTCGGTTAGATGAGCAATTATTGCTTTAAACTGTGTTTGCGAAACGTTTCATTAGATTCCAGGCCTGGGTTCAGATATATTACTGCGTCATAGGGGGGACGGGGCAGTTGCGCCACGACCGCGGAGATTCATCTGGAATTTTACCTGCGCCAGTTTTACACACAAACACACACGCACACTGTGCTGCTCTGGGCTTCGTCCCAAACCGCATTCCTTATACTACACACCACGCATCCTGTTTTCCACCTTCGACGTGAAACTCCAGTTAATACACGAACAGTTAATATGAGGTTTTGCCGCGTCACCATGACGACGCACTTTTCCTCATGCGCATGATGCTACTTTTCCTCCTGCACTTCCTTGTTAATTGGCGTTTTGGATTTACACACTGTTTAGTAAGGTCGCATGATGTTTTGAACAAAGCCATGCTGAGGCGCGACAGACGACGTCATGAGCACAAGTCCGGGTGGGATGGGGGGGAAGAAAGGATGCTGCGCAAGAGGGAAAGAGAGAGAGATGCGCAGTAATGTTAGAGAGACCTGCGTTGCCAGAGTGGGCTGTTTTACGCAACACTGGGTCGCTTTCTTTCTTTCTCTTTTGAAGCCAATAGATCTTGCATAAGCTCTGCATGGCGGAGTGATTAAAATAACTTAATTGCATTTAGAGGAGCCGCGTCATGGCCACGCCCACCTGCAGTTCTTTCAGCCCAGGCATCACAGCACTGTATACGATAAAAAGTTAATTTTAATCATTATTATTGTTAGGATTTGCAAACTATTATGCACTTCAAACTAATCAATAAGGTCACTTTAATCTGGTATCTTTCAGGCAACTACTATATAGTGACTATATTCATACCATATATCAGCATTATAGTATAGGTATAATACAAGGAATCCTGTTTACGTAACTACACTTAAAGTCCCATGCATCATAATTATTTTTTAAACATCAACTTCAGCCCTCCTGCATTGAATCAGTGCATTAGATTGATCAAAATACATTTTCTGTATACATACAAATGAGTTGTTCAGTGCTTTTATCAAGGCCTTTTTTTATCAGGAAAAAAAAATGCGCACTTTAGAGTGCGCACTTGGTTTAAAGAAGTAAACAAGAGTGAATCGCAATGCAGGGTTTCTCCTCTAGATGTCGCTGTTGCAGTAGGTCATGTGTTTCTTCAGTGAAAATAAACAAATGTAATATAATAAAGAAGAGGAAGGCTCTGATGGCTTACACTCCCAGGAAGCAAACATGATATTGCTCTCTAGAAAGTTTGGATGAACTAACACACTTCCCTTTTCATTAACTCTTTCTTGGTCATCTGTTTTATTCATAAAAAAAATCATTTTTGAAAATAATATAATGTAATACAATACAATATGATATTGCTCTCTAGAAAGTTTGGATGAACTAACACACTTCCCTTTTCATTAACTCTTTCTTGGTCATCTGTTTTATTCATAAAAAAAATCATTTTTGAAAATAATATAATGTAATACAATACAATATAAAGTACAGTGATCTGACTAGAATAAAAGGGGTTGCTGAAAATTATGATAATAATAATAATAATAATAGCAGGGTTGGGTTGCGTCAGAAAAGGCATCTGGCGTAAACGTCGAGCAGCCGAAGGACGAACAATAACAACAATAATAATCTTGCATCAGAGGTTTGGATGCAGAACGCTTACTCTAAACACTAAATCACTTCAGGTATTCTGTAGTATTTCATATTCAGAAAGAAACAGAATAAGACCAATATTCATGTGTCTGTTCTTTAATCATGTTAAGGCAATTGCCTGCTATATTTACCAGCCTGACAGGCCTCCCTCATTTCTAAGAAGTACACTTCTTAGTTTCTCACTGCTTAGTATCAGCCCCTGTCACTTCACCAAGCTCTTGTAATCAAACACATCATGTTGTACAACACGGATAAACACTTCAACACAGACTGATTCAGACCCACTTTTAGAGAGACGCCTTTTATAGACACCTTGATAGCTACTGCTTTTATATATACATGTTACCTGTTATGGTAAGAATGAAACTCGTTAATGCAAGAAATATGGACGACCTACATATGAAAAATTAATCAACAATTCACACATTTCATAGCAGTTACATAATAGGTCTGGTTCTTTAGATTCAGGTAAATGATGAAAAATAATTACTGGTTTAGGGTTCTTTTATTTCAGTGGCTGAACTGTCAGTCACATTTAGGGATCTAAGCTATAAGAGGATTATCCATTTGTCTGTCACCTGTGCATTCAACTCACACACACAAATACACAAACACACATACGCATGCACACACCTCTCAGGAGCGGATTAGAATTTCATACATTCCCAGATATTTTAACCCCTTATTTTCGGTAGAGAAAAAATAGCAACATTAACATCATATAAACAAAATCATTTCTCTATGTGAATTATGATTACTTCTTGTCTTTACAAGGGTGAGCATATTTTTATCTGGATATGCAGTTCGTGAATGATACTGCTACATGGCCGTTGTACAAGTTAATCAGCACTGTTTTTATCAGTTCTGCATTACAGTAATTCAAGGCACAAAGCCACAGGCCTGTCTGTTTAAGAATTGGTTCAGCATTACACAAGGGGTCAGATGTACTGTAGCAGCCACCCGAGAGCTAGACTGATCCGCTGGGCAAGAAAACATTGGTAACTTTGTAAACAAACAAATCTGCCCCCCTGCTTTAACCATGCTCCTATTCAATACCATGTCGTGTGACAGCACGTAGTTATACACACGCACACAATCCTCCGCAAAGGTTTGGTCCACAGAATACACTTCCACAGAAAGCAGCAGCTGTTCCAGAGCATTCTCTGTCAGCACGCTGTTCCGGACCCTACATTCAGCCATTGAATATAAACAAAGAAAATAGCGCTGTAAGGGCTAATAAATGGTTATGCCATGCAGAGATGGTCAAAGATAATTAATCACATGCTTTAAAAGTAATAATTACGGATAATAATAAATAAAGCCAGACTTTAACAGAATAACAGATGATATAATAGCAATGTTTTTTAAAGGGTTATACTTTAGTGGGCAACTAAAAATGATTGTGCATCATAATACATAAAAATAATCGATGTGCCAGTAAAGATGTCATTAAGCTGAAACCGAGGGAACACCCTTGTATTATTACAAATGGTATCATATTATTCTAACTAGACAGGATTAAACTTGACTGATTGTGTATTCGGCTTTTTACTTGTTGTTCTAATAACCTGCCTGTCTTTTTTTTTCTTCAGTGATCGTGTTCTTTACTGCAAGAGCTAACATGAAACATGAAGAGCTGAACTGGGCTGCTTTGAGAAGCTGAATTCAGATGGTGCCATAGAGTGATTGCTAACATCTAGCACCATTTGAAATCAGTGTTCTCTGAGCAGTGTGTTCATCCAGGCCAGACACGGAATTCCTCCTGAGTGGAAGAGCGACAGGCACAAATGAATTTTACTCTGACAAATGTTTGTTTTCTTTGTTCATTTGATGAATCAATGTGTAATGTGAATTTGTTTGTGAATAAAACAGTTTGTTGTTTTTCCGGTGCCATTGTTCTCTTGTCATTGTGCAAAACTTAAATCAAGTGCAAAGAATATATAGTGGAAGAGCCAATCCTGGAAACCAAGGGGTGAAAAAATACTTGCATACTGTAGATGTACTTTGTTATTGTAAGTTTTTTTTTTTTTCATATTTATGTATTGTATGTATGTAACAATTTTGATACTAATACTAATGCTTTTGTGCTTAATGGGTTTTTATAGTGGATCATTTGATCCACACATTTGACTTGGCACAGGGTTTAAGATGGATGGGGCTGGCACTAATGATTCTCTACATCCAGTGCATGGGTTTGGGACATTGGAATCGAAGATTCTATGGCAGGCGAGAAGCCTTCAACTTCCAAGTATCTAAGCCACCAATGTCTAAAATACTTTTTCTTGAAGAAAAACACTAACTTTTTACTCATTACAAATCAGCATAATACATTTCACCCTGTTATTTGTATCAATCGGGCTTAGGTTTGTAACCCATCAAATTTATAAATGGTGCTAAAGATTATAAAAATTTCTTTGTATACATACAAATCTTTCCTGATCTTGTCATGTTGCATGGGAAAGTTAATGCTATAGCCATATGTGTATGTCAGGAAAACTAAGCAACCAGACAGGAAAATAAAATGTTATAACTGTGCTGGAATTGGCAAGGACTTGTATAGAATAAGGCACCACTTAGCTGCATTGTGACAATGACCATTGTTAAAAGTGGTTTATAAATAAAACTGAATTATTTAAGTCCATCAGTTCAAATGTTTAACTGTATAATCCCTGAATACATTTAATGTACGTAATGTTTTTACGACGAATGTTGACTTCGGTACATTTTAGTTGGATTCTTCCACTTTTAATTTTGCAAGGGTTTCTCAATAATTACTCATCAGCATTCTTAGTAACATTTCCACCCCTACCAGGAACGGCATGTTAGAATTCCTGTTCACTGCTGGGGCACTTCACCCAGAGTACCCGATCCACCTATGAACTTTTTTTGTGAAGTGGGAGGAAAATGGATTACACAGAACTCTGTACATATCAAAATAACCACAGCTGATGATCCATCAGTCGACCCTGGTACTGTGAGGCACCAATCTGCTGCGTCACCATGCTACCCTTTCTGTTTTTCCTACACAGTAAACTCGAATGTTTAGCACCTGTGAATACAAAATGAACATAGAGAAGATAACTTTGTTGTCTTATTAATATTATTATTACTGTATTATTCACCACAAACACCTCCTCAATGCAGATAACCTGCGTTACAACTAGATGGCAGTATGTCACAATGTACTGAATTTAATGTATTCATAAGATTAAATTCAGATTACTGCCATAGCCATAAAATTAGAACCCCTATTTCAATAAGTTGGGACAGTATGGAAACTGGCAATAAAACCAAAAAGGAGTCATTTGTAAAGTCTCTTCAGCCTGTACTATGTTGAAAAGACTACACCAACATTGAAAAAATTCACTCGTTTCAAATGCATCCTTAAAAAAGATTGTTTACCTATGTGTAATAATCAACATTTCTGTTAATAACACTTTGTAATATTTGGGCTAAAGAGTTCCTTCATTTTTCCATTATGCAGTTTTAGGGTCTTCATTGCCATATTCTGCACTTCATTATGCACCACACATTCTCAGCTGGAGACAGGTCAGTATGCAGGCTGGCCAGTCTATCACCCGGACTCAGCATTTAGCAGCCATGCATGTGTAATCCGAGCAGAATGTGGTTTGGCGTGGTCTTGCTGGAAAATGCAAGTTTGCCATGAAAAAGATGGTGTTTGGATGACAGCATCCAGTATGTATGTAAAGTACATATTTATCTGCATTAATGGTGTACTCACAGATATGCAATTTACCCATGCCACAGGCACTGCACACCACAATACCATGACTTATGCTGACTTTTGGACTTGACTTGCCTGGTCGTTACCCTCTTTGACCCAGGAAACATGACACCTGTTGTTTCATTCAAAAAATTATTGAACTGTTGACTTCTTGGACCACAAACTACATTTCCAGCGTGCCACTCTCCATTTCAGATGAGACAGAGCCCAGAAAAAGCTTCACCACTTCTGAACAGTGTTGTTCAGGAAACTCTGGTAAACCTTCATCTACTAAGACAGTGATGTCTGAGTAGATGAAGATCAGAGATCTCACATATTCAAAAGTGATTTTCGGCCCTGCTCACTAGACATTAAGATTTGATAGGTTTCCCTGGATTTCCTGATGATATTGTGTTCGAACTTTGGGAAATGTTATTCTGAACATATTGCATAATATGCTGGTGCATTTGTTGGCAAATTGGTGGGCCCCATCCTTGCTCTAGAAGGACTAGGCCTTTCTTCTAATCTCCTTGTATATTAAAACATAATTAATTCACTCCTTTAACAGCACCCATTTATCATCATCTGGACATTTCTACAGGGTGGGCCATTTATATGGATACACCTTAATAAAATGGGAATGGTTGGTGATATTAACATCCTGTTTGTGGCACATTAGTATATGTGAGGGGGCAAACTTTTCAAGATGGGTGGTGACCATGGTGGCCATTTGGAAGTCGGCCATCTTGGATCCAATTTTTGTTTTTTCAATAGGAAGAGGGTCATGTGACATCAAACTTATTGGGAATTTCACAAGAAAAACAATGGTGTGCTTGGTTATAACGTAACTTTATTCTTTCATGAGGTATTTACAAGTTTCTGACCACTTATAAAATGTGTTCAATGTGCTGCCCATTGTGATGGATTGTCAATGCAACCCTCTTCTCCCACTCTTCACACACTGATAGCAACACCGCAGGAGAAATGCCAGCACAGGCTTCCAGTATCTGTAGTTTCAGGTGCTGCACATCTTGTATCTTCACACCATAGACAATTGCCTTCAGATGACCCCAAAGATTAAAGTCTAAGGGGGCCATTCAAAAGTTGGATCCAAGATGGCCGAAAAGTTTGCCTCCTCCCATATACTAATGTGCCACAAACAGGACGTTAATATCACCAACCATTCCCACTTTATTAAGGTGTATCCATATAAATGGCCCACCCTGTACTTGTCACATCATTATTTGTCTAAAATGTTGTGGGGGATGTTGCAGCCACCAGATTTAAAAAAAGAAGGCATATGTTCAACAAACAAGTACATGCAGATGGTAAATCATCAAATAATGAGTTGTTGTAGAGTTTTCAATATAGTACAAGGTGAAGAGACTTTACAAATGACTCATTTTTGTTTTTATTGCCAATGTCCAAATTGTCTAAACTTTTTGGATTTGGGGTTGTAGACATAACAGATTTTTCCCATACTTACACATCAAGGCTATTCTAGTCACCACAAGAAATCATACATGCAGCAGCCTGTATTTCCATTACTTGTCAGCGTCTTCTAAAAGATGGTTTATTTTGGTCTGGGATTATATTGAGGCAACGTGTGTGTGTGATTGCTCATTAAGATATGGTTCACAAATGTACAAAGGCAACATAAGGGTGTTGCTAGGCTCAAACATGTACAGGCATAGCGTCTCTACCTTCTGCGCTTTGTGGTACCACATTTACAGACCAGACTATTGGAAGAAAAAAAAAAAGAAAAAAAAGTGCATTTCGTATATTACAAATATATTCAACTCTTCTATAGTACATTGCAAAGATACTAACAAAAAAGTGTATCATCAGTTAAAATATAAAAAGTATACTAATATCATGCTGTTACTCATTTTTAGAATTAAACTTGTACATACTTCAAAATAATTGTATGATAAAAAAATGTTATAGGAAAATATACTTTAAGTGAAAGGTCAGTGTAATTTCTAAAGTACACTTATTTAAACTTTGATTTTAAATTTATTTTTGGCATATTTAAAAAAAATGATATACTTGAAATAATCATTGTAACAATGTACAGAAAGTATACATTAGAATACAAATTTCAGTACACAGTAGTCTCAGTATATTTCCAGTTAGAATGTAGTTTTGAATGTCTCAGTTTGAATGTACTGTGAACCTCTCTACTTCGCACTTCTACTTCAGGCTCATTTATGTGTGTTTGAACTCCATCTCTTTTGTGTGCGCTCAATATCATTAAGCTACACTTGCTTGGACTCCAGCATCGTTACAACTAGTCCACAATTCCAGCCAACCAGAGACTAAAGTAGAAGGAAATACCAGCCAATCAGAAACTAGACGCAGACACATTCTCTGGTTCTGGATTGGCTCCTCTATTCAGGCATCATTGTGTACGTTCGTTCTTATAGTTCTAGAATCAACACAGTAGGTTTGAACTAATACAGTATATATCAATACTAATGCCTGACTTTCTGCAGTCTTTTGTTGAAGACACATAAACTATATAACTGGTTTGTGTAACCATGTGCAATTTAAATCTGTTGAAATAAAATCTGCCTCGTCATTACTGATGTAATGTGTTTCAAAAACATGTTATAATGCAGAAAATTCTTTCAGCATTTGTAAATGGTCCTAAACCCCTTTAGTGTACTGGTAACACATTTGTGGTATAGTATAGAAGACTGTGTGTACTGTACGATATAATAAAAGTATATACTTTTTAACTACAAAGTGAAGTATATGCTACGGCTGTAATAAGAATATATTTTTGTTATTACCTTTGTATTTGTAACACAGTAAGAATTGCTGCAATGCACTTACAATATAATATATTAAATACACATGTGGACAAAATTGTTGGTACCCTTCGGTCAATGAAAGAAAAACTCACAATGGTCACATAAATAACTTTCATCTGACAAAAGTAATAATTTTAAAAACTTCTATGAATGTTAACCAATGAAAGTCAGACATTGCTTTTCAACCATGCTCCAACAGAATTATTTAAAAAATGAACTCTTTAGAATTCTTATTTATTATTACTTTTGTCAGATTAAAGTTATTTCTGTGACCATTGTGAGTTTTTCTTTCATTGACCGAAGGGTACCAACAATTTTGTCCACATGTTAATTTCATTAATTACTGTCAGGTATGTATGTTAGTACACACACACACACACACACAGCCATATACTTTAAATGTACTAAGTAAATGTACTATGTACTTTGTTCCAATTTAGCATACAAAAGTACACTTAATGCACCTAAAATTGTGCTTATTTACAATTTAATTACACTTAGTACAACATTAGTTGCACCAAAATAGCAAACTTATTATAATATACAAGTCATTAGTCTGGCTGAACATACACTTGCTTACGTATGATTTGGCATGTTAGGATTTAATATACTTAGCATACTTTTTTTTTTTTTTTTTTTTACTTGGGCAGCTATTTCCAGTTTAGCTCTTACATGGCTTGAGACTATGTTTAGTACTTAAGAGAAATCTGTCCCAACACCAACAAAACCTGGAAACTTAAAGCAATTATTAATGGTTACTGAATTCTCAATTCAAACTTTCAGCAGTCAAAATGTAAAAAAAAAAAAAAAAAAAAAAAGAGGCCACGTATCTAGGGCAAAAAAAACTAAACAAGGAGCAGTCATTAGGTTATAAATGTCAAGCTGCGCCAATATAAAAAGGGCAATAAAATACGCTGACAGGTTTTTCTTTATGACATTTCCACAGGCAAGACACAGCAGTCTTTAGCTACTTATCAGGCCACCCCTGTGAACAACAAAGGCACCATTACCCAATGCCAAAACTGTGAGCAGCAGCTTTTTGTTCCCTCTACACTAATCACCACTTTTCATCCCAGACTGTAGTTAGTGTGTGCTGCCAGTTTCTGTTGGATTTCTGCATTATCCTTTTATATTTAACAATTGAAACTGAAGTTATCTCAGGCAATACTGACCTTAGGTAAACATTTTGAACTTTATTTGTTCATCCTCTCAATGACGGTATTAAACACAACTGGCTCAATGTTCAAATAGAGTGGACGGTCCAAAACCTTGGATTTACTCCAAAACCGCCATTTCCCTAAAGAAAATCTCTACATGTGACAACATCAGTACAAAATATTCAGCATTCATGTATTTAGCATATACATAAATACAGTGAAGTTGAGTTTCAGCATTTGCTGTAATCTATATTTTTAAATAAATGCCTATGGACCCAGACTGTTGAGTCAGCAGGTAGTATTAAGTTCAACCTTTATTCGTCAGATACACATTACTGCAGTGAAATTCTTTAGTTTTAACATGGGCTTAAGGGCCTTGCTCAAGTGCACAACAGTGGCAAGCTGACGGGGCTGGGGCTCAAACTGCCAAACTTGCGATCAGTAACTTGGAGCATTAACACACTGATCCACCACTGCACCCTTTAGTCAACCTGTATATTTAGCTGTTACATGATAGTAATGACCTAAATAGCTTCCTATGGTGTCCCATCCAGAGTGCATCCTTGTTCTTGTGTTCCCAGGATCAGCTCCTGATCTCCCCTGACCTTGTCTCGTATAAAGTGACTGAAGATGAAGATGACTGAATGAACAAACTAACTACTTCCCATACAATACATCTTCATTACTATAAATCCACTTAACGATCAGTTGCATGTCAGTTACATTCTTACAATAAAAGGAGTATTACTTCCAAATGAACTCATCTAAAGTGTAGTCTTCTCATGTATCCAGGGGGTTAATGCCCTATTTGGGTCATCTTTATTTTTTCTTCATTTTTCTTGCTAAAATGTACACGCATAAATTGTGGATCTACTCTAATATTGTTAGACTAAAAACTTGGCATGCCTTTTTTTCACTCTATTGGACACCTTCCACTTTCACACAACATTCATTTCATTTTAACATTTTATATGATTTCAACAGAATGAAATTAAAATGGAATGTTATTGCCATGAAATTTAGCCTTAAAAATGATCAGTATAAAGATGTGAAAATCCACAAAGAAAATACTCTTTTCTGAAAGCAACCATATATAATTTTGCTTCAACTCAAACGTAATGTTAGATATTTTTATAATATAATAACCTGTACATGAGTTTAAAAAAAATAGAGACACCTATTGCTGCAGACAGCTACAACAGCGCTTTCACAGGTGAGAGACGAAGAGAAATTTCTTACTATGAAAAAAGGTTTGTGTGGGCTCAGTACTTTTGATACTTAAATATTAAGGTGAGCACTTTCGTACATTTACTCAAGTTGACATGTAAATTAGGAATTTCTACTTGAGTAAATGTACGAAAGTGCTCACCTTAATATTTACTTAAGTATCAAAAGTACTGAGCCCACACAAACCTTTTTTCATAGTAAGAAATTTCTCTTCGTCTCTCACCTGTGAAAGCGCTGTTGTAGCTGTCTGCAACTAGCTCAACGTCTGATTTTAAGCACATGTAACATTATTATGCATCACAAGGGAAACCAACTGCACTGCAGGAGCCAAAATTTCTGCTTCAAAAACTACACACCACTGTGGTTATGTAATGCAACACCATGCAGAAATGTAGTCAACTAAAAGTAGATATTTGCTGTACTGTAATGTAATGTAGTGAAGAGTAGAACGTACCCACTAATATAAATACTAAGTACAGATATGTGAAAAACTACATTTTTTAGGGAGAAAACATCTTTTCTTCCATCTTTAAAATCTTGTTTGTTACATTTTTTTTACATAACATACTGTACAGTATATGTAGGATATATTGTACTGCTTATACTCTTAATGTCACATTATACAGTATTCTCTTTCAACAGACCTTCACCCTGAGACAAAAATGAATATTTGACATCTGTGAGTATGGACAAATGGGAACATTTTAGCTTCGATAACAACAAAACCTTTCTCCACATGCCTAAATTGTTAAACATAGATGAGAGCATTCCCAGTGAGAGTAACAAGATCTGAATAATTAAAGTACGTTTAATTTCCAAAATCACGTACCCTAACTTAAAGGTTATAAGGTTGCACAAAACAGAATGGCACAAGTATGTATAAACCCACTAATCAAAAACAGCTAACAATAAAAATCTTGTTTAAAGATCAAGTAGTCCCATAAGTAAATTTTTTGCTGATAGGTTTATTACAAAAATATTTACAAAATTATTATATCATCATAATAGTTAAAATTCTAAAAAGAAAACAGCCACAAGGAATATTTAAAGTGCTTTTAAAGCATTACATTAAAATTTCTTTGCTCTAAAATCTGTACTCTGTTGGCTAGATTAAACATCTCACACTTACGAGGAATGCTATTGACTTTTCTTCAAATAAGCCAAGTTTGAAGCCTAACTCAGTGCTTTTGTCCAGGAAACAATATCTATCGCTGCTTCACAAAGCAGGCTTTTATTTCAGTGCACTTCAGTTCCTACATAAGGGACTGAATAAAACATGTGTCCATGTTTCAGGGAATTCATTCTCGAAGGTTTGTAGCCTGTATTAAGACAATAACATTTTACACTCACTCACTCATCGTCTTTACAGTGTAATTCTGTGTACCGGGGGGGAGGGTGGGTCTTAGATGGGTTCCCAGGAGACTTGGGGCACATACACACAGACTCATTCACTCAAGGGGAAATTTTGATACTAAAATCAGATCATATAATATCAAAGTGCAAATAAAATATTATGGTCACTTTTCAGAGGTAATATTTTGCTCCTGAACACTGCATGGATCAGAAGCCGATGAGCAGACAGGAGCAGTGCGATTACAGGCCCTGTGTTTGGAAGAAAAAAGATGACACTGGCTTAGGTAGTCATGCAAGTCTAGCATATGTATTTCAACATTAAAAAAAACAAACTAGAAGACTACTATTAATCAAGTACTAATTAATCAACTACTAATTTGCTACAAAGGGATGTTAACCTACAGCAAATCCTAAATTAATGAAAAAGTCAGAATGTAAAGGATGAAACCTAGTTCCAGTCAGGGGAGAGGTCTTGGTGGTACCTTGTATTGGGACTGGATGAGGTTGAAACTTTTTTGTTGAATGAATGCGTCTTTTTCCCTCTTGTCTTCCCCAGTGTCATATGATCTACTCAGCATGGCCAGATAATGAGTTACAGTCAAGATTATCCATGTGACTTATTTAGTATTTTGCATATATCAAGTTAGAACTCATACAGTATACGTAACCATTACAGCATTACAGTTAGCATTAAGCTAAATATGATAAGCTCTTAAGCAAAGAAGTGGTAATTTCACCACAGTCTTATCATCATACAACACATTCAATATGTGTGACCTCATGTCTGTTTTTCATGGTCGTGCCCATTTCCACTGGTTATTAGTCAGCCAGCTGTCATCACTGTAAACCCGTGTTATCTAAACCAGCCTTTATACAAATATACGAAACTACCTCATTTCAAATGCAGCTCAAATAGCATTAGTGTAAAGTTCAGCTCACCCTAGATTATATAATCTATAAAATTATAAATTAATCTACCTAGGATACCTATAAAAAAAAGTGACATTTCTGATTTGCCCAACAAGCAAAATTAATTTTGTAAAATGATGCTTAAATACAATTCCATTCAAACAATGGGAGGAAATATTAACCACTGTCAACAAAAAAAAATATTCTCCCATAACAACAAATCGTCATTCTTGTTGGCATTGTCAGAAGCAAGTTTTGAAGCAGAATGTAAGTGCATATAGGTACCGTACTAAACATTAATTCAAACATGGATAAATGGCAGAAAATCAACAGAGATAACAAACATGAAAATAAACAGCATAACAAAAGGGGAGAATAAACTGACTAAACTGAAATGAGAAATAATAAGTCAACAATAAAATCCCAAACAGAAAAAGTCACATGAGAACCCTGACAGGACCGCCAGTCTAATGCGCTTCATCCCATCATGCTTGGCCAGTTCCTGAGGTGCTGAAGCTGTGATAATGGTCGCGGAGTGCTGGGTGGTGGCTTGGCATTGGGGCGGTGACAGGAATTAGTATAATAACTGGACAGGTACCTAGCTAGGAAATTGGAAACTAGACTCGGCCGGGGCTTTGGACTGAAACTATGGCTCTTATGCTAGCTATAGCCAACAGGCACAAAGGGTCTTCAAAACCAGGGAGTGATGCCAGCACGATGTCCTCAAGACTAGACAAGTGGCAGGGACAGCATGGCATCCACAATGCTAGAGTGCATTGCAAGTATGACAAAGCTGGGTAGAGAGTGGCATTCTTGAAGCCAAGTCATGGATTATGCAAAATGTTAATAAAGCTGAGGTGCACTGCAGGTATAACGTTATTGAGGCTATGTTACAAGCATGACATTAGCCAATCTACAAATATATGAAATCAGCAACGACCTCTTTTTAAATGCAGCTCAAATAGCATTCTGTGAAGTTCAGCTCACAATGAGGACAACGCAAACTGTTCAGCAGTATAAATGTGATTTGTTTTTCATAACATATACTATATACTGCGTAATCTATAAAATTATTCTTAATATTAGGCTGATGTGTCACAATGGACTTAAGCAATATGACGCAGAAACTACTTAATTGTCTGGCTCAATTTTAATGTTTAACTTGTTTATTTTTTGTTTGTTTTCTCTGTGTAATGCACAATTATAAAAGTGCCATATATGAAAATGTATGTTATGTACTGTATGGAGATAATATACAGTACTATGCTAAAGTCTTAGGCGACTGTGTTTTGTTTGTACAAACGTTATTATTATAAAATGGATTTTTTTTCTTGTGACTTAATTATTGATTTAGTATAAAACATTTTTGATTTCCAAGCAGTAGCATTCCAGAAGAAAATTATTCAGAAAAATATTTGTATGCCAGAAAATAAAGCAGCATATTATGTAAGAGGCAATGCTTCAAACAAAAACAAAAAAGTAAACTTATGGGTTTTGCAAGATAAAAACAAGCAGGCATGATGGTCAGAGCCCTCAGAGCAAATGTGACTGATGACTGACTGGTTCTTCAGTAAAACTTAATAGCTAATTTCCCTATTCAGCTGCACACATTTTACTGAGTAGTGTTGTCACACCAAATACTAAGTTTGGTTCTTTAAATACACTTTGCTGTTCTTTACAGTACATTTCTGAATGTAGAAAACATTTAATTTTATTGATTTTGCAGGCATCCTTGCTCTACAGCATCTATGTGAATGTGCCTTAGATGTTGGCATAGTACAGTAGCTACAACGTTTTAGCATCCAGCAAGAACAGTCACAGATCTTCCTAAAGGCTTTGACTGCATAACCCATCATCTTAAAAAAGGCTGCTAACCACTAAGCCACCTTGCAGGAATACTAATGTTTGGAAAACACACATTTTCTTCACTGGGTCATCAGATTTAAGTAGTAGTAATAATAATAATAATAATAAACCTATAACAAAGTTTTTACTAAAAACACAGGGTGTCTAAAACTTTTGCACAATACTATGGCATGCAGGATATTCCACAAATATATATTTCTCCATGATAAAAACAGGGACTTATATATATCCTCTAATCCCGCCTGCCTTTCCTGTTTTGTTCAAACATGATGCTGGCTGTCTATGTGGCTGACTGAATAACACAGGGTCAGTAATGCATTTTCAGCTTATTTCACACATTAAACACAATGTACACCTAACACTGTTTACCCTCACTCAAACAACAAGACTAATTATAAATAAGATAAGAACCATCTAAGAGAAAAGTTGCAAGTTTGCATAGAATAGTTTGAGGGTTAGTATGAGTATTTTAGTGATGTAGAACTTTAGTAGGCTAATTTATTTTGCATGCTAGTTACTCTAACAGCCATGATCAACGACATGCTTACCCTTTTCGTTTCTGATAAATGAATCTACTACCTAGGACACCTATTAAAAAATAAAAAAAAAGTGACATTACTAATTTGCCCCAACAAGCAAAATTCATTGTGTAAAATAAAGCTTAAATACAATTCCATTTAAAACAATGGGAGGAAATATTAACCACTGTCAGCAAAAAAAAATATTCTCCCATAACAACAATTCCTGTTAGCATTGTCAGAAGCATGTTTTGAAGCAGAATGTAAGTGCATATAGGCACCTTGCTAAACATTAATTCATCAAACATGGATAAATGGCAGAAAATCAAGAGAGATAAACATGAAAATAAACAGCATAACAAAAACTGATCTAACAGGAAGATACAGAGGAACTGAGTAAACTGAAAACAGGACTGCCAGTCTAATGCACTGTCATCCCATCATGCTTGGCCAGTTCCTGAGGTGCTGAAGCTGTGATAATGGTCGCTGGGTGTGCTGGGTGGTGGCTTGGCATTGGGGCTGGAATTAGGAATTAGTATAATAACTGGGCAGGGACCTAGCTAGGAAACTGGAAACTGGAAACTAGACTCGGCAGGGGCTTTGGGCTGAAACTTTGGCTCTTATGCTAGCTAGAGCTAACAGACACAAAAGGTCTTCAAAACCAGGGAGTGATGTCAGCACGATGTCCTCAAAACTAGACAAGTGGCAGGGACAGCAAGGCATCCACAATGCTAGAGTGCATTGCAAGTATGACAAAGCTGGGTGCAGAGAATGGCATTCTTGAAGCCAAGTCATGGATCATGGAAGATGTCAATGAAGCTGAGGTGCACTGCTACAATGTTCATGTGGCTATAGTGCAGAGCAAACATGACATTATCAAATCTAGTGTAGGAGCAATCATAATTCTCCTGAAGCCAGACATTAGTGCCAAGACAAGGTCCTCAAATCCAGCGGTAGGAGGAACCCTGTCGTCTGCAATGTTGGCAGGTGGTGCAAAAGGTATGTCTTTGAAACTAAGGGGTGAAGAAAGAGCAAAATAGCACTTATCTTGGGAAGAACAGGATATACAACAGGTAGACCATGACACGATTCTGAAATAGCATGTCACGGTTCTGGGTCTACAGGAGATAATTCAGACCCAACTGGGCAAGACTTGGGTAAAACAGGGTAAGATTTAAAACTTCTTTTCAGCAAAAACTTTGCATGGAAGTTCTATCTGTCAATCTTTACAGCCAGCAAACTTGCAAAGCTATCGGCTTGCAGCATGGGGATAATTCTCATGCCAGACACCTTGGTGCTCTGTGCTGTCGATTCCTCTTCAGAGAGCAGTGTCTTCCTTTTGTGTTCTGAATTGCTGGCCATACAGCATCTCGTGAGCTGAGATCCTGCTTAGTCAGGCTTTCGTACTCATTTTTTGCTGCTGGTCTATCTTCACAGTGCCATGTGGGAAGATGCCCGCTGGGCGACACAAGCACGCCCCTCATTGCTGGTCAGCTCAATTATTATAATTCCTCATCAAAAACATATCCAGAGGCGGCCTGTTCGCTAAGCACAAATTTTTTATGGTGGTTGGATCCTGTTAGTCAAGGGAGTTGACGTGGGACATATGCACAGACGTATAATCTACTGTATTTACCAGGGAATAAATAAATAAATATATAGTATGTGAAAAAATATTATACATGCTATTATAATAAAGTACTATTATAATAAAATACTCATATAATATAAAATAACAAAATAAATTGTAAAAAGCCTCACTTAAGATAACGATGATGATGATGATGGCGATGATAACGATGGTGATGATGCCTGCATTCAAATTATCATGGAAATCTAAATTAAAATAAAAAAGGCAAAATAAGACATTTTTATTTGATCTGAGCATAAATTTGAAATCAAAAGATGAATGTGGAAAAATTATCTAAATCTTAACAGTTTACTTTCTGATATCTGAAAGCTAGATGCAAACAACTTAAAACATGGCACCTGCACAACTTAAAACATGGCACCTTTAGTGGCAGACCACCCAATTTTTTTGGTATGCAAAAAGAACTGGAAGAGATAGCATTAAATGTAATGAAAGTACAGTGCAGTAAAGTTTTCAGAACCTCTAAATTTTGCACATATTATGTTTTACACTCACTCACTCATCGCCTATATTACTTAATCCTTTATACAGGGTCTCAGGAGGCCTGGCGCCTATCCCAGGAAACAGGGCACAAGATGTACAGGGTGTACAGGGCATCGCAGGGCACTCTTACATACTCGCACACTCATTCACACTATGATAAATTTGGGAACACTAATTAGCCTAATCAGTAGGCCTTTTGACTGTGGGAGGAAACCAGAGTACCCGGAGGAAACTCACCAAACATGGGGAGAACACAGACTCCATGCACACAGAGGCGGGGATCAAACCTAGCCAGGAATCGAACCCCAAACCTGGAGGTGCAAGGCGACAGTGCTGACCTCTACACTACCACACTGCCGTTTAACACTCACTTCAAATAATTTTTTTCATCTGGTTGTTAGTAGACACGTGACCATGTTCTGCATTGTTCAAGACATCTAGATGTAAATATAAAGAAATGAAAGCTGAATTTCTGATATATTGCCCAAATCATCTTTAAATCTCATGACCCAAAATATCTCCACTGTTCACCAAGAACAAATACTTTCGATACTTTTAGAGGGGACTTCATAAAAGACAGCATATTCAGAATTTTAAAAGGTAGATGTAATTTTACATGAACTGTGACTCACATTTTAATGTCCCACCGCCTTCCCTCTCTGTGGGGAGAACAAATTGTGAACAAATTGTATTATATCCTTGATTAACACCTGATCTACATGATTGCAAATGAGAAAATACAAGAAAAATAGTCTAGTCTACTTTCTATCTGTTTGTAAGTGAGGGTTTAGGCCTTTTACATGATTGCAAAACATACAACAAACATACACTTACCTAACCGATTATTAGGAACACCATACCAATACGGTGTTTGACCCCCTTTCGCCTTCAGAACTGCCTTAATTCTACGTGGCATTGATTCAACAAGGTGCTGAAAGCATTCTTTAGAAATGTTGGGCCATATTGATAGGATAGCATCTTGCCATTGATGGAGATTTGTGGGATGCACATCCAGGGCACGAAGCTCCCGTTCCACCACATCCCAAAGATACTCTATTGGGTTGAGATCTGGTGACTGTGGGGGCCATTTTAGTACAGTGAACTCATTGTCATGTTCAAGAAACCAATTTGAAATGATTCGAGCTTTGTGACATGGTGCATTATCCTGCTGGAAGTAGCCATCAGAGGATGGGTACATGGTGGTCATAAAGGGATGGACATGATCAGAAACAATGCTCAGGTAAGCCGTGGCATTTAAACGATGCCCAATTGGCACTAAGGGCCAAGAAAAGATCACCCACACCATTACATCTTCCCACCACCAGCCTGCACAGTGGTAACAAGGCACGATGGATCCATGTTTTTCATTCTGTTTACGCCAAATTCTGACTCCACCATTTGAATGTCTCAACAGAAATCGAGACTCATCAGACCAGGCAACATTTTTCCAGTCTTCAGCTGTCCAATTTTGGTGAGCTTGTGCAAATTGTAGCCTCTTTTTCCTATTTGTAGTGGAGATGACCCCCCCGGTGGGGTCTTCTGCTGTTGTAGCCCATCCGCCTCAAGGTTGTGCGTGTTGTGGCTTCACAAATGCTTTGCTGCATACCTCGGTTGTAACGAGTGGTTATTTCAGTCAAAGTTGCTCTTCTATCAGTCGGCCCATTCTCCTCTGACCTCTAGCGTCAACAAGGCATTTTAGCCCACAGGACTGCCGCATACTGGATGTTTTTCCCTTTTCACACCATTCTTTGTAAACCCTAGAAATGGTTGTGCGTGAAAATCCCAGTAACTGAGCAGATTGTGAAATACTCAGACTGGCCCGTCTGCACCAACAAGCAAACCACGCTCAAAATAAAAAAATTTAAAAAATACCACGCTCAAAATCACCTTTCTTTCCCATTCTGACATTCAGTTTGGAGTTCAGGAGATTGTCTTGACCAGGACCACACCCCTAAATGCATTGAAGCAACTGCCATGCGATTGGTTGATTAGATAATTGCATTAATGAGAAATTGAACAGGTGTTCCTAATAATCCTTTAGGTGAGTGTATGTCATGTCAACACCAGAAGCATTGCTCTCCATGTCATAAAACACAGAGAGGCCTACAACATGGCTCCCAAAGTGCAACATGGCTTAAAAACCTGGCCGGCGAGGACTACAACACACAGGCATCATAAAACCTTCATTTACACATTCACTTTCCAATTTGCACATATTACACCATTATGGGCTCAATTACACAATTACCTTCACTATATATATTAACTTTCTGTTCACACACACACACATCATACACCCACCTTTTTTGATAAGCATTTTAAATACTTAAATAAATAAATAAATATCAACAGAAAAATGAATAAACAAAGAAATTTTAAAAAGGCTATTGTTTAAATTGGTTGTTGACACCACAACCATAACAATGTAGCTATTTTACTATTCCCCTGTAAGCAATACACAGTTACACCCAAACCTCTTTAGAGCTGAGGTGTGGCAAATGCAGCACTGCTGTTACACAAGCTAATTCTCAAACCAAACACATTACGAATGAAACACGATGAGTTGATTTACTTTTACAGATCAACTCCTGATCACTTTATTTCCCATTGAGGCAAAACTGATCAGCAAAGTACATTTGCTGAATGTAAAGCTCATAAGGTGTCTAGATAATCCAGACATCAACATTAGTAAAATCATGAAGGAAACAGATAGCATTAGATGAATTGCTATCACAGAATTACCAGAACTGAATTAGTTTTTAAAACTAAATCAGAATAAAGAAAGTAGGCATTACTGTGTAAATGTAAATATTTGAGGAGAACAGAGAGTCTCAGCAGTGACAAAACATTACCTACAGTTTAAAATGCCTATACAGGAAGGTTATGGCACAGTTGGATAAGCGAGTTTTGACTCTCATCTAACAGAATCACCTTTTTACAAACACAGTAAACAACTTTCCAACTACATACACATACAGAAAACAGTTAAATAACATGTTACTCTGATTTTACCTTCCTTTCTTACACATTTTTCATGATGAGGATGAAAGTAAAAACAATGAATTTTCACCTTTGCACTGTGGAAGTGAACTGTACTTTCCATTTTGCAGACAAACAACAGATCCGTTGCCTTCAAGAGTGTAAGTGTCCTCACAGCTGTATTCAATGACATCCTTAAATTCGAAGATCACTTTCTCTGATTGGCTGACTATAATGGAGTGAGGAATCTCAGGAAGCTTCCCACATGTTACCGCTATAAAACAACAAAAAATACAGTTTTGTTTACAAGGCTCCCAAGAACATGTAGGAAAATCATCGAAAACATATGTATATATGTCTACGGGTGATTTGGTTTAAGTTGTTTGAACGTACACAGACAATTTGAACTTCCAGTCCAGCCAGTTGCAAGACACTGTCTATTGCTGGACCCCTGAAGGTAATACCTGAAAAGAGTCCAATTATAGTAGCTAAAACCATGATACTGCGTAGGTTTTCACGAAATTACAAAGATGTTATCTTAATAAAGACAGTGAGATGAAAAAACACTTACCCACTATCACAAACTGGTCTGATGTGTGCACCAAACAATGTTCCGTTGGGGATTATATATTTCATATTGAGGGTTGACCTTGGAGGACCACAGTCTTTTTCTGAAATAAATATTAAAAACTAGAGGTAAAATTAAATTCCTTTAATATTTCATTTCTACAACTTTTTGTTAGATTTTTACAAAAAATAAAATAACACTGCATGGTAATGGTATTATGATATGATTTGTTACATTCACTTTTTTAGGAGGATGATTCCTAATAATAATGAATGCCTCTTACAATTTAAATGTAATCATTGTTATTTTTGCAGTCTTCATTACATTATACCCGAGTATACAACTTGTATAATAATACACCTACTTGTTTGGATTAGCAGTTTAAAATGTTTTTATGTATGTTTTTTCAAAGTTATTGTGTGAATTAGTTGTTGACACCACAAAAATAACAGGGTACATAATTTACTATTCCCCTCATACAATACACAGTTACATGCAAACTTCATAAGAGTCCAGATGGGGCAAATGCAGCACTGCTGTTTGCACAGGCATCTCTCAAACCGAACACATTATGAGTGAAACACAATGAAACAAAGATTTACTTTTACAGATCAGGTCCTGCGTGCTCCATTCCCCATTGAGGCATGTGATAGTGTCAGGGCCATTAACCACTTCATAACCAACAGCACACTGCAAAGTGACTTTAGAGCCATGAGGAAAATCATTTTGCAGACGAGCAGAGTCAGTGAGCAGCACATTTCCCTCCAACTCAGGTTCAAAACATTTACCTGTTCAACAAAACAACACACACAAGGTAAAGTACATTCTCTACTGCCTGTTAGTTTCTTCTAGTGTAGATAAGAACCTGGGAGTGTAATATTCGTCCCTTAGCAACCAAAAATAAATTGATCTTACATAGGTCACTGACTTTGTGGCGGATGAGTAAGACATGAAACAGCAAGAGTCAGTGAGCCAGACTATTGAGGTTAGTTATAAGGTACCGAGTTACACTTTCAGAACAAACGCCAAACACAAACATTTAAAAATGTCAAGCTCAACATATTTGAGTCCAAGCCGTTTATAAACAATTCTTATAATAGGATTTTGGTGAGTTTAATTTAACAGAGAAACAACTCTGCTTAAGAAAATGGATATGAATCAAAATATTGTAATAAGGTTAAACAAAATATGAACCTCAAAACCTGCTGTAGATTGCTGACTGTGTACAGCAATTAGTTAACCAGATCTGTCAGTTTATTATCCTGCTATTAAAAGCACAACCATGTGGGCACACTTATTTTACACTTGTCAAAGATAATCAGAACTTTCATTCCGTATTCTTTCTGCCACTGATACATGGCCCCAAATTTACAGATATAGGAGTATGGCATTTACTGTAAATTTGATCAGCAAAGTAAATTTCTGAAGAGGAGTTCTGAATGTAAAACTCATAAGGTGTCCAGATAATCAGATACCAACATTAGTAAAGGAATGAATTGAACAGATGCATGGCTATAAGAGAATCACCAGAACTGAATTAAAACTAAATCAGACTAACGAATGTAGGTGATACTGTGCAAATGTGAATCTTTGAGGAAAGTAGAGTCTCAGCAGCATTCCTGAACGCTACAACACCAGTCACAAACCATGACATAGTGGGTATCATGCATTTAAAATGCCTAAACAGGAAAGTTATTTCATTATTTCATTCACAGTAGGATAGCGGGTTTTCACTCTCATCTAACAGAATCAACTTTTTACAAAAACAGTAAAATGCCTTTTCTAACAAGGGGCTACCAACAACGTTACTGTGATTCTACTTGCTCTCTTACACATTTTTCATGATAAGGATAAAAAATGAAAGCAAAAAGAATTTTCACCTTCACACTGTGGAAGTGAACTGTATTTCCCATTTTGCTGACAAACAACAGATCCGTTGCCTTCAAGAGTAAAAGTGTCCTCACAGCTGTATTCAATGACATCATTAAATGCGAGGATCTCCTTCAGTGGTTTACTGACTATAATAGAATGAGGAATCTCGGGAATCTTTCCACAAGTTACCACTATAAAACACCAAAAAAAAAAGTTTTTTTGTAATCCTGAGCACATGTAGTAAAGTCTTTGATATACAGATGACTTGGTTGGAGTTGTTTGAACTTACTCAGACATTTTGACCTTCCAGTCCAGCCAGATGCAAGACACTGCCTATAGCTGGAACCCTGAAGGTAATACCTGAAAAGCGTTCATTTATACTAGTTAAAACCATGACATTGTATTACATTATCTTAATAAAGACTGTGAAATGAGAAAATACTCACCCACTATCACAAATTGGCTTGATGTATGCACCAAACAATGTTCCATCAGGTGTACTATAGCTCAGATTGGGGGTTGACCTTGGAAGACCACAGTCTTTTTCTGAAATAAATATTTAAAGCTAGAGCTAAAAATGAGCTCCTATGGCATATTTCAAATTTACAATAAATAAATAAATAGAAAAATTGCATGGTAACGCTAACAATTTACAGCTTGTGTTACATCACAGTGTCTGCTGAATCTTCTGTTTTTTTTGGGAGGATGATATTAAACAGTAGAAGCTATCTATCCATCTATCATACCTACATTATAGATATCTATTTATAATGCACACATCAGAAATATTATCCATTTTGAATTCCTACCAACATCTTACAATTAATTTGACATTTTTTGTTTTTGCAATCTTCATTACATTAGTACTGACTATTCAACTCTGTATATAATCATACACCTAGTTGATTTGGATGAATATTTTAAATCCGTGGAACCTCGGATTAGGAGTAACACTGTTTGCAAGTGTTCTGAAAAATGAGCAAGTCTAGGTTTACGAATACTGAGCATCATGTAGCATGCATGCGCGTCTTGTTTTGATGCTGGGCATCACGTGATCACAACTGAATCAATGTTTTTTCTCTCTCTTGCGCTGCGGAATGGGTAATCGTCTCCGCTTCTCGGTCTTAGCGCACCTCTCACTGGTATAATCAACATCCATTTAGGATTAGGATGCCTGAGAGTTTCGGGGCCCCCCAAACAAAATTTTGCTGCATAGCTCATACACACTTTCACGTAGGCACACGAAACTCAGTACACATTTAGAACTCATTGAGCCAAACAACGTTCGTGCTGCATGTCCTGGGCCCAACTCAACAGGAGGCCGGTTATTTTGGGTCGTTCGCAAAAATGCACCTGATGGATTTTGATATATATTTATACGATCGCACCCAAACCAGGCCGATGTGATCTAAAGACGTTGAGGACATTGAGGATGCAAAATTGCAGAGGGATTTTATCAGCCGGGATAATGTCTCAAACTTACACCGAAAAATTATTAATAACTTTGTGTGACATTATATTGAGTGAGATTATATTCAGTGACATGTTCAGTGACGTCACATTGAGTGACTGAGCGTCTCGTGATCACACTATGATGTCACATTTAGTGTGAAGCCACATTGAGTGACATCATAGTGTGAAGCCACATTGAGTGACATCATAGTGTGAAGCCACATTGAGTGACATCATAGTGTGATGCCACATGAGTGACATCATAGTGTGATGCTTTTCTTCCAGCATCTCCGACCTATTGTACACACATATCACAAATGTTAACACACATTACAAATAACACTCATACACACACCTCTCTCACGTACACACATATCACAAATGTTAACACACATTACAAATAACACTCATACACACACCTCTCTCACGACGCACACACATGCACAACCACACTTATATCACAGTGTTAACAGTTCTCACACTCATACAAACGTACACACACACGTACCACAAACACACTCATACACGTGTATATCACACATCACAAATTTTAACACTCACTACTGTTTATTATAACACATGTGTGTCATTATAGAGGTTAAAGATCAATTTTCTCTCTTTGTCAGCCTGCACTTTTTTGTGTGGACATCATTGGACACCGTGCCCCTTCACGCACGCACACACCCCCCACCCTCCCCCTTCCCTCGCCGCCTTTTCCACGCCCCCCCCCCCCCCCCCCCCCCCCATCAGGTGTGGCAAATGCAGCACTGCTGTTACACAAGCAAACACTCAAACCTATCACATTATGAGTGAAACACAATGAAACAAAGATTTACTTTTACAGATCAGCTTCTGTTCGCTCCAGTTCCCGTTGTGGCATGTGATAGTGTCAGAGCCATTAGCCACTTCATAGCCAACAGCACACTCCAGAGTGACAGAAGATCCATTAGGAAAATTATTTTGCAGAAGAGCAGAGTCAGTGAGCACCACACTTCCATTCAGCTCAGGTTTAAGACATTCACCTGTTTAACAAAACAACACACACAAGGTCAAGCACAGTGTCCATTGCCTGTAGTTACTTCTGGTGAAGATAAGAACCTGGTAGTGCGAGTTAATATCAGATCCTTAGAAACTTGGAAAGTTAATTTTCCTTGGCTATTAATTACTCGACTGAGCCGTGAGGCAGCAAACTGACAGACTGGTAGTGTGTGTACTGTTGGGTTTTTATGAGGTTCTCAGTTAGACATTCAGACAAAAAAAAAAAAAAAGAAAATAACTTGATACCTGCACCATGTCCTTTCGCTTGTGTGGTGTCCTCATGCACACACCAAGGTAACAAAAGCCAACAGTTAAAATACTTCATAATCTTGTTGGGTTTCAGGCAAATCTGACGGGTTTACATGTTTCCTCTCTAAAAAACGTGTAGTTAATTACATCTGTTTGTAATGAAGTTTCATGACGTTGTTTACAAATGCCATTTGAATGTATAAAATAAATGTAAAGTGTTTTTATAAAAAAATTTGTGTTTTTTATGGAACTTTCCCGGTCAAAAATGACCGATCATTGGAAATGAATGGGTAAGACTAAAATTAGTGTATAAAACAGGCACAAACAAGCACATTTCTGCACTCATTTCCCACACCTCAACATGCAGGTGTCTTTGAGCACACACACAAACACACTTTATTCCCTTTTTTGGCTTCCATGTCCACCCTCACAGGAACCTATTTACAATATAGGTTTACCCCACGGGAACCACGACTGTTGAAAAAATAAAAAATAAAAATTGCAAAATTATTTCAATCATACAACTTTCACGCAGCTCTGGAATATAAATCTTTTTTGAGGGCTCACAGTTCAATCTGTGGCAGCAAAATGGCCAAAAAAGATATACTGCACGTGAAGCTGTGGAATTCATATTTGACGATGACAATGATCTGAAGGAGAGAAGGCAGGTTGAGAGTGAGTAGGGTTTGTAGGGAGGAAGAAGACTCTGGCGCTGATGAGGAAGAAGACCAAGCTGAAATTGTGGTCATCTTTCGGCCAAGAAAAATGAAAATTTTTCCTGGTCGTCATCCTCACCTGAAAAAAGAGGTCAGCTTCCAAGTGAAGATCTCATTAGGATGAGCAACATGATATGCCATATATATGCCAAATATATTTCCTCACAGACTTTTCAATATCATCGATATATATCGGGATATAATGGCTTTGTGGTTTAGAGGGAGATCAATCCATGCTGGAACAAGCGCAAAAACTACAAGAGGAGACTATTCCTTTAAGAACTTGGCAAAAGTATGATGGAGCCCCTCATTCAAGGGCGCCAAGACCTTTCACGAAAGTCGTCCTCTGCTGCACTGGAGAGACATGCAAACAGCAGCAGCAACATCCATGACAACCAAAGGAGGAGGAGCCAAACAAAAAAGGTGCCTACTGATAAATTTTTTTTTTTTTTAAACAAGCTGTGTGCGACACAGCTGTGTTGTATATATTAGCAAGAAACAGACAACGACGTCAGTACTTAACCAACACTCTCATGAGAGGACAAAACGGAGAAATATTGGGATCACACTAGTCTTTTCATAGCTAATTGTGAAAATAGTATGTGTTCACACAGTAATTATTTCAAGCATTACTTCTGTAATATAGATAAGTTTTCTCTGTGTATATTTGGGCGTTTGTTTAAAAAAAAAATGGTCAGTTTTGACTGGGAAGTTTAGAAAATACAGGGTGGGCCAAAATTATGGTTACAGTTACTTTATTATCTGCTTCACCTTCACAATCACGTTTTAGATATAAAAATTATTATCATCAAGAAGGTGGACTCTGAGCACTTGAGAGATTAAATGTTCAATGTAAAATGTCTAACATGTAATTATAATGTATGTAAATAAAAGTCTAAATTTCTAATAAAGGAAAAATGTTTAAGTGTTAACTGTAACCCTACTTTTGGCCTACTCTGTATACATAAATATCTATTTTTCCCCTAAAAAAAAAAAAAAAAAAAAAAGTTGTATGCGCTCAGGTGAATGAGGCCTGCAAGACATGTACAGCAAATACAAGTTTAAAACCTGCAAGGTTCACAGGAGCTGAAGTTGATCAAAATAAATAAATAAAAATAAATCTAATACAACATTAGGTCGTAATATATGTATTATTGTGAATTTATAAGGAAATAAAATGATCCTGTTCGGGAACATTATGAGCGTGAGCAGAAACACGAACACATTAAACGTAATAAACACATTTTCGAAGTTAAAGATAGACGTAACAACCAGAACGTTTAGTATGGAAGTGACGGGGCAGGTGCCCTTTTAAAAGCTTCAACTGTCCATTGCAGACAAATAGACATCAAGTAGAACTGAGAAGACCAAAATTAAACTCACCAGCTTCTCCCCTGGACACAAAAGCCACCAGGAACAACAGCCATGTCCAAAAGACCTTCTTCATTCTAATCATTTCTCGAGATAAACTTAAATAAATTGTTATATATAGGGTTCTTCTGTACGCTTACTTACAGTCCGATACAAAAAAAAGAAAGAAATTACGTGGTAAAATACATTAAGTACAATCCTGTTCGTGGAGTGTGTATGGAGTGTCCGTTGTAATCCAGTCGTTTGATGTCGCCGCTTTTCTCCGCGTTTTCCCCAACAAACACACCGCGCGCCTCCTCTGAAACAGACTGATCTTCGTACCAAGCACACACACACACACACACACACTCATCTGGATGGGTGGGGCTCGCACTGGAGCTGGAGTCACGCCCTACGACATAGTACACAAGCTAATGCTGATAACGCCATTTCAACCCAGTAAGTACTACAAGTAATTTCGGAAGTAATTAGGAAATTTATTCTTAGATATTGTGAACAATTCCATGTTTAATTCAACTTCCTGTAGAGAGCTTTTAAAAACAGCATTCATCACACTTACTCACTCAGCTACTCATCGTCTATACCGCTTACAGTCATCACAGTACCAAAAAAAAAAGATAATAATGGCCGCCTGGTGGCTTAGTGATTAGCACCTACACTACAGGATTTTTAGTCCTTTTTTTCACTCCTCATTTAGTCTTTTCTTACAGTTAGATGATAAAGCCAAACCCCTTAGATAAAAAAAAAAAAAAAAACTGAAATCCAGTGCTACAGTACCTCTCTCCCACAAAGAAATTTCTGGAACTAATCCAAGATTCTAACACACAGAAACCTATTCATACTATCAGTTCTAACAGAGACTCCCACACTAAAAACATGCAAAAGTCTCATACATTCAGTGAATAATCTCACACTATAGACTTGTTCACATTAAGACTTTGGTGTTTATTCTAAGAATGTATTGTACTGTGGAATGTATTGCAGGCAGACTGGATTATAGTCCCACCTTCTGTTGGCACCCAAAGAGGGCGGGTCATTAAAAAAAAAAAGGTTTTTTTCTCATGAACCTCTCATGGAGTTATTATTATTGTTACCATTATAATTACTCACTCACTCATCTTTCAACTCACTTTATCCTGTTTACAGGATCACAGGGGGCCTAGAGCCTATGCCAGAAGACCCAGGGCACGAGGCAGGGTATAAACACATCCACACAACATAAGCAATTTGGGAACACAAATTAGCCTGTGGGACTGTGGGAGGAAATTGGAACACAGAGGAAACCCACCAAGCACAGGGATAACCTGCAAACTCCATGCACACAGACCTGAGGTGGGAAAGGAAAGCACACTGGGCAAAGCAACAGTGCTACCCACTAACACACTAAGCCACCATACTGCCATTATTATCATTATAATTTATTTCTTTCTTTATGCCACTGTGATGATTGTCTTGCTCTTTAAAGATTTAAATCTACAGTACATCTGGATTTCTGTAATGCTGTTTTAAAACATGGTTTGAACATGGTATTGTTGACAATATCTTAGAATAAATTTCCTAATTAGTTCTCACACGAATGACCATTGTTAAAAGCGCTATAGAAAAAATAAAAATTGAATAATGTAATACTTAGTGTATGAAATGATGTTATCAGCACATAGATTGTTAGACAGGTTAGGTTAATTGACGTTCCTAAATTGCCTGTAATGTGTGGATGGCAATTGGGCGCCAAGTTGGCAATACAATCCCTTAAGAAACTTCCACAGAATTTATGGATATATCTCCAGGGTGGGGACCAAAATACCAAAATATTTACTGATAATCAGTAATGGATCGGTACGTACCCATCACCACTTTCAGTTTATGCCAACTTATTTTTAAAACATATTGTACAAGGGTTTATATTTTCATCAAAACAAGGCTGTCCTAGCAGATGTTAGATATAATTAAAGGGAACTCTTAGGAAAATTTCCAGCTGAGTTTGACCGCTGCGTTACAGTGGAGTGAGTCATTATCAGGGTGTTCCTCGTCTGGCAGGGGTTTCACTGAGTGTGACCATTTTTTTCCTACACTCTACTGCTCTATAAGATGAAAGTGAATACGATTTCTTTTTCACTTCCTCTATTAAAGTACTTTTATGATGATTTTTAAAAATCTTTGTTACTGTAAAAATAACCCAAAAAATAATATTTTATTTTAAAATACATTCCTTTGGTTAACTTTTTAAGACACATAGAATTGTGCAAGAAATCTGCCAGAGTGTACCTTAGTACTTTTACATGCTGTAGTGACAGTTTGGGCATTTACACCCTCATTCTCAAGGTTAAATATGTAATAAAGGCATAGGAAATTTATCAATTGCTTAAATGGTCAAAAACGTTTTTTACTTAATTTTTTTAATGTCAAATGTCAGATCTCAAACTTGCCAATGTAAAAAAAAATGTAAATAGATCTGTTTGTATGATATTTACTCTGAGGTGCTATTTTTCTCAGTGGAAATGAGCCTTATACTGTATTCATGTATTTTTGGTTCAATTAGTAGTTGGCACACTATTTAAACCAGCCCTTACTGGTTCCATATATTATATTTTGAAATGTTAATGTATCTCAGCTTACTAATAGTTGAAATGTGCTGCATGTTTTAGATTATGTGGTTTGTAGTCACTATAGTAACAGATCACAAGTGTAATGAGCACACCCTCTGAATATGAGGGAGTTCCTCGAGTCACACTCCTAACAAGTTAGTTGTTGTCATATACAATACAATGCAATACAATACAAATACAATACAATTAGATTGTGGTGTTAGTTTGGAGTATTTCTTTTTCTACCATTTCACAGCAATCACCACTTTATACCTTAATGTAATCACTTGCTGAATTCCAGGA
The DNA here is from genome assembly GCA_030347435.1 of Clarias fuscus. Taxonomy (NCBI): domain Eukaryota; kingdom Metazoa; phylum Chordata; class Actinopteri; order Siluriformes; family Clariidae; genus Clarias; species Clarias fuscus. Next base: position 21,086,641 of record CM059206.1, on the reverse strand, counting down.
TACTGATGTCAGTGATACAGGCAGCTTTTACACTTCTTTACACTTATGACCACAGTAAGTGTTGTCCATATGTGGTTGGGCCTTATCATAAAACCCCACCCTATTCTGACTTCTCTGATAGAGGGAGATAGTAGATCTTAGCTCACTTCCCCTTTGGCATACAAGTATATTGAGCTGTTTGTAAACTCATTCTACAATATATAATATATAATAAAACATGCTCATATAGATTTTTTAAATGTAAGCTTTACTAATCACAGGTTGTTTATTTTTGTTTAAGTTTACGGAAAATGAAATATGTGGTGGCAGTTCTGGAGGTACTCACTAGCGACCCCTGGGGGCCAGTCCTTGAAATTAATCTAAGCTGTTTAAAGCGTCACAGACTCCTTAAATCTAAGACGTTTAAAGCGTTACAGATACCCATTTACATCACAGTATCTGATGGTTGTGTGTACTGTAAGTACTGTGTGTACTTTATTTTTGCTGAGACCAGCATTCCCTGGTTCCAAAATTCAAAACACTATTTGGCTGTTTAAAAAAATCCCTCCATGACATAAAATAACATGGTACATAAAACCAAGTAATTCAATGACTACAACTCTTTGGCATTACACATAAGCTAGAGGACAATTTTGTTAAAGGTCTAAGGCGCAGTGGGTTGTGTTTACAAAAGCCCATTATAGTGCATTCTGTTGTTTTTGTTCAAGGTTTATTTGGGGATGAGTCTATATATACTTAGTCATCTTATTAGTGTATGACTAGTTTTTGCTTAGATTTTATTATTATTATTATTATTATTATTATTATTATTTATTGCATACAACCTCTGAATTTACTGCATACAATACTAAAAAGTCCTGGAGGTTTTTCAGATTTTAAAAAAAAGTACCACAGTGACTTTTTAGACCATAACGCATTTTTGTCAATAATCCAATATTAACTTGCCTTTATTTTAAGAAACATTTTAAAAGTAATACTTATTTTCTATTAATTGCCTCCATAGTTTAAAAAAGTCCACAAACTCCCAACTAAAAGTTAAGGGCTTGTTGAAGAAAGGGCCAAAATGCCTTCCTACTGTGTACCAACTGTTGCCATGGGAGATTTGTCTAGCCTTAGAGCATTTGGAAAGTATTCACTTGCGCTATCTCCTACCTAAAACAGGCATTACTGTTAACACTGGAGCAGCTTACTGGAGGAATTAAACCTATTGCATTCTTTGTAATACTTCACCTCAAACAGTCTGACCTGCAGTGAGGAGAAATACAAGAAGTATCCAGGCACTCAAGCTTTGGAAATTAAACAATTGTTTTGTTATTTTATATCTTTCTACTTCATACAACAATCAGCCATTACATTAAAACCACTGACAAGTGAGGTAAATAACATTCCAGAAAAAGCTGACAAATTGGGATAAGAGCAACAGAAAAACTACTCTGATAAGCTATAATTTCTGATGGTTAGATGACTTGGTCAGTACCTACCAAAATAATCTAGAGAATCCAGCACCAATGACACATTTATGGGCTCAATTATCTGCATAGGATGAGAAGACTAGCCTGTCTTGTCTCATCCCACAAAAAGAGCTATTGCAGCACAAATTCCTGAAATAGTTAATGTTGACTCTGATAGAAAGGTGTCAGAACACACAATGCTACATAGCTGCACACAAATCAGAAGTGACCATCCTCAGAGCATCCCTCAGAGCACCCCTGTCCACAACTGAAAGGTGCATATATTCGGCACATGAGCATCAAAACTGGACCATGGAGTAAGGAAATAACATCCTCTTTTAAATCAGTGGACAGCTGGGCCAGACTAGATTCATGACCTTATCTACAGAAGGGTAGACTATTGTAACACAACTATTGTTGTGTAAATTTCAGTTCATTTACAACACCGCTGCCAGAGTTTTACCAAAAACCAGCAGAGCTCAACACATTCCTCATATTCTTGTAGTGTAAAACTGGCTATCACACACCTATAGAATCAAATTTTAAGTTCTACTAATTATTTTATAAATAACACAGTGGTGGGACTAAAATACTTAGTACTTGGTATGGGACTAAATACATTTCTGATCTCATTTTCGAATATATACCCAGACGTGCTTAAAGAAGTAGTCAGTTGGCAGAATCCTGGGTTAGAGCCAAACAGGGTAAAGCTGCTTTTAGCTTCTATGCTGTTCAAAGATTAAACCAAATTCCTGAGGACCTTAAATGCATGCCAACTCTAGGCAGTTGCAAATCCAAACTGAAAACTCTATTGTTTTCCTTTGCTGCATGTTTACCTCCTTGCAACTCATGACTCTGCACTTTAGATGTATGATGGTTTTTATTTTTTTTTTGTGTGTGTGTTTTTAATGTATTTTATCAAGTTTTACTGTCTTCACTCAGTGTATTCTGATTTTTAATGTTTGTTATTTTTGATGTTGCAAATTTTTTCTTTTTGTTCAGCAGTGGCTTCCTCCTTGGAACTCTCCAATGAATGTCATTTTTACTCAGTCTCTTTCTTATTGTTGAACATTGAACACTGACTTTAAATGTGTTGGGCAAGTGAGGACTAGAGTTCTTCATAAGTCGTTCTGGGTTTTTTATGAGCTCCTGAATGAGTTGTCGTTACACTCTTGGAACTAGTATTTTGTTAGGCCGGCCACTCCTGGAAAGTTTTCTCCATTTGGTTCATTTTAACAATTTGTAGATGGTTTGGGTGATTTTTTTTTTTGTTTGGAAACTACTAGAACTAGAACAAATTTTAAAGCAGGGAGCCCTTACATCCTGCAGGATTACTATCATAATTCTCTGGGAAGCAGATGAAGGAAATATTGGGAAATAGGAAATGGTGTAGTGGTATAGACTGTGCTAGCTATGAATTGATTAAGGCTGTTGTTGCTGCTGCTGTTGCTCGCCAGTGCGGTGGCCCACTGCCACTCATGCCTCTCCAGGTCACCTGCTTCATTCATTGTGTGGCAATGCAGCACAAACAGACACAGATCGAACATGTAAGACAAAAACAAGGACTGATGTTCAAATACAGAGCTTGCTTCATACTTAACTTCTCAGAGAGCAATGAGTGGAACAACAATGAGTCCATATGAACAGCAATCACAGCAAAACATAATCCACACTATTTTCTGACTTTTACTTATTCTGTGTCATTCAGTGTCATTTTCTCTGACACTGAAGGTTGTCAAAATGTTTTCTTTGAAACCATTACATATCTTTGTTTTAGAAGCCTTGAACTTCCTTGTTTTAGGTCAACCATGACACGGAGTGGTCGCAATTCATAACAAAACATGATGTGTTCTGAAAAGCCACTGAGATCACTGCTTTCTGGCAGGTCATCAGTAAAGCAAAACTACTGGTTAGGGACAATATCGTCTGTTTTGGGGAATGTTGAAACGAACAAAAAGGTTGCTCTACTATTGTAAAATAAATTTTTAGTCCCAAACTGATACTTCTCTAAACTTTTGTTCGTGCCATTGCCACCAATAGCAATGGTTTTGCTGCTTTTGTGAACTATAATGCAGTTATTGTAATATTTTTTATGAAACTTAAGCAAAGAAATATTACCACACTCGAGACATGCAAGCACTTTCACCGTTCTGTTTTCCAGTGGGATTTCTGAACTATATTATAAGCTTATGGGACAATGGACATGGATGCAGTTCAATAATGCATCAATTTTAATTATCCAGCACATACCTATACCATAAAAGGATTCGTCCTAATTAGCTCCGCCCTAAAAGGTGTCATAACATAAGTGTTTTGGTGGCAAAGGGTGGAACCTACTCAATATTAGGCGATATTAGATGATATCCTACTGTACATTCAGCACATTGACACAATTTAATTAAAAGAATAATTCATAGAGGATAAATGACTTTATTTTCTTTATTTTACAATGGATTACCTGAACAGGAATCCTTTTTTTTTTTTTTTTTGTATCCACTATACTTTTATATACATTATCATTATTATTTAAATACAAAAATAGTGACATCAGTTTATTAATGTCTTAAATAAATTCATAAGAAATAGAATGCACACAACATCATGTTTATAAAGACGCTCATAAAACATTTACATCTTGAAGTAGATAGTGATTATAGTGATAGAATTCTGTAATAGGACCTTATTTCATTCCATAACATTACTAAAAGAGCGTGGTAATAGCATGGTACTGAAAACATTAGGGTCTTTATTTTAAGTGTCTGCTTTCATTCAACCTGAATTTAGCCAGATGTTACTGATGTACCAAACGGTGGCAATCTTGTTTGTATCAAACCACAACTATTGATCATTTGATCACCACTGATAAAAATAATAAAGGAACTGTGTTTTTTTATAGATCTGCCCAATGATTCATCATTTGTTCTACATCAGAGCAGCCTGAAAAGCTTATGGTGCTATTGAATGGCTTCAATACATCAAAGCTATCACACAGGACCATTAGCTATTCTGCATCAGTTCAGAAACTAAGGTGAATCATAGTAAGCAGCAAACACACACACACACACCCGCGCGCACGCAAGCGCGCATTCACCATTCCTTTGGTTTTGATGAAGCATGTCCCCTTATGAGTCAATCAGTCTACCATCATAAATCATCCCTTAATAATGCTACACATTTTTTTCTCATGAATGAAAATAAATAAAAGGTCTTTTGCAATAATAATATGATTTGAAGACCAAGAAATTAGGCATGTCAGTGTCAGAGTACAGTCTACAAAAGTTCTTAAAGCTAGTTGCTGCAGAGAATTCAGCCTCAAACCTCTATGAAAAGTTCTCCATTAAAAGTGTGGTTGAAACTCATATTTGAAAAGCATGCAACAAATAAGTTGAGGGAAAAGAGCAGTTTTTGCATGCAGGAATAAAGGCAATAATCATAGCAGGGACGTCATGACTTGAGTATATATAATAAAACCCAAAGCATATAAGTCGTGTTATTTTGGTGACCGGCAGGGAAGTATGGTCCCTTTCATTGCATATGAATGAACTGCATTGTGATGGACAGCAGAGAATCCACATTTTTCAAAGCTGTCAAAGTGGAAACATTAGGCCAGAACAGGTCCTGTTGACTTGACCACAAAGTCGTAGCAGATGTTTTGTATTGAAGATGTGCTCTATTCTAGGCCTCTCCTGGTGAACACTGTCCCACAGCATGGAGGGGATAAGAGCAGAATAGCAGCAACTCTTATTTTTACTGCTTTTACCCATCCTGTGCATTAAATTGAGAAATAATGGAATTGGTGAGAGCATGATGAAACTCACGGTACACTCTTTCAGATGAGCGTCTGCTTGAAGGGAGGGGCAGAATACAGCAGCTTTGTAAACATGGTTTTGAAAACGGCAGAACGGTAAATGACAAAAACAAAGAGGCTGGTTCCTTCGACAAAGTGAAGCTCGTCCTTCCATTACCCGTACAAATCTCGCATGACCTCTGCACGAGTTGGAATGCGTGCAAAGCTCTGTACTATCCAAAGATCATGTTGATCCAGTTCATCTGTAACGGTGAGCTCTTTCTTACATTCATTCTGGTCCCCATTTTCTATTCCTATATCATATACCTCTGTATCGCTTTCTTTACCATGTGTTTTTCTCTTTGAACCACTCTGTCACGTCTTCTCGTCCATTTGGTTCAGCATTCTTACTGTTCCTGCCCTCTTTCTTCTTGGTTCTCTGCCTTCCTCATGAACGATTCCTTCCGACCCTCTCACTACTATTTTTCTTTAGCTCTCTACGAAATGACCTGTCTGTGGAATTTTCTTTTCCATTGGCCATACCTTCCTGTCCTGACTCTTTTGATAGTTTGTGACTTTTTGTGCTGCTTGTGTTTGCTGGTCTTTTTGCGTTTCATGGAATCTTGTAAGCTTTGTGGTAGATTATTTGTGGATCTACAGGAGTTACTGTATAGGATTTATTTTTGGTTTTGGATGGACCATTAAGTTTCCTTTCTGTACTTCCAGAATTAACATCGAATTCTCTAGACTTACAGCTGCCAGTCTTTTATTTAAACTCTCAAATAAGCAACACACATATGCTTACAATCTACTTACTAATTATGTTACAATAGATAAAAGTATGAGCAACAGTACTTTGTGATCCTAGTCAACAATCAATCATTCAGCCATCATCTATACCTTTAATCCTGTACAGGGTCACGGGGGCCTGGATCCTATCCAAGAGAACTTGAGGCATAAGCCAAGGTACACCCTGTACAGAGAGCAGTTAGCCTAATCTGCATGTCTTGGAGGAAATCAAAGCACCTGGAGGAACCCTACCAAGGATGGGGAGAACATGGAAACCACACACACAGAAACCCAACAATAATTTAAGTAAGGTTAAATGATTTAAACAAGTTTAAAGCAACAAGGATCACATACTTTTCAGTGGGTGCACAGTTGTTTACTGAGGATGAATAAGAAAATTAAGGTAAAACAAACACATAAAACATGTCTATAGTGTGACTATAGCACAATTATAAACTGTTTGTGCACATGATTAACCTTTTAAAAGATTAGCATATGTAAGTCTGTACAATGCTAATATTAATGGATCTGTTATTTGCCAATTGCACCACGGTAAAATGTTCTTCTCAGAAAATACGGAACAAATACAGACATTTGGGGGAAATAACTCTTTACAGCTCTGTGAGCAGATGTGAGGGAAGACAGAAGCGGATAAAGGAAACAGATTTACCAAAATGAGAAAGGATAACCAGAGAAAAAAAAACTATTAGTGATGGTGCTCCTGGGGGTAGTAGCATACAGCAGAGGAAATTACATTACCTAGAAAGAGCGAGAAGGGAAGGAGAAAAGGAAGGAAGGATGCAAGAAAGAAAAAAGAAGGAAAGAGCAATAGGTATATATGGGAACAATAGGCCATATATCACATCTACTAGTATACAGTATGGTGAGGGGGGGGGGGGG